>OZ018339.1:23873597-24191097 GCA_963969495.1 Ceratothoa steindachneri
ATTACTTTCATAACAAAAGTAATCAGCCTATATGCTATTGTTTATAGCTCTCCAGGAGAAGATGGAATCTCTGCTACCTACAACTGCTTGGGAGATTAAGGATGCCTTTGATCCTACAGCATGTGTTGTAGGCCCCACCAATGTTACCACACTTTCTGTGAAGCTATCCTGGGGGAAACGACAGCAGCAGACTAAGGCTCCAGATTATCATAGAATGAATTAAGATAAACTTCAAAAATGCTGAATTAAGTTAACTGAGATTCAGCAATAAGACTACTTATGAGATGTGGAATACTTTTAACACATTGAGCGCCATGGCTAACATCTGCACATGCCAGCTAAATTTCATGGAGAGGTATGGCATAGGCATCTGTAAGCCAACTTATATATCACTGAGCGCAGAGTCACTCATATGATAGGCACCCTATGAGATTTTCAATACAATTAGGAACATGTGGCCCCCAGGAAACTTTGAGTACTGCTTCAAAGCTGAAAAGTTTGAATAATTAGTACTACAATACTTCTAAACACATTTAGCACCAAATAATATATCAAAAATATTGTGGACCACGGGGAGGTGACACCGAATGACCCTCTGGCACTCAATGTGTTAAGAATATATCAAGCATAGTCCAGAAGCAGAATGTAGACCAATTAAGGTCGGAAGGATGAAATAGGGAAAGCCATTATGGAGGAATCAGGAGATAGACAAATTTCTGAGAAGAAATATGGTTTATAACTCCCTAGGAGCATTAAGGGAGAAGGCTTTGATCCTACTACAGCCCCTGCTGTAGGCCCCCTTGCTAACATTACCACAATAAATGGCACTCTGCTTTCTGTGATGAGGCTGTCCCGATGGACTAGTTAGAGTTGAGAGGCTGTTGCATGCTGTGATGTGGGAATTTTATTAGCACCCCTCTGTGGAAGTTCTATTGCAACCCTAGCAGCAAGGAGAATTCATCCAAGTGGGGTGATCCCACTACAATATTGCATCAATTGGGGTGATCCCACTACAAAGATTACATTCAGGTGGGATGGTAGTGTCATTTCCACTTGGGAATGACCGCTCCAACTTTTTTCAAATATATTGTTCTGTTATAATTGCCTACGGACACTGAGAACCAATTGCCTAGTTGTTATATAAAAACTTTATTTTTAATATTAAGTTTACATTATGTTCTTTTAAAAGCATACTTACATCTCCCATCCATAATGCTCCAGCACGGGCCATTGATAAGAGCAATATTTCTGTTATCTAAGTTTGTATCAAGAAGTATCAAATTAAAATCTAATTATAAAAGTTAAAAGGCATAAAATTAGCTATTAAAATATTAACCTCAAAGTTTTAAATTACTCAAGCATTGTCCTGAGAGCTGCAAATAAAATTCCTGATAAGCATCTATTTAGTCACTCATGATGCATATTAAATCCAAGAGTAGTAATTAATAATAAACTGAATATATTCAAACTAAGTTAATACATCTGCATTAAATAATCTTATAATTGAATATATTAAGACTTTAGTTTAAAAACATTCATTTAATAGCAAAAGTGTAATAAAAAAAAATGAGCAACACTTTTTCATTGCACTCCTTTTAGGATTCTAAGTTATCAGTCACTATCTTCATTACATAACTATTTAGTTTATTTTGGTTAACCTCATACCCAATTAACCAATTTAAATTGGCTATTTTAGTTCAGAAAAAAGGAGCAAGAAATCGATTCCTTTTGCCTCTATATTGGATACAAACAAAGCAGATTTGCTCAACCAAAATTTTTCAAACCATCTGTGGTTCAATTAATTATTGAGGAGAAAGTCCTCATGGTAATTCTGCATATTAACAACACAATTGAATGTGCTTTATTATAAATATTTCTATTTTGAAAAAATAAGCAAAATGCTATATAATATATATCATAGATATATACTATATAGCACTTTCACTAATTATAGCATGGAATTTATACTTATGATGTTATAAATAAAAATAGATTGGCAGCCATCATATCATTGATAGGGTCTTTTGAACCAATTTTTTTTAGTGTTTTGGCTAGGTTAGGTTGTGCGGGTTCCTTTGGTTTGATTTTAGTAAGTTGAGGAACTTGAGTGCACATAATAGGTGGAATGGATTGAGGGTTTGTTTGACAGGTGCTAGAGTAAGTGATGTGTCTGAGAGGTACAAGAGCTGGTGTCTGGCTGTGCAAGGGATGCAATTGTGATCACACTAAATGATGTTAAGAAAGTGGGTGCATGAGAATTATGTGAGAGGTGTTAGAGGTTGATTGAAAGGGTGAAAGATAACTGTGTCAGGTGTGCTTCTTATAATGGATGTTTCATATGAAATTGTTCTGAATGAATATGTAAGATGTATGCATGAGAGGGAAGGTCTGATGTTTGTTCATCTGTAATATAGTTTAAATGAAATGAGAGAAATGCAATGGATGGACTACATTTGCGTAGGGATGGGGTAAATGTGTTAACGAAGGAGTATGATTGTGTAAATAGGTCTTTACAGGTGAAGACCAGGTATTGTTAGTGCTAAGGAAAACTTGATAGTTGTAAAGGCAAGCATTAGAAATTTTTTTTAAGTGTCCCAGAAAGAAGCACATTCTGGCACTAGGGAGAGGCCAGCCTAACCCTGGCACAGATCATGCAACAAACACCCAAGATCCAAATCAAATGGAGGCCAGCCTGCATAAATCTGTCCTGAGTATGAGGAGAAGCGGTAGCGACCCAGATCAACGGGTACTGGGACAAGTAATGAGCATGAAGATCACACAGTCCAGGCACAATGCAGTCATCGCACTAAGGTGTTGTGGAGTGCTCCATCAAATGGCGGTGCATCCCACAAGTGTTTCCAATTCAAACAAAGATGACAGAAAGTGAACTGAAACCATCTTGGAATCAGGGGGGAGGGGGAAATATAAGTTCATGTGAACAGTCGTGGTGCAATGGCACACAACTTTAAGTTCCCTTCAGCTGTCTCCCAGAAGGCATCCCAGATTCATACTATACAGGAACGGTCACCACATTTTAGAAATGATATCAACCTGCTAATCAGTGCAAAGGAGGGCAACAAAGATGATACTTTTCCATAAAGCAGCACCTTGAATATGTAGCTAGGTTGAGGCTACCTGGACACATCCCTGTGGATGGAGTTATTATATATTATGGGTGATTTGGATTTTGATAACCCTTAATGGTCATGCCTTTTATTTTTGATGCATTACTGTGAATGGTTTAAATTGTATATTGTAGAGGCATAATCTGATACCTATGGATGCGGTTTGTGAGAGGGTTTTGACAGATACAGATGACCTTTAAAATGCCCTTATGGCTTTTGTTATCTTGTGAAATTATGTTATGTTATCTTTGTCCTCAGCCATATTCTCTATATATCTCCCTATTCTCTCTCCTCAGTATAACCATGCCGCTTGAATCCTTTAATTGATGCTTCAAAAACCTCCAATGTTCCTTCTCTCTGCTGCTTTATCTTTCTTTCACCTTTCAACCATTTTGTTCTCTTCTTTGCATTTTGCTATCATATTAAGTTTTTTGCTAATTCTACAATCAAAGGCGCTTTGTTATAATTATCTTCATTTTGAAAAAAATATGTGTGATATATATATATATATATATAGTGTATATATGTCAAAGATATACTCTATTTCGCAAATTTCTAATTATGATGTTATGTGAAAAAATTGATTGGGAGCCATCTTGTCATTGATAGCTTGTTTGAACAGGCAAAACTATGTTTAGGTAAGGTGAGGGCTCAGTTTGGTTAGTTCTTTTTAGTTTGATTTTAAGTTAGAATATTTTATTATTTTTTTTAGTATGTTATTAGTGTTTGTGTGCTGTTTTTCTACCAGTAAGGAACAGACAAAAAAAGAAGTTTATTCTAGTAACATTGTGGTGGAGCGAATGTGAGTGTGTGTAAAAGGGCCATTCTCCCACCCCTTTTCTAAGTACCCTCTCCCTCCTTCTGTAAGAATGTGTGTGTGAGTGGGAATGGGTTTTTTATTATATTTTCTTTTGTACATATGTATTTGATTTCATGTTGTATGTATAAGGTTATTTAACATCTCATGTTTTTTTTATTAGCTACTAAATGTTAAAGATTTTATGAGACAGCGTTAAAGTACCAGAATAGAAGAAAAAAAAAGAAAAGAACAAATCAAACAAAAACATTGCCTGCATTTTGCAAGAGCCACTGTAAGAAAATATCTTTGAAGATATTCAAAGAAGATATAAGAAGTCTTCTAATGGTACTTGACTAGATCTTAAAGACATCTGAGCTCCGAGGTGGCAGGCACCATAAGCCCCGCACACCCAATTTTGTCACAAGAGTGACTACCAACAAGATTTTCCCCCGGGGAAGCCGGCAAATAATAAACCGTGGTACCACGTAAGAAAACTCCTCTTTTGTTGTCTCTTGTTTTGGTTGTCCCCTTTTGTATATGCACTCTTAGTATTAATATATATTTTTTGATTGATTTGGTTCCAAGATAGGATTGATTAGTATATATATATATATATATATATATATATATATATATATATATATATATATATATATATATATATATATATAGGCTCATTGGGTGCATATTTACCCATATTTTTGTAAATATTGTATTTTTTTTCGTGTTAGTAAAGGACTGTACATACAATCCGTTTCATTCTCCTTCGATTTCTCACGTCCGGATTAGTGTAGGAAGCGGGTTGGATCGATTGGGGTTAGTCTAAATTTTTCGGCCCGCTACAACATGATATGGCATATCCTTTAGTCAAAATTGTGATGTTTGTGAAATAATAGTACTTGCATTCTTGTACGGTGGTACCTCGCATAACGAGCATAATCCGTTCCTGAGTCAGACTTTGAGGACAAACTTTGATTAGCAGAAAGAGTTTCATTACATATGATTGACTAGAAAGAAAAAAATAAAAATAATGAATTTGTAGAAAATTGGATTTTCAACGATTAGTCACTTTAATGGCGTAATTGATTTTTGCTAAATATATGGCATAATCTGAAAAGAATGTATTTGTGAATGGTGCAGAAGTAGGGCTGAATGAGATTTAACAAGAAGGATATAAGAACATAATAAAAGGAGTATTCAAAAAGCTAATCAATAGTATATATGAAGCCACCCCTGTAATATGGAGATACCAGAGAAATTTCAAGATTCAGAGACAAAAGAAAAGGGAAACTTAACTAGTATAAAAAGGTAATCTTTAAGAAGAGATGCTCAGTTCTCTTTTACTTTTTTTTGCCCCCATAATAAATATAAATCTTTTATTCAGGGCACATGAATACATCATTGCTTGTTAGGAATTTAAAGTATTTAATTCTCAGAAAGTTAAATATTCAAAAAAAGAACAAAAAAAAAAAGAAATCAAATGTTTTGAGAAAGAAAAATCAATAAAAAAATAAGTAACCAAATAGTAATTTTTAATAAATATTTAGGACTAAAGAAAAGAAACTAGTTCTAGTAACAAAGGAAAGGGGGAAGGGATACATGTAAAAACTAAACAAATGTACAACAAATATTTAAAAAATTTGTAAAAGAATCACAGCATGGCTTTAGTAAGGTTAAATCCTGTCTGACTAATTTGCAGTCTTTTTATAGTAAGGTGTATGAAGCAGCAGATAATGATGAAAACTATGATATTTTATACTTGGACTTTAGTAAGGCTTTTGATCGAGTGCCACACTTACGACTTCTGAGCAAAGTTAAAGCACACGGGATCGATGGCAGTATATTTAGGTGGATTCAGTCATGGCTTGGTGACAGACAGCAAAGAGTTAGTATAGATGGAGTTAAATCTGAGTGGGGGGGTGTTAGCAGTGGAGTTCCGCAAGGATCTGTTTCGGGTCCCTTGCTATTCTTAATTTATATTAATGATCTTGACATAGGTATAAGTAGTGACCTGAGTAAATTTGCTGATGATACTAAGCTAGGTAGGGCCATTAGGGCTGATTCTGATGCTGTTGTAATGCAGGAGGAATTGACCATTCTGTCCAATTGGGCCGAGAAATGGCAAATGAAGTTTAACATAGACAAATGTAGTGTACTTAGTATAGGTAGAAATAATCTATTGAATAGTTATAAATTAAATGGGAGAATTTTAGGGAGGACCGATTGTGAGAGGGACTTGGGTATTTTGGTAAGTTCAGACCTTCGTCCTAGAAAGCAATGCCTAAATGCTCAGAATAAAGTTAATAGGATATTGGGATTCATTAGGAGGAGTGTAACCAATAAGAGTGCTGAAGTAATTCTAAAACTGTATCTGGCGCTAGTTAGGCCTCATCTAGACTATGCAGTACAATTTTGGTCACCATATTATAGGAAGGATATTGATTTGCTTGAGTCTGTGCAGAGAAGGATGACAAAGATGATTGGTGGGCTAAGGAACTTACCTTATGGTGAAAGGCTCAGAAAACTAAATCTACATACATTGGAAAGGAGAAGAGTCAGAGGGGAATTGATTGGTCTTCAAATGGGTAAAAGGATATAATAAAGGGGATCTGGGTAAGGTTCTTATACTTAGTGAACATGACAGGACACGTAGCAATGGGTTCAAGCTTGATAAGTATAGGTTTAGGAAGGAGATTGGGAGGAATTGGTTTACAAATTGTGTGGTAGATGAATGGAATAGGCTCACTAGACATGTGATAGAAGCCTCCTCTCTGGGTAGTTTTAAGAATAGATTAGATAAATATATGGATGAAGCTGCTAGATGGGACTGACTTTTTTTTATGTACATATGTATATATTTTTCTAAGGAGTGAGGAGATTATATTTTGTGGTTGCATGATTAGACATAATCCTCTGGATGCATTTTATGTATATTGTAGATTAGATCTGACAAACTCCTATAAAGGGTGACAATGTTGATGACTTTTCTCTGGTAAGAAATCTTTTGTGTGTCTCCTGTGAAGTTACACTGGAGGAGCCTATTGCCCTGGAAGTGTGCCGCTGTTCTCCTTAGTGAACACTTTCTCAAACTCACTATCTAGGAGTATGCAGGCTTCTCTTGTGGAGGATATGAGGGTGCCATCCAGTCTTTTGAGGGAGAGAACCTCTTCTTTGATAGTGGTCTTACTTCTTGCATATGTGTAGAAAGCTCTGGGGTTGTTTCAGGTCTCTTAAGCAAGACTCCATTCAAAGGTGTGTTTGGCCTCTCAAACTGCCCTTGTGACCCTGTTCCTAATTCTGCAGTAAGAGTCATAGCAATATGACATGCTTTAGTAGCCTAAAGCATGTGGAAAATAAAAATTAACAAAAACAAACACCTAAGCATAAATTAAGAGTCATGACAATTCAAGATAGTATCGTGGAAAAATCTTTGAGTTGCTGAATCATGAAAATATTGATGTTTTGTGACTTTGTAAAGTGTGATAGAAACTCTATGTCATTGAAATATTACTCCTTAGAAACTGATACACCAATATAAAGCAGTTTTAGAGGCATTAATAGCCTAATTTTTTATTTTTTTTAATTAAGGGGCTATCTGGCGACTGCCGACTAAGGCATAAGTTGCCGTAAACAAACAGCCTAGTTCTAGGCTACTTTAAAAAATTGAACAGGAAACAATAAAAAGAAATAACAATAACTAAGCAATAACAAAAACAATAACAACAACAACAACAATTAAACCGGGTTAAATGAAAGGGAGAAGGCCGGCCTCCCCCCAAAAGTCAATAAGTCCACCAGTCAAAGTACACGCACTCGTCCCGAGTACAAGGGACAGGCGGTAGCGACCCCGCCCATCCCGGTACCGGGACAGGTGTCGTGCGCGAAGATCACCCAGACTGGGACATTCAACAAGAATGTGCGGAACAGTCTGGGGGACGACGCAGTCGTTGCAATAGGGCGCAGGCGAGCGCTCCATCAAATAGCGATGCGTCACACGAGTGTGGCCGATTCGGAGACGACAGAAAGCAACCTGAAGCCGCCGCGGCATTGGGGGATAGGTCCATGGGAACAGTCGCGGCACAATGGCACGCAACTTTAAGTTCCCTTCGACCGTCTCCCATCTTCTTTGCCAAGCAGTCCGAAGAGCTGCCCGTATTCCTGCCATGTAGTCAGTGTGAGGAAGAGCGAAACGCTGGTCTGGTCGCAGACTCTTTGGCGCCCTCACCGGCGCGCTCATTCCCCGCAATTCTTACATGTCCAGGAACCCAGCAGAAGATAATCTCGACATCTGCCCGGCTCGCCAAAACCGTGGCGTCACGGATTTCGCGAACCAGGGGATGCGGAGATTCCAATGCCCCGAGAGCACTCCGGGCGCTTTGTGAGTCGCTATAGATCACAATCCGGTCTCCGAACCGGGCACGTCGCGTAATCTCCCGTACCGAGTGGTGTATTGCCACCAGCTCGGCCGTGAATACAGACGCAGCGCCTGGTAGAGCCCCGCTGACTTCAAACAGAGGGGATACGGCGTGGAAGCCGACCCCCTCTTGGGACTTGGAGCCATCCGTATACACTGGCACGGTACCAGCGTGACACGATGTGTGCTCCAAAAAGGTCGAACGCAATACTCCCGGCGCAGTACAAGCTTTGGGAGCAGAGGCGTGGCGACAAATAGCCAAATGTGGTACCCACAAGGGTGGCGTCCTGGGCAGAACCAGGGGCGCCACCGGCCCGAGAGCTATATCTACCTCTCGAAGGAGTTTCCTGGCCCTAAACCCAAAGGGCTTAGGGTATGACTGGCGTCTCTCGGCGGCATAGGCACCATCGAGATCAGCTGCGGATGCAGTGAGAGCTGTTGGCGACTGAGGGAGGCGCCGGGCTCGCGCGTACAGGCGAGTGATGCACTGCACGCGGCGCAGAGCGAGTGGCATCTCCCCAGCATCGACCAACAGGCTCTCAATGGGGGAAGTGCGGAAGGCACCGGTCGCAAGGCGAAGGCCGGTGTGGTGGATTGAATCTACCTTCTGCAATAAACGCTCGGCTGCGGATGCATAAAACTCGCATCCGTAGTCGAGCTTCGAGCGAACAAAGGATCGATAAAAAAGTAAGGCGGTAGCCCTATCAGCGCCCCAAGCGCTGAACGTCACGGAACGGAGAATATCCATGGCGCGGGTACAAGAGACCCTAAGGCTGCGAATATGAGCCTCCCAGGTGAGGCGTCGGTCGAATACAAGACCAAGGAAACGGTGCGACTCAACCACATCCAGGCGCACCCCATTAAGAAACAAATCTGGGTCGGGGTGAAGCCGTGGATGGCGGCAGAAGTGCACCACCTTAGTCTTGGCCAAAGAAAACCGAAACCTGTGCGCTTCGGCATAGCGAGAGACGCGGTTCAATGCCTGTTGGAGTCGACGCTCCAGAGTTGGCATCTGGGCCGCGCCAAAAGAGATCGAAAGGTCGTCCAGGTAGAGCGTAGCGAGAACATCTTCTGGCAGCACCGAGGTGATGCCGTTGATGCTCAGGGCAAAGAGTGTGACACTGAGGACACTTCCCTGCGGGACACCCTCTTCCTGCTCCTTTGGGGCAGAGAGGGCTCCCCCCACCCGCAAAAATACAGATATAAACATTGGGAGGCGTCCCCTCGCCCCCATCGTGTGGAGAGTCTCCATAATACCGTATCGCCATGCGGTATCATAGGCCTTCTCCAGATCAAAAAAAAACCGTGGCGTAGTGCTGTCTACGAAGGAAAGCCTCGCAGACGGCATTTTCCAGTCGGAGCAGAGCATCCGACGTGGAGTGAAACTTACGGAAGCCGCACTGTGCAGAAGACAGATGGCCTCCGCTGTCCAGGAAATAGGCTAATCTAACATTTACCAATTTCTTCATCAACTTGCACACGCAAGAGGTTAGAGAGATTGGGCGGAAACCGGTCGGAGTAGAGTGATCTCTCCCCGGCTTGCGAAAGGCGAGCACAGTAGCGATTCGCGCACGAAGCGAGAGCGGAACGCAACTCACTCACAGTAAACTTGTCGTTGAAGGGTTCTCCGCCTCTCGAGGTAAAGTCCAGCCGGCGGCCTTCCGCGACATCACGACGTGCATTGAATGCTGGCGGAGCAGCATCACGGCTAGAGAATGCGGAGAAAGCGGTCGCTAAGGATTCCGCCACGGACGCGGGGTCCGAGATTGCGGTCCCATTCTCCTGGAGAACGGGAGGGGGGTCCTGCGAGAACTTGCCCCGAATCCTTTTGACTCGCTTCCAAACCTCAGCTAAAGGGGTCTTCCCGTTAAGTGAAGACACGTATGCCCGCCAAGAAGAGCGGCGGGCGTGCTTCGAAATATACCGGAACCTAGCCATAGCCCGACGAAATTCAGCGACAGTGAAATCGTTCGGGCGGCGCTTATAGCGCATGTAGGCATAACGCTTCTGTTTGAGAGCCGTCTCACACTCGGCCGAAAACCATGGGAGTGGTCGGCGTGCAAAACAGCCAGACGTCCTAGGAATAGTAGTCAGGCCCACGGCGATGAGGTTGCCGGAGAAGAACTCAACGGCCTCATCTACCGACCTAAACTCCTCGACTGAGATAAAGAATTCAGTCATTTCCTGAAATGCAGGCCACCGCACCCGCGCCAAGCACCACCGAGGTGGTCTCTCAGGCGGCAGTTGCCCTGAAAATGATATTTGAATGGGAAAGTCATCACTACCATGGAGGTCATCGACCACCCCCCAATCAAAATCAGGCTGTGCATCCGAAGAGCATAAAGATAGGTCAAGGCAAGAAAATGAAGCGGTTCTCGGACAGTGATGCGTAAACTCATCCACGTTTAGGACGCCCATCTCAAGCTCTTCGATCAGATCGGCAAGGACTTGTCCCCTGGGATTTATGGAGTAATCTCCCCAGAGAGGATGCCTGCCGTTCAGATCTCCAAGCAAGAGATAGGGCCTCGGCAACCGTGCCACGACGCGGCGGAAGTCCCCCGCGTCGAAGTCAGCTGACGGTGGAATGTACGCAGAAATGATAGTATACCTCCTATCCAGGTGCAGCTGCACAGCCACTGCCTGAAAGGAGGTATCTAAAGAGAAAGGAAGAACGGAGACATCATGCCGGGTGTAAACCGCGCATCCCCCAGCCCGGCCATCCCGCGGTGGTGGGGTCGCAAGACCCTTATACCCCGGGAGGGCAGGCAGCGGGCACGCGCCTAGCATGGTCTCCTGCCAAAAAATAGCTAACGGGGAACGGGACGAGACGAGCCTCCGCAGCTCCTCCCAGTTGGCCCTGAGTCCACGGCAATTCCATTGAAGGAATATGCCCTCCAGGCCTAGCTCGGAGGAGACGCGGGGGCCCTCCTCGAATTGAAGACCCTCACGGGAATGGCCGTACGCTTCCCGGGGGCAGAACCCCGGGCGCTGTTGGCCGGACAAAGCGCTGAAGGCGCTGTCGCCTTCGAGGACTTATTGGGGGAGGTTGGGCTCGCCATGCGAGTCTTTTCCTCCCTCCGCCTCGAAACCTTAGGCGGGCGTTGCGGCTTCGGAGGCGGGGGGTCCTATTTTCGAGGAACCACCGTCTCCGAGCCACTCGCTCCACCTCGGGGCGTGGGCGAAGGGGCCGAAGCTCCTTTGTTGCTGTCCTCCTTTCGGGGAACAGCTTTAGGAACCCCGGAAGATGGCCTAGCGACCATCTTCAGGGGTGTTGCCTCCTGTGAGTCTAACGACTCGGTGGAGGCGCGTGGCCGTTTCGCTTTACGGGAAACGGTCACGCTGGGGTAAGAGGGGGGAGCCCTAGTTTTAGCCGGGGCAGGGTATGAACCCTTTTTGCCACCAGCTTTACCAGGGGAGCGCCCAGGTTGGGTAGAGCCCGCGAAGGGCTCCGAATGGGCGCGGAAACAACCGTGCTCGTTGGCCTGGATGGGCCAGGAGCAGAGGGTGCCTTTCTAACTATTGAAGCATATGACGTCCCAGGCAGAGCCGGGCGCGCCAGGACCAAGTCCTTTGCCTCGCGGAATGAGAGAAGATCCTGGGCCTGAACTGCCAGGATTTCTTTCTCAAGGAGATATGCACCACATTGCTTCGAAGAAGCAGGGTGCGGCTCTCCGCAATTGACACACTTGGCCACACACGATTTGGACTCATCGTGTGCGATGCGACCTTGGAGCAATTTACACATACTTCGGGTGACCCCGACTTTGCACGTCTACATGAGCGATTCGTATGCCTGAAGCGGTGACAGTAATAGCACCGCCGCGGCAGTGGCACGAATGCCTTCACGCGGTAACGGTACCAACCGGCACGCACCGACTCAGGGAGCTTGTCACAGTCGAACGTGACGAAGAGTGAAGGGGTGGGTCTCGAGGCCCCTCCCTGTTTTCTCATCACACGTTCGACCTTGACCGCCCCATGGTCGGCCAGCTCTAGGGTGATGTCCTCAATGGAGTAGTCAATGAGTTCCCTCGCATAAACTACTCCTTTCACAAAGTTCATGGTAGAGTGCGGCGTCACACTCACCGGGGTGCCATGAAGTGTCCGAAGAGCACTTATCTTGGCCGCCTCGGTGGGATTCGCCGCATTCGCCAGAAGGCTCCCGTCCGAGAAACGGGTTACCTTCGGCTCTCTACCAATTGCACTAGCTAATCCTCTCATCTGATGGATCATGTTGCCCTTGGACAACATGCTGCCATCAGTGGAGCGAATAACGAGGAAGCGTTTGAAGCCAGCGGGCTCGAAAACGCCAGGTAACCTCTGAATGAGGGGCCCCGATGTCATCGAGGCTCCGCCCTGTGCACTTTTGGTCTTTGTCATCGTCAGGAGCTCCGTACCCGGGGAAGCAGAGGGCCCGGATGTGCCGATCTTGGCTTGGTCGCTTGCCAAAGTGGCAGCAGACCCATCCGTCCCCGTAGCCCCCGCGGATTGAGAGGAGCCCGGAGTCTTCTTCGTCTTTTTGGTCCTTTTCTTTTTTGGAGAGGAAGGCGGGGAATGAACCCGCTTCTCACCCCCGCCGGTAGAAGCCCCCAGGCCAGATGGACCGGCCTCAGCCAGGTCCTTCTCCGAAATGGAGAAGGTCCTGGTGGTCGCAGGGGCATCATCCGGAGGAGATCCCTCCCCTCCTTGTACTGCCTGAGAATCCACAGCCGTTTGATGAGGACCTTGCATAGGGGCGGATTCGGGTTCGGTGCTTGGTGCCGAGCCCGGATTCTCCCCCATGGAAGGCCCTACCTTCTGAGGCTGGTTTTCCTAAGGACCATGTCTATCACAGGAGGGGCCTCCAGTTGGCCATCCCCTCCCAGGACATCGCAGGTCCCCTCGGCAGTGTCACCAGTCTTTTGTGGGGAGGCACAGGCCTTGACCCCGCCAAGGTTTAATATTTTTGCCAGCAGGTCTTTTGAGGGAAGCGACCGAAGGGGCCTGGCTTCCCTCTCCCCCCTAAGGGGGTTTGCCCTACCGAGCCGCTTGTACGAGGGGCGGTCGGCAATGGGCTGCCTGCTGGCTTTCTTGGCAGTCCCCTTAGAAAGCAAAGGAGGGACTGCCGCTGGAGATAGGGAGGTGCCCGAAAGCACCTCCAGAGAAGGGGGTGAGGGGGAGTCCCCTACACCCATAGGCGTAGGAGAGGAGTAAGCCTCCTCTCCGGTTAAAGAGGTATGGAGGGTCCCCTGCGCAAGCACAGGGGGGGGACCTCCATCTTTTCTGTGGAGCTGCACGAGGGCAGCTCCGTTGTTTTAGGGGGAATTAAGGGGAGATGGTTTTTTTTTTCATCATTGGGCATGGTGACCCTCTTTGTTTTACGGGACGCAATCGCTCACCACCTCTTGCAGTAGCCCACACTGCAAGAGGTGCTTACAGGCCCGGCAGAGCCAGGCGCCGCCATTTCGGACCACCCCTCCCGCCTGATGGCCTGGCAGTCCTTCGGCATGGCAGCTCCACCTTAGACACAGCGTAAAACAGATAGAATGTGAAGAGGAGAGGAAAAGGGATGTGAGGAAGGTATGGGTGGGGATGAAGCAGGTTGTTAAAAAAAACCCATCCCGAACCGGAGCTGAGGGGTTAGGGAACAATGTCCCCTCCCCCCTCAGCCCCCATCCGGGGTGGTTGGCTTGAGAAGAAGGTCAGCATTCTACCCTGTGAAATTAGAGGCTGACCAGAGAAAGTTGTGGGAGAGGTTGTATGAAAAGCGACGAGGTAGGGGAGAAATCGGGCTATCTGAAGGAAGGAAGAGAGGCTAAGCTGGGGCCGGACGGAGCGCTGGATCCCGTCAGCACGGCGGCCAGGATGGCAAATTGCCGCGCCCCTTACGGGGGAAAGTTGTATGAAAAGAGAGGAAACAAGTGTTTTGAAGGAAGGAAGAGTGGCTAAGCTAGGGCCGGAGGGAGTGCTGGATCCCGTCAGCACGGCGGCCAGGATGGCAAATCGCCGCGCCCCTTACGGGGTTAATAGCTTAAATCGCGTATGCCACTCTTATCCAGAGTACCAAGTAACCTACTACTCCTAAACTTTTACATAGTAAAATTTGCATCATCATAGATACTAGGCATTTCTTGAATCAGTGCAATGAAAGTTTTATCCCTGAGGCTTATGCTATCATAATAGTTGCAAATAATAGCTTCATTCATTGGAAAAAACAATTTTCAAGTGATATTAACAAAAAATAGCGCTTTGCATGCTGAATAAATAGCAACAGATAATTCAGACAAGCTTATGGAATAGATTGAGTCTTTTTCGGGGGGCCAGAGAGTGCTGGAGAGAAGGCAAGTGTTCTTGATACTGGAGTGGAATGAGCGTGATTTACCGCTCTGTTTGCCTCTTCATTTCCGATGATACCCAATCCTCTGGATGTAGTTTTCCTGGGAGTTTGGGTGCCTTGAAAAAGAGGCCGCTTGACTCGGATGACCTATGATGAGCCCTTGTGGCTTTTGTCATCCGTTATATTATATTGTGGGGGACTTTGATTTTGTCTTCCCCTGGTGATGGTGCTTTTTGTGGGTGGGTTTTGATGGAGGCGGATGACCTTTGATAGGCCCTTGTGGCTTTTGTCATCCATGTAATTATGTTATGTTATGTTATGTTATGTTAACCTCCCATTGGGGGTGGTTAAGGAATGAATGAATGGTACATAAAAGGCGAATGTTGCGTAGGTCCAACTGGACAAACTTGCAGCCATTTTCAAAAAGGGTTCATTAAAATTTCAAATATTCGTTAAAAAACAGACTATGGTTACAAATCTAGAATAAAAGCGAGTAAACCCATCGAAAATAAAAGGGAGTAAAATCATAGAAAAATAAATGTCTCTAAAATATAGTCAAATCAAAATAAAGTAATAAGACATGTCTATCTCATTCTAACAATTATAAAATACTAAATTCACTTTAGTAGATTCGCTTCTGATAAAAATTGTAGCACTTTGTTCATATTAAAGGTGTTCTGGTGCTCAGAAAGGATAGTTCTCAGGGCCTGCTGAGAACGCATCCCTTGGCAAATAAAAGGGAGAAGCCCTTTGCCTTAGGGTTTGGAAGCGTGTGCATTCGGGGAATAGGTGGAGTACGGACATTGGTACTCCACAGGGAGTGCACACTGGAGGCTGTCGATGGCTTTCCATTAGAAAGCCATGTGTTAGGCGACAATGCCCAATTCTCAGCCAGCATAGGATAACATCCTGAGTACGGGTTCTAGTAGTAGGTGGCCAAGGGAGAACTGACTGTTTAATGGTATGCAGTTTGGTTGGGGGGTGGTCATCCCATGTCCTCTGCCACTGGTTGACCACATATTCATGGATATGTGGCACAGTATCTCGGAAAGGAAGGGGGGCAGGGGTGGTGGTTCCTAGAGATGCTGCTCTCTTGGCAACAGTGTCTGCTCTCTCATTCCCTTTTATACCTATGTGGCTAGGTACCCAGCAAAATAAGATTTTGTGGAGCGAGGATATAAAAAAAAACACTTCTGTATCTTTGAAACTAATGGGTGATCTGGAAATGGATTGGCTAAGGCTTCTAAAGAGCTGAGGGAATCGGAAAATATCGTATATGATCCTGAGGGTGAAGAAGCGATGGTATACAGTGCAGACAGTATTGCAACAAGCTCAGCCGTGAAGATAGAGGCTGCACTAGGCAGGCACACAGACACATGATGGAAGGGAAGGATAGCAGAGGCTCCTACCCCATCAGGGGATTTTGATCCATCTGTGTATATAAAGGTGCTTGGTTTGTGGTGCACAGTATGTTCATGGAAGAGGTATCGTAGAACAGAAGGTAGGAACTTGGTCTTTGGTTCCTCTGCCAACACCTTGCAGACCCTCACTGGTGGTAATAGCCATGGGGCTACTTTTGGGATCTGATATGGGATTACTGATAGTTCCCTCAGTTGACCCGTATCTTCAGTCATGCGCAAGGCAAATGGGCGAGTCAGTGAAGGGAACCTGTCATATGAGGCTACCGAGTGAATATTGTAGGTGCACTCATATACAGGTGATTGGGGAAGTTGTTGCAGTCTGAAGAGGTACTGCAGGTTAAGGTTAAGGTGGTGAAAGGGTAGTGGGAACCCCACTCTCTGCATAAAGACTAGGTATTGGGCAGGATTTGAATGCTCCCAAAGCTAAACGCACGCCCTGGTTCCTGATGGAATTGAGTTTATCCAGGTTTGCTGAAGAGTATACCTGTGACCCGTAGTCCAGCTTAGACTGGATCAAGGCTGTATACAATAGCCACAGGGTACGGCAGTCACTTCCCCACAAAACATGTGATAAGAGTTTTAGAATGTCCATTCTCTTCAGGCAGGATTTTTTCAAAGCAGTTATATGGGGGATCCAAGAGAGCTTTGAGTCAAAGATAACCCCTAGAAATTTGAAGTGGGGCTCAAATGAGATGGGGGAGTCATATAGAAATAGGGTTGGCTGTTCCCACTCAACTCGCCTGAAGTTGTAGAAGTGAACTGCCTTTGTTTTTGAGGATGATAGTCGGAAGCCTTTTGCGGTGGCATTCTTGGCAATGATATTAATGGCCTGTTGCAAATTTCAGGTGATAAAGGGCAGCCGAGGTGATGTGGAGAGGGTTGATATTGTCTCTGCTGGAAGGTCAGTAATGATACTTACTGTTAATGGCCACCAAGAAGCAGGTGATGCTCAAAACACTTCCCTGTGGTACACCTTCTATCTGGTCAACTGCCTCCAACATGACATTTCCGACTCTCACTCAGAATGTGTGTCTAGCAAGAAATTGTTGTATGAATCTGGGGAAGTGATCCTTGATACCCCAGTCATGCAGTTGCTTCAAGATACCACACCTCCAAGTAGTATCATAGGCTTTTTCTATGTCAAAAAATACAGCAATGGAGTGTTGTCTTTTTGAGAAAGCTTGTGGGATGTAATCCTCCATCCTGACCAGCAGGTGTGTGGTGGATTGCTTTTTCCTAAAACCTGCTTGTGAGGGAGAAATAAGGTTATTTCTCTCCAGAAACCATACCAGCCTGGCATTCACCATTCTTTTGAAAAGAATGCATGGGGAGCAAGTAAGGGCAATTGGGCGATAGTGGGTTGGAAGTGTCCCCATCCTTTCCCAGTTTACGAAAGGGAAGTATAATTGCTTCCCTCCAATAGGAAGGGATATAGCCCTTAATCCAGATAGAGTTAAATATATCAAGAAGGTGCGATATGAGTGTTGAATGCATATTCCTGATCATATCATAAGAGATACCATCAGGGCCAAGTGCGGTAGATCCACATTTCTTAAGAGCACTTTGAAGTTCATGGATGGAAAAGAGCTTGTTATATGGTTCATTATCCATACAAGGATCCATGAAGTTCAGTATGCACTGTTCTTGCATTTTCCTGACACGTTGGAATTCTAGGGGGTAATTGTTGGGGCTAGAGATGTCAGCAAATGTCTTTGCCAGGACATTTGAAATTTTCAATAAGTCTCCCAAAAGCTCACCTGCTTCAACTATATTGGGGGCAGAGAAGCCACTTGTTCTGCTCATGAGCTTCTTCACTCTCTTCCAGACTTTGCCTGGTGCAGTTTGGTGGTTGATGGAGTTTATGTACCCTTTTATGGAGATTTGGCAAGCCTGGCGGAGGGTATGCTGTCGCACTGCCCTGGCTCGGTTATGGGCATACTTATTGGTAGTAGTAGGGTTCCGGTGGTAGCGACGACAAGCTCGTTTGCATTCTGTCACTGCTTTGCTGCATTCCTCAGACCAAAAAGGGAGATGGGTCTTGTGAGAATCAATTTTGGAGAGGGGCATAGATGAATTTGCCGCCTGGTTGACGTGGTCATGGAAGTTCTCCAAGATCATGTCAATGTCACCCTGAGGAAAGTGTCCAGAATGATGGGAGAGGTGTTTAAATTTTGGCCAGTTGGCTTTCTTAGTGTTCCACCTATTACTCAGTGAGTGGGGGAGGGTCAGTCAAGCATGAGGTCAGTACAACTGGGTAAGGATCGCTTCCTCTCAGGTCAGGATCCACCGACCAGCTGTAATCTGCTCTACAGTCTGATGAGCAAAGTAATAGATCTACACAGGTAGCGCTGTTAGTCTGGACATGAAAAGAGTGCCATCATTAAAAAATGATACATCCATGGTCTCTATACATCTCACGATCATGTTTCCCTTGGGGTCATTATCATAGTCTCCCCACTTTCTCCCCAACCAGTAGGAATGAGGTTGGGAGTTGGGTGATGATATTGGCTAATTTGTTAGCCAGATCTGAGGCAACTACTTCTTCACTAGGAGGGAGGTACAGTGAGCAGACTGTGTATAAATGGTCGGTGTACACACAGATCGCTACTGCTTGAAGATCTGTTCTCAATGGGATTACTAAGTGAGAACAGTCTTTGTGGACAAAAATAGCTGAACCATGTATGGGTTCTGATGGGTTTTTAAAGTATCCTACATAGTTGGGGATATTGGGTAATTGACGATTACCCAATTGTTTCTTGCAATGCTATACAACAAGGGTTGTAATTGTGAAGCAGTATTTTGAGTTCTTCCCATTTGAGGAAGATTCCTTGTAAATTCAAATGTATAATTGGGGGCATATTCATCTTTTAAGAGTAATTAGGTTTTTCTTTGTACCTGGTAAAGGTAACTGTGGTTTTGAGCCTTTTAGGTTTCTGGATGTTATTAGTACTTGAGGCATTGGTAGCAGCTTTAGGGTTTTAGGGAGGATACTTTTATTAGTGGGCAAAGAACCATCTGTCAGCTGTGCATATGACAAGGTGGTTTTTGCTGGCAAAGATGCCTCTGAGGATATTGGGTCCTCTGTAGTACTGGTTAGTTTTGCTGGCAAAGATGCCTCTGAAGGTAGTGGGTCCTCTGTAATGCTGGTTAGTGGTGTCGAAAGGGATGGTACAGGGTCATTCTGAGGACTGGTTATTGGGTCAGCTGTGGTTGGTAAGGGAAGCCCAGAAGGCTGTTTCTCCTCCTCTAAGGGGGGCACAGCCAATGTTTTATCTGTGACCATCTCTTTAGTTTTTCCTGAAGTTGCTGGTGCTGCGGGTGTAGTAGGCCGACTTGTTTTGATAGGTGGAGTCAAGGCAGATTCAGTGGGAGGAGGGTGGATGTCTAAAGGTGAGATGCACACCACACAAACTTCCTCGAAATCAGCCTCCATTTCTTCAGGACATGGCAATGGTTGGTTTGATGCTGATAGAGGAGAATCTGAGGAACGGCGAGTCCTCTTGCATCTTGGTTTCGGTGAAGCAGGAGCTTCTCTGATGATTGGAGGGGAGGAGAAGCATCATTCTTGGAAAGAGGTTCTGTTGGAGCTACTTGGTGGCTATTCTGTGGCTGTAAAGGTGAGGGTCTGAATGTTCTCTGTTGTTTGTTACAGACTGGTCTATTTACTCAAAAAGCGTCTTCGAACGTCTGCAAAACTTACTCCTGGTTGGATGTATAGTTCTTTTGCTCTCCTTCTAGCATCCTTCATGATAATTCTATATTTATTTTATAGAGCAATAACCTCTCTCTCATATAAGAAAAAGGTGCACTGGTTAGAGCTGGCTGGGTGGTCACCACCACAGTTGGCACAACAAGGGGGACGTGAGCATGGTGTTGCCTGTGAAACGGCAGTGTGCTTGGGGGTGGCGAGGGCGGTTATGTGGGTGTCAGTGCACTGGGAGGTTGTGGCATCTGCCTCACTTGTGTACTGATCCTCATCCATCATGTCATTAAGGATGCAAAAGAATTATTTAGAATCAAAGTGGGAAGAACTTTGTTTGGTGCAGCAGGAGGAGAGATGCAAGTTCTTTGGGTATGTGTACTGGTGTTAGAGTGTGTGTTTAGGGGAATGGACTTTGGTCTGATTTGTTTGAGTTTTGTGTTTGTGTCCTGTGTTCACTTTTTGTTGTCTGCAGAGTTCATTATCTCTTCTGCCTTCAACAGTGCTGGACAGTTCTTGCTTAATAAATGGTGATCTTTCCGAAAGAAGTAACAGTATGGGGTGTTCATGCACTGATTCCCCTCTGGTGTCTTGAAGGGGTGGTAGCCATTGCAGTTATTGCACCTTACCTTGTACCTGCAAGCTAATGCTCCATGGCCAAACTGATAGCACCTGCAGCACCGGAAGGCTGTTAATTTGAATTCTATCACATACTTCACTTGATGCCCCAGTGCTATTTGCCTGGGGAGCTGAGTGCCCTGGAAAGCCAGCCGGAAAAACCTGGACCCATCTGCCCGTGGTGGTAGGGGCAGGACCTCCTTGAAAGTGACACCAACATGGTCAAGGAAGTCAAATTCGGTATCAAATTCTTCAGCCAGGTTCTCGGCAGTGTACTGGGGCTGAACGGTCCCACCTTACTGTACAGCAAGCCAGCTTGTTCAGGCTATCACGGGTCACCTGCATCCGTATAGCCTGACCGGTGCCCAGCTCCCTGATGCAGCCTTGCAGTATGTACTTCCTCAGGGGGGGATTCATTAAGGGCCCTGGTAAGGGTTGTTGGATGGGCAGTCATCTTACCTTCGGTGGACTTGATGTAATTTTTACAGTTGCCGGCTCCTCACCTGGTCCACCCAATCTTGGATGGTCACCGTGATAATTTACCTTTACCGGCTGTGGTGGGGGCTGGTTTGCATTGCTGGCAGATTTTGAGGTGGGTGGTTGATGGTCAGCGTCGGCCTCAGCCTCCAGGGCTCGCTTAGCTGCCAGATTTTGAGGTGGGTGGTTGATGGTCAGCGTCGGCCTCAGCCTCCAGGGCTCGCTTAGCTGCCAGATTTTGAGGTGGGTGGTTGATGGTCAGCGTCGGCCTTAGCCTCCAGGGCTCGCTTAGCTGCCAGATTTTGAGGTGGGTGGTTGATGGTCAGCGTCGGCCTCAGCCTCCAGGGCTCGCTTAGCTGCCAGATTTTGAGGTGGGTGGTTGATGGTCAGCGTCAGCCTCCAGGGCTCGCTTAGCTGCCGGCGCGTAGTTTACCTGCATGGCAGCAGCTGGTTCGTCTTCCTTAGAGTTACCCATGACACACTAAAAATACAACCGATACAAAAAAATCTCATCGAGAAACTTTTCCGAAAAGGCCTATTATAAAAGCGATATTTTGTTTTTCAAAACGCAATATCTTATTTAGGTAAGAGGTCGTCTACTCAAACTAGCCGAATCCAGACCCCCCAAAAGTATCTGTTCCTTATAGTATACTTACATACGTTCTAAAGTCCCTAGCTCCTCTGATATTCTCTGAGTAGTTGGTTATGAGAGTTGTACTATTGGTAACAATAAGTGAGTAAAGCGCACCTTATGTTCCACAGTTAGATGACTTGCTTCTGACTTAAAGGTAAATATGTAGATTTGCGGCGCGAACGATGGGACGTAAACTATTTCGTCCGTGTTCCAATATGTTTCACGTTTTTGGAATAAATTTAAGGGGACTGCCGGTGCGGCAGTAAACACTGCGGGGGACCCCCCCCCCCCTACGATGATCCTGAGTTTCAATCAATTGGGGGGGGGGCACAGTCCCCCAGTATATAATCATAATTGTTTATAGAATAATGTTTTAACGTTTACAGAACTAGGACTCAAACGCGTATGAATATTCAGGCACGGGTGAACAAAATATAAACACACAAAAATCCACTTTTTCTGGCGCGCCGCCAATCTACATGTTTACCAAAATCTAAAATAATTAATTATATGTTTTTTTACAGACTTATATTTAAGAATATGGGGTAAGCTGTGCAGTCTAATATGAGAATGGTTTGGTTACCAAGGGTGATTCAAAATGGTTCAAGCGTAGACTAAGTATTGCTGTTCAACGGAACAATGCAATTAGTATACTGAATGAGGTCCGAGTTGCTCATGGTGTTGGCCTAGGCTTTATTATATTTTATGAATACTCGAATAGTCAAGTAAAAATCTAAAATAATTTATTATATTTCAACCTTTTCTAATAAATAAAGGTCATTTGACCCTTTTTTTTGTAGCAAAACCCCATCCAAGGATATGACGCTGGCCCATCTCTGTCTATGGTTATGAATCAACCTCATATTCTCATCCGGCTATTTCCGGTAGGGGATTATTGTCGAAAAAATAAAAAGATAAAAAGGGGTAATTTTTCCCCGAGTTTGCGTACCACTCTTGGGGTAGCTAACTAGGTTTCTGTGTTCAGTTGGTGGCTACTGATTTGATTCTTCTGGAAGTGCCTTGTAAGCGAGGCCGTGATTCCAAAAGGGGCAGAGTGTTCTCATCTTTCTTGATTCTAGGCTGGGTAAAGGTGATCAGAGATTTCCTTAAAAGTAAAGAAATCTTGCGACATGATTGAGTATTTTTTATTCGGTTGGAACTTGGAATGTCTTCAGATGTATCTCTTCTTAGAATAGAGTCTTTATCATGAGGGATAGGGATAAAATAAGAAGTGAAAGTGTGGGAGACAGATAAAAAAGGGCAGAAAAGATTGTGTAAGTGTGGGGTGAGTGGTGTTGATTATATGAATGAGTAGATGTTTTGATTGTAATAAATGATTTTTAATGTGGACGATGGTGATATGTGCCAATTTTCCTGGCTAATCCTTTCGCTTTACATTGTGTTTTTCTTTTTGGTTATATTATTTTTATTTACACAATAGGGGCCTTTGTTTTCGAATTTGTTTGTTTTTTCTTGAGATAATTTTTCATTTGTTTGTATTAGGTTTCTTTTAGTTTAGCATTCGAGCCTTTGTTTTCATAATGTTCTCTAGTAAGCTTTGGACTTTTTTATATTTATTTATGGTTCTGGTTATTGGAACACTCATGTGCTCTTATGCCTTTTTATTTCCTTCTTCGATAGCTTTTATACTTATTTGTATTTTATTCATATGTTCGGTATTGTCTTTCGGTAAGCTGGATTTTTTCGAGTATTTCGTCTAGAAAGTTTTCTCGTATTTTTTGCCATATCTTTTTAGCGCGTTCGTGCATAAAGAGCTAGGTTTTAGATTTTATCTTTGATGCAGAACTCTTGATGGCATTCCTTCCATCCTTCTGGATCGTGTAATGAAGCATGTCGCTTTGTTTTGGACCCTTTGCATTTACATGATCTTTGTCTTTGTCAAGGTGAGTGTGTATTGGAATAATCGGATAGGTCATAATTGGGCGTACTAGTGCTAGGTATAATTTTCTTTTATTATTTGCTAACAGGTTATAGTATAGCGTACGAGAAGTGCAGGCGAGCGGCCGTAAAGCTTCGTTTGAATGAGTCTTTTTTGAGACTCAGGATGGCCGAGTGGTTTCCCCGCTGGCTAACAGTGGTCCAGCGACGCGGGAAGCTGTTCGCAACTCGCATACGCTATTATTTTTTTTTCTTTGCCCCCTTTCCTACTCCCCTCTATCTACACTGGTGCCCAAACCCGGGAGGGGGGGCGTTGGCCCTTGGGTAACATTTCCAAACGGGCTCTCTTCATTTCTTCAAAATACGCTCCGCTTCTAGGAGGGGGGTTGTATAGCGTACGAGAAATGCAGGCGAGCGGCTTAAAAGCTTCGTTTGAATGAGTCTTTTTTGAGACTCAGGATGGCCGAGTGGTTTCGCCGCTGGCTACCAGTGGTCCAGCGACACGGGAAGCTGTTCGCAACTCGCATACGCTATTATTTTTTTGCCCCCTTTTCTACTCCCCTCTATCTACAATAGAACCTGTACAGGGATGATAGGACGGTCTTTGCATAGTTGAATTTTTTTGTTCATTTGCGTGTGGCCTGTATCCTCTTCTTGCAATCTTCAAGCCGATAACTTTTCTTTTGGCATTTTAAGGATATATTATGTTATTCACGGTATAACAATGCTCTCTGACATTCCTATAAAATATTACATGTATCAATATTCCTTCGCATCAATTTAAATATTACCATTACCTAATATCATTTTAACGTAATGTACCTTGTACATAAATATAGGCATACTTTCCTTTTTGAATTCAATGTAAAATTATCCATTTATTTTCCCATTTAATATCTACAATTTCTATTAAATCTTATGTATAATCTCAACTTATTTATGTATAAATAATCAATCATCTTAAATAATCCTATTATTAATGTATCAATCCAAAATCTAAAATATTTTGTCTATGTATTTTCAATATATCTTTTGTAATATATAATTGCCATCCAAAAATCGCGGCTAAGATACATTCCTTTTGACAGCACCTTCTTTAGCCAACACACACAAACGAACGAACGCCTTTAGCTGCCCGTTTTGAAGCAGTCCCCCATTTATTCGTGCTCTATTTTACTTCGAATCTAGGTCAGTTATAAATCCTCTCACACTTATTCTCTGTAAACTGCCATGCGAGAGTAGATCCTAATTCTGGTTACTTCTCTGATTGCACATCTCAATTCACAGTCCATCATAGTTATCTTACCTTAGCTCACTTCACCTTACATTCCAATCCATATTTCAATTATATTTACATTGTATTCCTTAACAATTCTCAATTTAATTATATCATTCATTACAATAATTGTAATTACCGCTCACTAGTTATTTCCTAATTCAATTCTTTCATAATGCATTCGTTGATTTTATAAATATATATATTTTGTTTATCGTCCGTTTCAGTGGCGGTTCTTCCTATGGGCGGTTGTCCAGGGCAACACTTGTGAGGGGGCGACATTGCCACCCCCTACAATATTATTTCTTGTAGTTATCCTTGATAAGGAACTTAATAAAGTTCAAAAGTACTTGGAAACACCATTTCATTTTTTCCTGTGTTTCCAAGTACTTTTGAACTTTATTAAGTTCCTTATCAAGGATAACTACAAGAAATAATATTATATTAGAGGTATATATACGAAAGAAAAGTATGAAAGACCGCCTCAAAAACAAGAAATCACCAATGAGGAAGACGGAAGGGGGAAAGGTAAAGATTCACATCAAGAATTACAAGAAGCAGGTAGTAAGGTCAGAATGAGAAGACGGAAAGGGTAACAGATTAAAAGAAATGGAGATAGCCTAACGAGGGAGATTATAAGACACGAGGAGCGAAAAGTGGGGAAAATACAATGTACATAACAGAGCAGCGACAATTAAAAAAATAAATAAATAAAAAATAAAATAAAATTGGGGCCACCTAACTAAAGAGTGTATATAAAAAACTAAGAACAAAAGTCAGAACTAATTTCTTTTAAGTATTAATCTTTTAATTATAGCATCTATTTTATGTAAGCCAGGGGAAAGGTTAAAATTATCGCATTAGCTTATAAAAGCACATTCAATGATATTCCTTTTGATAGGGTCATTTCATACTTTTCTTTCGTATATATATATATATATATATATATATATATATATATATATATATATATATATATATATATATATATATATATATATATATATATATATTAGCTCATATAGTAAGAATAGTATTGTACCATATGTTATTTATGACAGAGAACAATTCTTAACACTAAACCATAAAGGCCTGAGAAACGCAAATGGATAAGAAAAGGTCTAAGCTATCAGGTGCTCAATGTAGAAAAAAGAGGAAAGAAGAAGCGGAGAAACGAGCAAAAGATGAAGGTATAGAACTTTGCCAGTACTTCTCACTGCTCTTTTGTCATCATACATCTTTCTGGGATATTTGAAGTGCACTGATGTATTTAGCCTAAGCCCTAATTTGCCTAGTTTCCTAGGAAAATGTTTAGTAACTTGTGCTCAATAAGCTAAATTATTGTTTTGGCAAACTCATCCAGTGGTCACTTATGTTTTTTTTTTTTCCTTTTGAAATATTTTGAAACTTCTGCCACTAGCCAGGATGGTAAGGTGTCTACTTCTGCAGCCACATAAGCCTCTACAGAAATGGTTTTGGAGCCTTCGGACCCGGCTGGGGAACCATCTACTTCTACAGTTTCACATAGACCTGTGTCTCCACTGCTTCCCATCAGGACTCTTTAGGTGAGTTATTTATTAATTTATTCATTATCTTTTTGCACATAGGATGATAAATAATAATTTAAAATAATAAATGAATGTATTTCAAATATAAAGCAGTAAATTATTTATTAGTGTGTGTGCGTGTGTGTGTGTGTGTGTGTAAACAATTCTGTAAACAGTTATGAATTATAATGTTATTATCACTGATTCACTGGGGTTATCAGATGATTATGGTGGCTCACGAGTCACAACCATCATTCCATAACACCACCACTATAACACATGCTGTGAATATTGCGTTGTCTAACTTAGATGTGCATACTAATTTATATTTCTCTTTTTCTTTCCATTAGAACTGCCTAGAACTGAATTGACTCCTGAGGATGAGCCTCTGTCCACTGACCCTGCTAATTTGCCTTCAGTTCTGACAGACAGAATTATGACACAATTGACTTCCAAATAACCAACTCAAGTATCATCTGACTTTGTATTCCCTAAAAACGACAGTGATGGAAGAAGTTGCCACCATCATTATTTCAGGAAGTCGTTGATTAGTGGTGAGAATATAACCAGAAGTTGGCTGGTCTATTCATCAAAAAACAACAGCCTCTTCCGTTTGTGTTGCACATTATTTTGCAAGAGAAAGATACATTTAACAAGACTGGGACTTTCATACTGGAAGCGCGCAGGCTCATTGCTCGCACCACACGAAAGAAGTCCAGAACACCTAAAATCTATGAAAACGTGGAAAGAGCTGGGAGTGAGGATGAAAAGAGGGGAGACCATTGACAAGCAGGAGATGGCATGGCACTTCAAGAGGCTGAGATATCAAGATGGAAAGCAGTGCTAATACGTCTTCTTGCTAGTGTGCATTCTCTGGCAGTTAGGAATTTGGCACTAAGGGGGGGAGGACACAGAGAAGTTATTATCACCATCAAATGGCAATTTTTTGAAAGAAGTTGAGTTTATGGCACAATTCGATCCTATAATGCAATAGCACATTAACCGTGTCCAACAAGGGACCTCCAATTACACCAACTACTTTGGCCACCACATACAAAACGAGCTCATTGAGTTGTTGAGCAGCAAGAGCATTTCGGCAATGGTGGCTGACATCAAAAAATCTAAGTTCATCTCAATAATTTTAGATTGCACTCCAGACATCAGCCACACTGAACAGTTGTCAGTTGTGATTCGGGCAGTATCACTTGAGGGGAAGCCCCATGGACCATTTAATGAGGTTCTTGGAAGCAGAAGAGTCCGCTGATCAGCATTTGGCATCTATGATTTTGAAGAGACTGGAGTTAGAAATTCATTTCATGGTCTGTAGAGGACATCATACGACAATGGGGCCAACATGAAGGGAAAAAACGAGGGTGTTCAATCTAGGCTACTTGAAATGAACCCCAGAGCTCTGTTTGTCCCATGTGGCGCTCATTCTCTGAATTTGCTTGTGGCCGATGCTGCCAAGGGATCTATTGATGCCACAAGTTACTTTGGCATCTTGCAGAAACTTTATAACTTGTTTTCAGCCTCCACACAATGATGGGCCATTTTGGAAAAAACATGTGAATATCACCTTAAAGATGTGGTCTGACACAAGATGGGAGAGCAAGATCAAGAGTGTGGAGCTCCTAAGATATCAAGCAGCTGGAGTGAGAGATGCACTGATCGATGTGAGAGATCACACCAAAGATTCTGTAATAAAGGTTGAGGCCCAATCTCTAGCAGAGGAAGTTGGATCATACCGCTTCGCCATTTGTATAGTGGTGTGGCACGACCTGTTGTGCCAAATTCAGCATATGAGCAAGCAGATGCAACCTCGTAACATGCAAGTTGATGTTGTAGTAAATCTCCTAAAGAAGACAGAGAGAGCTCTCTCTGATTACATGGCAACAGGTTTTGTTACTGCACAGATGGCAGCCAAAGATATCTTAGAACAAATGCATTTGGAGGCTGTATTAAAACAGAAACGGCTGAGGTCTACAAAGCGGCACTTATCCTATGAAGCATGTGATTAGCCCTTAAATGAGTCTTTGAAGAAGTTGGAGGTGACATTCTTCAATGCAGTCGTTGATGATGCAATTTCAGCCATTCAGGAAAGATTTTCCACCTTGGAAAATGTGGGAGAGAAGTTTGGAGTGCTGACTAATTTCCATAATCTCACATTCGAGGAGATGCCTAAACAATGTGAGAACCTTAGCACTACACTACAGCTTAAGGATCATTCTGACTTGAATGGTAGAGAGCTTGTACAGGAGCTGAAAAACCTGCCAGCCATGCCATTAAAAACTATGTCCTTGCTTGAGAAATTAACATTTATCCATGAAAGGGAGCTCTCTGAAATATATCCAAATTTGTGGACTGCTCTCAGGATTGGTATTACTCTTCCAGTCACTGTTGCTGAAGCAGAGAGGAGCTTTTCGAAATTGAAACTTATCAAATCCTACCTGAGATCAACTATGTCACAGGAACGCCTCACTGGTCTGGCCACCATCAGCATAAATTAAACAGTTGCTGAGAAGATTTCATATGATGAGCTAGTTCATGATTTTGCAGTTAGGAAAGTGAGTGAGAAAAGTCAGCATTTAGATGGTAGTTGTGCTGTGGTGCAGTATATTTTATTTATTATCTTCTATCAACTTTCTTATACTTTTATGATAAAACATTTATATAATTTAGATTACAATATTGTTTCTGTAGTTTATGTTAGTTGTACAATTTCATTTGTATTATTCCTACTTATGGTACCATAACTATATTCCTATGTTTGCGTTTTATTTAAGTGATGAAGAGTTTGTAAATTTCCTAAATGACATTTTTTGAAAAAATTCTGAAGTAACAATAAATAGTTCAATAAAAAGTTGTTTTGTGATGGTTATGGCTGTCCTAAACTTCTTATGTACACTGTGGAGGGGGGGGGGGAGGGGGGAGATGGGGGAGGGGGCCGTAGGTGAGGTTCACCCAGAGCGCCATGTTAGCTAGGACAGCCACTGGTCCGTTTTCTTATAAACCTAGCGCACGAAGTTTTCTAAATTCAGTTCACGTCAGTCGTTAGGCCTAAATATTAGCGGGCGATTATTCCATCCAATTCAACAAATTTATGGTAATGGTTTTCAAATAGCTATCTAGCCTGATTTATTAACTAAAATCAATCCCACTGATAACCAATACCATAAAATGGTGCCCAGAATTTAGTAATCTCCCGTCAAATCAATAAATAACTTCAAACGTTAAAATAATTTTCGAACTCCGCGCGTCATTTCTCTGCTATCCTCGTTAGAACAGCATTTTGATTCACGTGTTCATTTTTAATATCGCGTGTTATCTTTAGCATCCTTCTTCCAATTGTCACAATTCATATCATTATAATTTGATACTAACCCCTATATACAACGAGTGGACAATTTCCTTTATTTTTCATAATTATTTTTCATTTCTTCACATTCCTGTGCTCGTGAATACTTTCCACACACACACACGTGCACACAACACACGTGTTTTAATATTAATGGCTTTTTCGAAATTGGTGATATTTTGGATTTCGCGAGCAGTTCTCAGCGCGATATCTCTCGGATTCTGTCGTTCGCTCGTAATGATTTGAGAGATATCGTCTGCCAATTGGATATATATATATATATATATATATATATATATATATATATATATATATATATATATATATATATATATATATATATATATATATATATACACACATTTCGCAGTCATATGTGTGTTGGGGGAGGTCTCTTTTATACACGGTGCAGAGTGCGGGGCTGAGACACCCTTCCTGAGGGCCTCCTGCATTTAAGGGGAAGCTTCGCCGGTGAAACAATTTATAGAAATTCTTGCTTTCCTTTTTGTAAGGTAACTGCAGAGGATTCGCGTGAGGTTGAATTCAGTCCTAGGAAAGCTATTTTGAGCTTCAGTCCTGGCACCCATAGTTTGTCAAATGCTTTGGCAACATCACAGACCGTTAAATCCACTCTGTTGCCTCTCGCAATTTCTATGTCAAGTTTTTTTTTCAGTGATGAATGCCAGTGCTGTCTTGGTACCTCGATATTTTCGGAATCCATGTTGGATGTAATTCTGCAATTCGTTATCTCCCAAGAAATTTCTAAGCCTATCATTGAGGAGTTTTTTGAGTAGTTTACCAATAAACTCTAACAGCAAGATCGGTCGGTAGCTTTCGATGTGCCCTTTAGGTTTGCACACACGGCGGTATTTAGCAGATTACAAATGGCATTAATTGTCCTCCTACAAATGGAATTAATTGTTATACATTCGACATGAGTTCACAATATGATTAAACTTGCACCTTATAGTTACTTAACTTATTCTACAAAGCATTACACATTATAGAATCCTACAATTGTTATTCAATAATACACAAGTAATTAATAAGATATTTTCCTTTAATATTTCTACGAAAGAATGAGTTCATAATTAGGGCGCTCAATAAACAAAATGAGTTGATATTAGACCGCTTAATGCATTCAATATGAATTCGAATAATATTAGGTGTAAACACTCTTCTTACTTTAATTTATTTTACAATGTTGAATCTCATAAGTGTTGTATTATTATACATAAGCAATTTAATAAGATTTCTTTAATTTATTTCTTCGACCAAAGTCGGCTCAATTCAGAGCATTTGACATATTAAAATAGAAGTTTTTAGGAGATTAATTTATAGTAATTGTTTTGATTTTAATCAGAAATATCTTTATTTTTAACATAACCAAAACATAGCCATTATATTAAATGGTTTCTATACGACTAATGTCATTTGATGGCTGTTATAATTTATTAAGTTATAATTAATTAAGTTCATAACTAACCTGTGTTTCTTTCTTTAGGTTTGAATATCAAATAAAATTAAAACAGATAGTGTGTCTTAATGTGCCATGGTGTGCATAATGTATGGAGATTAAGATCTTGCAGTTCCTCTACTAAATGGACTCCTAGGTTTGTGAAACTAACATTATGACACTTATATTAATTCTTTGTTTGTGAAATGTACATGTGCCTATATTTGTGTGTGCTTATGTGAGAGTGTGTTCATTACATGTATTATTTTCTTTGTATACTTATGTTCTATAATTGTTTATTTCAGTGAAATAAAGCCTAACTTTGGAACCTTCCTTAACCTTTGGGGTACTTCAATGGCTTTTCAAAGTTTGATTACCAGACATGGTGGCATCTTGATACATGTCTTCAATGGTATGGCAAATGCCACTAATTCTTTCAGTTTTATATTAAAATAAACCTTCTCATCAGGGCCGGCTCTGTGCATAAGCCACACAGGCACCTGCCTAGGACGCGCCAAATTATAGATTTAAAAGAATAAATATACATTATAACATAAATATATATGTATAATAAATTTGAAATACACCTTTTACACTTAAGCTACTTGACACGTTTTATCTTAAATACGTTTTCTAGATACTCAACACGTTTTCTTTCTTAAAGTAGGGTGGGGGTAGCGCATCAGACCATCACTGGTTCTCAAATTGATACAGAAGGACCTCGTCGTGTTGTCATTTTTTTGTCAACGAGTCAATTGCTTATCTTTTTTAATGAAAAGGTCATCCAAGCCGTCAGGTGATGTTTTTAGGAAACGAAGAAAAAGCGAGGAGAAAAAACGGGCCCAAAGCAGAGGTATGTAACTTTAGTTAATTAACTTTTAAAGCGTTACCGTGTTGACTTTTCATTTTATTAGGCTAAGAACAACAGCTAGCTGCGATAAATACCAATATATAGTCGTAGCAATTTCTGTAAAACTTCTTGATTGAATGACAAGGTTTTGCAGAAGATATGACGGTCATTCAACAATTGCCTACCAGCAATCAGGTGGTTAAAGTATAGGTTATGTTATGTTAGTATAATACCTATTTTTTTTTAATTATACTAACTTCACAACGTAACCTAACACTAACACCAGAAATGCATGGGAGGTGAAAAAGTTGGCAACGCTAAACTTAAACTGAATGTTAATTGGAAGCTTGTCTATTGGCCGCAATGTAACCCATTATCCAAATAAACTAATGTATGCTATGTATTTTCTGATTTCTCAGATGCACTGAGAAAATATTTGCAGCTACGGCAGGCACCTGTGAAAGCTGCTACAGAGGATGCATCACTGTCTTCACCTGAGCCTCTCAGTGAAAAAGAGACTAAATTTAATCAAATTTGGAATATGATTACAGTACGATTACTTTTCATGAACAATATTTTATTTATAAATACAATATGAATTTCATATTTGTATCATACTATAATGAAGTACTTTGGAGGTACAATGAATACAAAAACCTCATTGTATGCCATCTTGCCATGTTGTTTTGTGTTTTACACAGAGGCATCTACTCAGGTTGAGGCAGAAAGCAACAGCAGCAACAGCAGCACATCGGCTAGTGAGACAGCTTCAGCACTTAATTCCAGTTGAGTATTTATGCTGTTTGTTACAGTAGTTGAATTTATTGAGCTATGTCTTATCTATCAATATTTACAATACTGTAAATATTATGTGTATCTTGCTATAATGAAGTACTTAAGATGTACAATGAATGCAGAGGCCAGGGATGCAATTGTATCTCATGTATTTTGTGTTTTTCACAGCTTGTAAGTGAAATAAAAGCATGATTATTAAGGCATCTACAGATGTCTTTCTAAGTTGTTGTGTGTCTGTTTCAGTCGAATGGTTCTCTTAACAAGAGAAGGAACCAGCAGACTCAATGTTGCAATCCAACAGCCTGAATACACATCATCAGCTTCAACAGATGTCTATGAATATGTCAAAGCTGCCCCCATTGATCCTGCTGATTGGCTACACCACGTGTCTGATATAGTGAGGACCGAGTTCGCTAGTCGAGGACCTTATGAGGTAAAATCAGACCACATTCCCTAAAAGAGAAGATGGAAGAAGTTGCCATCGCCACTACTTCCACAGACATCCAGTGAATGGGGAGAAAATCAAGAGAACGTAGCTGATGTATTCCCCCAAGGCGATAGTTTAATATGTTTCTGTGGGGTTCTTTTTTGGGGGGGCGCGCCAAAGTACACTCTCGCCTTGGGCACCAAATGACCTAGAACCTGCACTGCTTCCTATTACAATATCGATTAAACCTGATTTGTATTAAATATATAAAATATATTGGATTGTAGTTGTTACCTACAGACCTTTACATATATCTTAGAATTACTGAACCAAAATTATTATATTCCAGTCTTTCGTTTCTTTTAAGATGTTCTTAAAGTTTCTTGATTTAACGGAAATAAATGATGTAGTTATTCGTAAAAAGAAAGATGTGATTCAGAGAATGACAATAATTTAGAAAAATATGAGTAAGCTGTTTATTCTCTAACGTTAGGAGATTTAAATTATAATCTTGATGGTGTTTACTATTATAAAGTTAGTTAATTACTTTCGGGTCGAGCTATAAAATTTAGGAAAATTAGGTTCTGAATTTCAGAGCTTTGCACGAGTTTCTCCTTATTTCTTTAAGTGATCTTGCTATATGTTTTTTGCACTCGGTATTATTTTCGTAGCTTGCATAAATTAACCTTAGTTATTGCATTGCTTGCTCAGGTCCCACGAGCTTAGGAAAAAAACCCTAGTCATTTGACCACTGCCCATTCGGACATGTTTCAAATGATAGGCAATCGCTATATAGGAATAGTGCTCTTTTTAAAGCACTTATCCATATGGATTCCTATATCAAATATTATATTTGGGGTTCAACGTGTGAACTCATTACAGGATTTCATAAAACTTCAAATTGCTCATTTTTGTGGTGTCTTTGAGTATCTTATTCCATCTTACGATATGGTTTCTACGAGAACACTTGGGTATATTTTGACCTAGCTCATCCAAACCATCGCGTAGTGAATTCCTTTTTTTATGTCCAATGATCCCTATGCTCCATTCATCCATGCCCCATTCTTTGATGACATTTTTGTTAAGTGATAACAGTGAATAACGAATAAGTGACCTAATGCATGACGTTGAGCAGTACTCATTTCTAAACTCCACTCATGAATTTTTGTGCTCATCTGGAGCGCAGAGCAAAATTCCCCACGCAAGTCTATGTTAACGTCACTAACCTGGGCTTTTGTCTTAATGGAGACTCAGAATCTCCTGACCACTACAAGAGCAGGGTGATTACTGCGCTCGCGCTCATCCACATGGCCCATTGTATCAGATGAGCTCCTACGGTTCATCATACTCCTGGTGATCAATCATTACCCTCAAACAGGTAGATTAACTATGTTATTAAAAAAAAAGAAATAAACATATTTTTATCTATAAGCCGAGTCGCTGAAAAAAAACTAGACATCTTCTGCAACTACTTCAAAGCTCGTTCTTCTTATTTACTACAAAAATAGGAAAATAGCCAGCGTTCCTATGAAAAGTAGTTGCCTCCCACAGTCTGACACCTTTCAGGAAGTTAATATTATTTATCAATATAACTGCAGCGCTGGTGCCTGTGTAGGGGATTATACTCCATCTAAAAATATCCTGTGTAGATAGAGGGGAGTAGGAAAGGGGGCAAAGAAAAAAAAATAATAGCGTAGGCGAGTTGCGAACAGCTTCCCGCGTCGCTGGACCACTGTTAGCCAGCGGCAAATCCACTCCGCCTTCCTGAGTCTCAAAAAAGACTCATTCAAACGAAGCTTTTAAGCCGCTCGCCTGCATTACTCGTACGCTATACAACTCCCCTCCTAGAAGTGGAGCGTATTTTGAAGAAATGAAGAGAGCCCGTTTGGAAATGTTATCCAAGGGCTAACGCTTTCCCTCCCGGGTCTGGGCACCATTGTAGAAAGAGGGGAGTAGGAAAGGGGGCAAAGAAAAAATAATAGCGTAGGCCATCCTGAGTCTCAAAAAAGACTCATTCAAACGAAGCTTTTAAGCCGCTCGCCTGCACTTCTCGTACGCTATACCTGTAATCCCTACAAATATATAAGTATATTTTGTCAAACCTGTTTAAACCCATATTTCGTTGAACCCTTAAAAATTTTTTTTCTATTCATTAAACATCAATAATGTTCACTAGGACCTGACAACATTCTTTCTCGTTGGCCCCCCTTTAAAAAAAAATGCACTTAACGCGATGCCTCGCATCAGTCTTCAAAAGATTTGTTTTTAGCGAGGAAAACCTTCACAAAAATATAAGTACCGAAAATTTCCCTTTTTCAGACCTTTTTACCACTACCTCATAATGCATTTTATGTACTCATAACATTTCTAATATAATTCCATATTCCAACATTAATACCATACATAAAGTTCCACACACATCCACGTTGTATAAACATTCACCCACCATTACGTATCACTTGCCTGCCATTATCACACATTAATTCCATTACGTATCTCAACCCTTATCTAGTCAAATTTATCCTAATCGTTGCCCAGAATTACTCATTTTCACCTCAACCAAAGTCAATCCAAATTAAGTTACAATTTTCTTAAATCATCTTTCATTTTGTAACGAAGCCTAAACCTAAGTTTAGATTCATTCGCATGATCACTGCCTCAGGAAAAAAAATGAGTGTTTATATATATATTTTAGATATATTCGTCAAATTTGAGCCAGTTTGTCTTGATGAAATATGCGGCCGTCTAACTCGATGAACCCGCCTGTTGCCTCGATGGCAGCCCCTAAGCGACTTCGGAACCGGTCACAGTCCTTCGTTACGATTTCCTATTTTAGGCCCATGAACGTCCTCGTAATGCTGCTCTAAACTCGTCTCTAGTGTGGAGCTAGATTTTTGTGGTCCCTCGTTCCACTGTGCTGCACACAAAGAATACCAAGGAGTTGCAGTCGGCCAGTTGAGAGGCTAAATGCAAGGTGCGATTTGATAAAAGAAATTCTCCGACAGCTAACCAGGGACTTCCGGCTGGGTTTGCAGGGGGCCTTGCTGACAAACATAAAGCCTCTCTCCAGCTACCCGGGCGATCCAGGGGTTCAGCACCTCGCTCAGAACACAGATGTACCTGTTTGTGTTTAGTCTGAGGCACTCCAGGAAGAAATGGGCTGACATGACTTCATTTCACTGCTGACGAAATCGAGGGCCATGAGTGTCGTTGGAAATTTCATCTGCCTGAATCAGGGGACGTCCTTAGATGCGAGAGTAAACGACCTCTTGTTCTTGGAGTTGATCTTCCGATCTTTGAAGAAATTCTTCTCGTGGGGAAAGAACCACCGAATGTATGTCTCTAAGATGGGTCTTAAATTCGTTCACATTATGATCAGTTTCTCGGGGTGCTTGAGTCGCCCTTCTACACCGTGTTGGACATAAATAGTTCGTTCCTCATTTTGTATGAAAAGTAGGGAATGTCCTTATGCACCCCAAGCCTGGTGAGCTTTTCATCTACACTTTTCTCATTTCCATGGCAAGCATCGACTCTCTGGTATTATTGTTGATGATCTCGTGGATATCGGCGTTCTGATGGCATCATGTCATCGACTATAGGTTTTCCTCTTTACTGTATACATATAGGCAAATCCTGAATCTTCTAGCTTATTTGTGGCCTTTTCACAATTCTTGTGCTGACGCTAGGAAGTCTAAAATTACTTGTTTGCCCCGCATGCCTCTTCCACAAATTGGGAGTGGCGGGTTTCAAAAAGATCCGACCTCAATTATTTTGCACCCCACCCCCCGTAAAATTAGAAATTGAAAATTGCGAAAATAAATATATATATATATATATATATATATATATATATATATATATATATATATATATATATATATATATATATATTGTAAAAGTCTAGGTACATCCATACATTAGTGTATACATAAATACACCGACACAGCTACGTGTCTCTCCCCATATTCCAAATTTGCCTTTCGCATCGAATCCCCTCCACCCATTTTTGCGCCGTTGAGACAACCAAATTTGGCACCGACCACACAGGAAAATGTCTGCCTCAAAGGGCACCTGCTAGCCGACGAAGGTCCGAGTTTTTTTCGCGAAGTGGTAAACCGCGACTTGGGACAAGGAAAGCTCGGATGGCCCCGAAGTGTGAAGGATTTGGTCTGTCCTGGCAGAAGATAAAAAGTCTTTCGCACAACGATACGGATTTTATGAGAATTCGGCGCTCTCTCTGGATTTCTGCTCATGTAGGAAATAAAAGGGAAAATTCTCCATGGAGTCAGGCAAAAGATACTGCACCTACGTTGTGTGTGGGGCTAGTCCCACAAAGGAAACAGTTTGCCCGTTGCAAGAAAGAAACTTCGGGGAATTGGTTGTTGCCGTCACCGAACTTGTAGCTGCTAAACTTCTCGCAGAACCCCCCTCTCCCTTCAGAGTCAGAGGTTACACAGGACCTCCCTCTGCGGATTACCATAGACGCAGCTAGGTAATCATTTTGGCTACCCACTCCAGGAGCCAATAATCGGAGCGAACACTTCGAGCAGAAGATCTTGTACCTACGTTGTGTTTGGAACTAGTCTCACAAAGGAAACAGTTCGCCCGTTGCAAGAAAGAAAACTTCGGAGAATTGGTTGTTGCCCACACGGTACTTGTAGCTGCCAAACTTATCGCAGACCCCTCCTTCTTCATAGTCAGAGGTTAACAGGACCTTCCTCTGCGGATTACCCTAGACGCAGCTAGGTAATCATTTTGGCTACCCACTCCAGGAGCCAATAATCGGAGCGAACACTTCGAGGTTAAGAATTCCGAATTGAGTCACAGTCTGACTCTTCTTCGCGATCCGGTCTAGGATTACCCACTATTCGGTAACCACGGACGACCGGGCTAAGAGTGAACATCGTTAGAAGAAGAAGACATTCACCTTCACCTTTCAAATACTTTCGAACTCTAAGGTATCGTTAAAGTGAATTATCCCCTCCCTGACTTCACCAGTTTAACTGTTAACTAGAATTTCCATCCCGAGCTCATAACCTCGATTATTTCAAGTGATTAATTCAGGGCTTAATTTCTTAATATTATTCAAATCATTCTGTCGGGTGCAATTAAGACGCAAGCATCCTAGTACGTAGAATTCAAGTGTAATCCCTACGACATTATATAAACTTATTTATTCAGTGTAAAGATTAATCCTATTTATACCTATATAAGCTGTTTCATATTTCTAATTCATGTATATTAAAGATTATTTTGTTATCTGTGTGTTTAACTATTTTGCACCATCCTTTAGCAATTAATAAGCAATCCACTCGGCTTAATTCTCAATATTTCATAAGTCCACCCATGACTAACTTTTACTGTGTGAGAACACACTCAGGGGATCATTATCTTAATTTTGATCAAAATGGAAGCACAGGGGTTATTCTTATTCACCGAAAGGGACTACGGTAGGTGTATTGGCTACACTTCACCTCCACTTCACATTGGTGCGGGATTATAATACATATATGCCTAGGAAGTGGGACTGGGATTTCCCACCCAGTAAACGTCGATATATATATATATATATATATATATATATATATATATATATATATATATATATATATATATATATATATTAATATAGTACAAGAAAAAGAGAAATTTGGGGCGAATGAGCAATGAGACAAGAAACAGGAGTTTTTTTTAGAGGTAAGAGAAGGGGACTTGAGAAGAACACTAGAATCAAAGAGAGCAGAGGGCGTCACAATGAAGGCAATTCTTTACCGAGAAGACAGAGATAACGCCAGGGGAAAAAAGTTTGAAATTCCTGGCCTGGACTCGAACCCGGGTCTGCTGATTGCCGGTCAGATGCTCTACCGTTAGCTACCAGGCACAGTGACTCTATGGGGGGGGGGGACTCTTGAATTTCGTCCCTAATTATCGGGGAACCTTGAAGGTAATCGTGAGGACAACCCAAGAGCCTTGGAAGGGGGACACTAGTTGCCAGTATCGGTGATAGATTACCGAGCTATCAGGTAATCTTTTGGCAAGCACTCCAGTTGATACAGATGCTCCGGTTGGGTGGTTTGCGTTGCCCCTTCCTTATTTCCCACGAGAGTTATTTTGTTGATTGCTATGGGGTGCCCTAAGCCGAGGGGCGGTCTTATTCTAGCGACGGGGTCAAATATTGCGTAGGAATGGGATAGACCACATCGATTAATAAGGCCTTGAAGAAGGAAGATTGAGGAACGTCAGGATATTGAAGTCACCCAAGCAAAAATCGAATTATTATTGAACGAGATCTTATTGCACTTTACAAAAGTTCTTTAATTAAGTTTTAAGTTCTAAGTTATGACATAAATTATGTTCGATGTCAAGTGCGGGTAAGGTATAAAAGGAGGCCGGACGAATAGAGCCTTTAAGAGTTACACCTTAATGTCTGCGTTATGTACACGACTATATACAAAGATGAATTACGCGAATCTGAGAGATCGGACTGAAAGATATATAACGCATTATATTGCTTCACACAGTTATATATTCAATTTAAGCCACGCCCTACAAGTTCCTCGTCCAATTAAGCCACACCTCCCTCTTACGTTCCTGCCTGTTGATTTGTCAGTATTAACATAACTCGACTTTTGATTGGCTACTGCCGAACATATTGATAAGCAAGGGACTCCCACTATTGGGTAAAATTCCCTGTGGGCGGTGGCATGTTATTATGGAGACAGCTTCCTAATCTGGTTTCTATCTATTTAATAGTGATAGCTATCCGGTTTATTCTAGATTCTGCCTTGATTATAATGTTTGCCTAAGATTGCTTCGACCCACTCTAACAGAGATAACTGTGCTCCGTTTACTACCGTGTGACATTCTCGTAAACGGCGCTAACTTTACTTTTCTCCCTTTGTGTACTTTATGTGTGTAGCGACTCTCGCGTGGATCCTATTTTGGACGTACACGCCGGTCGCTACAACTCTACCTCGCCCAAAGCGTTACCCCATCAAACCCAGTTCTCCTTAAGCTAGGAACCTCCAAGGATATTTTATGCCACATCTTCTTACCGATTCACAATTTAAAGGCTCATTTCCATGTCAGATACAAAGAAAGAGCAAATACAAGTTCTGCAGGTGATGACAATCACCACAAGGTTTTCGCCATATTTATTTTCTGCCTTTTAAAACAATTTTGAAGACAGAGCGAAAGATGCAGAAACCTTGTATGGCAGACTATATAACAATATAGTACAAGAGAAAGAGAAATTTGACGCGAATGAGCAATAAGACAAGAAACAGGAGTTTTTTTTAAATGAAGGAAAAAGGGACATTAGAAGAAGACTAGAATTAAAGAGAGCAGATGGCGGCACAATGAAGGTAATCCTTTACCGAAAAGACAGAAATAACACCAGGATTTCTTGGGAAAGATTGAAGAAAAGTTTAAAATTTTCTGATCTTCAATCTTCAAAACTACCCCGGAAAAAAATGACAATTATGACCTCGAATTCGAAACCGACGTAATACAACAGTTAAACACACAAATACACAAACCTCTCCTCACCACTGTGTGTTGCAGGAAAGATTGATGGAGGACTATGGCAGTAAAATAACTGCCCTAGAACTTTATTTTACTCTAAAATCCTTTCGTCAAAGAGCCACAGGTATTACGGGGCTGACCCCGCCCAACGTTTGGAGTGGCCTACTCAACATTATGAACGCCACTCTGATCACGGACTATTTCCCCGACCAGTGAAAATTGACCATGATGATTTTCATCCCTAAAGCGAGGAAGCCCCCGGACTGCCCTGCCAGCTTTTGACCGATATCTCTCTTAGAATTTGCCGGTAAAGTCTTCGAGAAGATATTGGCTAACAGTGTCAACTCTTTTCTCGATGAAGCCAACTTGCATAATGAGCTTCAACACGGCTTCGGAATGAAAAGAGGGAAAGGCACGGCACTAGCCGTCATCACTGAAAAGCTTGCAAAGATCAAGGCAGACAAAAGGTATGCCGACCTAGTGCTCCGCGATGTCAAGACAGCTTTTGACAAGGTTTGGAAGAAAGGCCTACAATTTAAGATCCTTCAAGTAGGCCTCAACCCCATTCTTGAGAGGATTTTGTGCGACTACATAATGGACAGAAGAGCATACATACAAATCAGAGAACATAAAGGCCCCGAATTCGAACTCAAAGCTGGGTTCCCTCAAGGGGGCTGTCTCAGTCCCCTTTTATACAACATTTATACACGTGACCTACCACAACCTCTCTCCGAAGGTACGATATCCGTACAGTTCGCTGACGATATATCTTAAATTTGTACTGCCGCTTATGTTCACAGGGAATTTATGGCGAGGAATACGGCTAGGGAGATATCTAACATCAACTCTTTCGAGAGGAGATGGAAGATATCAACCAATGCCCCCAAATTCAAAATAATTCCCATGTTTCGCAAGACCTTCAACGATATACGTGTAGACGGGGAGCGAATTCCCTATTGTATGGAAGGGACGGTTCTGGGGCTCAAAAGGGGCTACATGAGTCATATCGAGCAAACAGTCGCGGTTAGTGCGCTCCTATGGCAGAAGATGTCAGTGCGTAATTGATAGCAAAGGTAAGTACCTTATCTTTGGAATAAAAATTATCTTTTTACACGTAACCTGCAGTTTCATCCATCCGAACATGTACATGTACAACTTATAGCCATGCTTAGTTTATATCTGTAATTTATCATGCATTGTTTACAATATTTGGTTTGAAGCTACTGTAAGTTTTGTGATGAAAACCTAAGTGTCCAAATCATTATGGCTGCTACTATATATATATATATATATATATATATATATATATATATATATATATATATATATATATATATATATATATATATATATATATATATATATATATATATATATATGCCAGGCAAAATCCCCCATCACTAGACATGGGCACATATCAAACATTTACTTAGGACAACTTGGTCTAATAGATACTGATGCCCTCACACAAATCTTCAACCACTCTATCTCCCATGACTTTATTGCAAAGCCTTCAACATGCTACCCAGACACATCTTAATCAACAAAATACTAAATATCGCACTTAATTCCAACTATAAAAAATGGCTAAACAATTTGATTTATTTTGCAACATTCTAACTGGCGAATGCAGCTTTTGGTATCTGGCTGGAGATTAAAATTCAGCTGAGGAAGATCCATTTTATTTGTTTGTATTTAAATACTAATTAAAACTTTGGCTCTAAGCTTTTGCCTTTCTTCAGGCATCTTCAGACACAAGTCTTCGTTATTGGTGAAGCAGCAAATGATATATTTATAGATGATTTTCCCTCTTTCAACTGACATTAGGTTCATCAAGATCGGCCACTAGAAGAAACTGAGTGAATAAAATGATTTGTGTTTTTTTTAATATGTTTTGTCTCTATTAAAATTCTTAATTACGTTATCTAAGGGATCGCTTCTTGATGGTAAGTATGTAGTAGTATCAGATAACAAAGTGGCTATTCTTTTTCTAAATAATGGCCACAAATCAATTATTGACTCAGTTTCTTCTAGTGGCTTATCATTACCTTATTTGTATGGCCTAATAAAAACCCATAAACTAGGCAATCCAATACGACCAATCATCAGTGCAACTGTGTCAATCAAATATAAACTCTCAAAATATTTAATAAATTGACTTTCTCTGATCTTAGGATCCATATCGCCCTCACATATAAAAAATTCAGTTGATCTTTTCAATAAGTTAGACAATGTGAATGTAACATCCGACCTGAGATTAGTCAGTTTTGATGTTACCTCATTATTCAATAAATGCCCGTTGATGCCTTATTGGATTTCATAGCCGATATTCTAAACTTTTATGATTTGCTTTTACCATCCAACTCGATCATTGAGCTTATTTGTTTATGCATTAAAAATTTAATATCCAAGGGCGGTATTGCACAGTGGAGAACCATATGACCTTCACATATTTTGTGATGCTTCGCAAAAAGCGTACGGAGCCGTAGCGTATGCTACAAATTATAGATCCGATCCCATGTTAATAATCTCTAAATCCCGCATCTCACCTATGAAAGAAAAGACCATACCACAATTAGAATTAACGGCCATGTATGTTGCGGTGAAATTAGGTAAATACTTAAAAGAAGTATTGAAAGATGTTAAGATAGAAAGTAGTTATATTTGGTCGGATAGCGAAGTGTCTTTGCGGTGGGTAAGAAATAAAAATTGTAAGATAGTTTATGTACAATATAGGTGTACTACCTTCCAATAATTGTCCTGATCTGTCAAATTTGTGGAAGTTGGATACAATAGGGATTCAACCTGAAACAATTAGTTATGAAGAACAGGCAGTGATAGATCAATACAAAAATATTTACGACATCCTGCGGCGGAAGAGAAGAATAAAAATTATTGCAATAAATTAATCATGCGTCTCTAATTTTCATTAATCCAATCTTTGATTCCATTAAATATTAACACAATTAACATTACTAACCCCATATTTGATTAACCCCTCTTCCCTGTCATTTCCTCGCCTTTTACGATTCGCAGACCCACGGAAGAATTATTCTAAAGCCCATTCATTCTCCAGGGCAAGAAACAGTTAGATGTCACCAAGGTCTTTCAGTGTTTGCCACTGTTGGTGCGACTTCATGGCGGCATATCGCTTCTTCCTTTTGTCCTTCCTGGATTCTTGAGACAGTGTACTTACTGGTCCCTTCCTATTAAAGATTTCGGGTTCCTTATCAAGATTTTTTAATTCTGAAGGTTTGGTATTAGGCGATTCATTTTTTGTTATTTTATCATTACACCTAATTTCTAGTTGATACAATTTATTAATGGTGCGTATTACGCTACCTAATCTAGTTTTTTAATTTTGCTGTTCTTACCACACCATCTTGGCCCTTATATAATTCCCGCTTTCGTTAATTGAATTTAAATTAGCATTGCCATGTCAACAATTCATAAGATTGCGGGTCATAAATCTTTTTGTACAACCTTGAAAACAAGGCTGTGGCGATGAAATGCAAAGCGCTAGTTGTGACTTCACAAAACTCCGAGTATGGAGTCAACAATTACAAAAACAAGTAGATAGAGTGACCCGATATTACCAAGAGTTAATAGATGCTACGAGTAATGAAGAAAGAATAAGCGAACTAATAGAACAGCGAGCGGAATATGAGGTAAAAATACAAATTATAATAAATGACGTGCAGGATTGTATTTATAGGACACGAACGCCATCAATCCTTGCTAACTCGACTCCTATAAAACTCCCTTGTATAAACCTCCCGACCTTCTGTGGAGAGGTGGAGGAATGGGAGGGATTCTCGGATCAGTTTAAAAGTTCGTTCGATCGTTCTGACATTAATCCGGTTGACAAATTCAATTATTTAAAAGGTCAATTGTCGAGAAATGCACAGAAATTAATAGAAGGTTTGCCGAGTGAAGAGACCAGTTGGGACTGCGCAAAGGATATTCTTATAAACAATTATCATAATAAAAACGTATAGAAGAACTTTGTAATAAAATAGTAGACCTAAAAGCTGCCTCCTTTAACTTAAGGTCTTTGATTGAGTCTAGAGCAAACTTGGAAATAATAATAATAGCCAGGTTAAAAAATACTAAATGTGATGTTGACGGTTGCGGACCAATGATAGTAGCGGTGGTAAAAAGAAAATTACCATTTAAAGCTATAGAATATATCCAAAACCGAATGGATGAAGATTATCGAGAAATACCACAATTAAGAGACGGGTTGGGGAAGCTAGTAAATCATTCAGGCTCCCATAAAATGACGGCAACGGACGATAACTTACCGTCTGCTACACGAGTACCTACTAAATGGAGTAGGCCAGAAGCAAAGGTATACGAAGTACATGAGGAAAAACCTCGCATAAGTACAGATACTAAAGAAAGTTCCCCCTCCAAAACCAAACCCGTGAATAATTATGAGTGTGTTTTCTGTCAAGGGCAACACATATCTAATAAGTGTACTGTGTATAAAACTTATGAAAGCCACGACAGATGAGTGCCCTGATGGATCTCAGTTTGTATGATGAGTCGCAAAAGCTATAGAAATTTGTACCTATATTATTGAACGTAGGTTTTCTATATATGGATGTTCTTAAGCCTTGATTTAATTTTTTAATTAAAATATTTTATCTAAAAAAGGGAGACAATTTTCTTTTTCAGTTTCCATAGTGTATTTAATGTTAGGATGAATGGAATTGAGATAATTAAAAAACTGGTACGCCTGGTCCTGGCTATCAAATACTGCACAGCAGTCGTCTACAAATCTTCTGTAGAATTTTGGATCTAGTGACGAAGGGCAAGCTTGAAAGAGGGTCTTCTCAAAATCTTTCATAAAGATATCTGCAGCAATGGGCGAACCCATTACTACACCATCTATCTGTTGATAAATTTTCCCATCGAACGAAAATATACCTTCTTTAAACACTATTTGTAAACATTGTTTGAATTTGTCTCTTGTAAAGTTGTGGAAAGTGTTGCAATTCTGAAATGCAGATTCTAAAATAATATCTATGGTTTGGTTAACTGGTATTTTTGTGAATAACGAGGACACATCGTAGTTCACGAGAAATTTGGATGCGTCAAACTTTTGTCGGAGAATTTCTTAAGCAAAGGAATAACTATTTTTTATGGTATACTGGTTTTGTGCTAATGGTGAAAAGAGAATTGACCAAGTATTTCGCGACTTTATATGTTGGAAACGAATACGAGGCAAGTATGGGTCTAAGCTGGATGGCTGGTTTGTGCAGCTTTGGTAGTCCATAAAGAAGACCAAGGCCACAGCCACTAGCAAACAGAGTTTCATAAGTGGAATGATCTATGACTTTTGAGGTCTGGAGATTTGATAGGAATCTATTTACCTTATCTTCAAGTTAGATTGTTCATTTTTGGTAATTACTCTGAATGGAGGCAAACTTGTCACGATCGTTTAGAAGGTTAAACATTTTGTTGACATAATCAGTTCAATTCATAAGAACAACAACACTACCTTTGTCTGGCTTTGTGATAACGATTTCTTTGATTTTGGATAGATTTTTTAATATGGCTGTATCATTTTTTTGTAGACATGAGCGAGGCAAATTTTAAATTTCTAAACCTGCGGTAAAAGTATTGAGCTATTTCGAAAAACTCCAACCTAAATTTATCGAAGTTACCTATAGTGGGAAATTTACAGTTGTCATGAAGAAACTTAACAGAGTTAATCTTGAAAAGTGGTAGTTTAAATTGAAACCCCAAAGAGAGCAAAAACTTCTCCCGATGACTTAAAACGTAATTCGAAAGATTTCGGATCACTTTATCCGGTGGAAAAAATGTTGGTCTTTGTAGGCCGAGTTTGTGTAATTTTTTATCATGGATTGTGGAAATTCGCTTTGAGTATACCTCCACCTCCCGATATACGAGAGTAGACAGGCAGAAATAATCTAAATGCGAGATTCTGTTTGTAAAGTCGTTTTACTGTTATGGAGAACGGTTGTGAGGCGTTCACAAGAAGAAACTTTTTTTTAGTATTTCGTTGTTCAGGAGATAATCCAGGGATGTTTTATAGAATTCTGAATTATAAAGTGAGTTTCGATACAGTTTAAAGTATACAAAGTTTGGATAGGTCTCACCATTTCGACATATTTCGAGAAATGCACAGTTTAGTTGAGATTTATGGAGTTTTCGCGAAAGCTTGGAGAAAGATCGATAAACCTTAAGGCATTCTTGTCCGTATTTTTTGTAAATATAATCGATGGGGTTGCTGCTAGTCAGATGAATCTTTAATTTCACCAGGAATGAGAGTACATAGAATGCGAAGAAATTCATCTTCATTGATTGGGTATAAACAAAGTTTCGAGCTGTCCGCTCATCTTCGGGTTCTATGATATAAAGGAATACATAATTTACAATGAATTATAATATTCAAAAAATTTGTCTAGAAATTAGAGTATTAAAAGATACTTTTTTTCCTATAATACAAAACCTAAGAAAATACATAATTTATAATGAGTTAGAATATTAAAAATCCTAGAGGAATACAAGGGACTCCAGAGAGAAGTGGGGAGGGGGGATTGAAGTGGACATAGTTTGCCTATGTTAATCCGGTGAAGCCTGGCGCGCCTTTTTTAAAGTCCGTCAGAGTTTGGCTTAGTTCCTGGTGGGTGATCTTTCTTCTGTACCCTTCCCTGGGTCTCTCTTCCGTGGCGTTATTAAAAGGATAGGTTCGGTCTATTTCTTCATTTAATTGGTTCATGATGTTATTGCCAAATTCTTTGTCGAAGTTCTCATCTTCTTCCTGAGTAATCTTGAAGCTGTTCGCCCAGGAGCGTCTAAATTCGGCTTCCAGTTGGTCGGGCTCGGTGATAAGTTCCCCTCTTTGGTCTTTTATTTTCATCTTTCTTGGTGGAGGTTTTCCCCGATACCTTTTCACTGTCTGCCAGAAGCTTTTGGGGTCCATCTCCTCATCGAGCTTTTCTATGAGTCAATCCCATATTTCCGACTGAGGTTGCCTAATGAGCAGTTGTAGGTTGTCGCGTGATTCACGAAGAATCAGGTGGAGCTCCCTACTGGGCCTCCATCTACCGATTTCCTCGACTGTTCTCCTATATCTTTCTTGCATCTCTATCATCTCCTGGGTCCAGACTGGTGCTGGTAAGGTTATGTGTTTAGTTATTGGCACGGCTATTCTGTCCACTTCTAACATCGTTGTTGTTATGCGGTTTAGTTCATTGTCCATTTCTTGTGGAATCGCTTCTTTCAATGGCTTGATACTGCTTCATGGTCACTGGGGGTCACTGGTCCTTGTTGAATGTGATAATTAAAGGGTAATTGGGTGCTTGCCAGTACTATATCTGGTTTTGTGGCGCCTCTTGCAGAGTAGTAGGGCGGGAATTCTGGACCTATGCGTACTGCAACATTTCTTTCCCGTAGCAGTACCAGGTTTCTCCCACCCGCGTTGGTACTGGTGTACTTTGAGGCCACACACTCAGCGTTTAGGTATCCAGCAAATAGTACCGATTTATTGTGTGCGAATAGTCTCAGAAAGTTGCGGATTGACAAGTAACCTCTTCTTGGTGGCTGGTATCCTGTAGCTATTGCCAAGGGTCCTATGGATGTTTGTATTTCTACTGCCACATAGGATTCGTCAAGTGGAGGAAGGATTTTGTATGCCATTCCTTTGCGAATTGCCAATGCGGCACCGTCGTATGCTTCGTCTGTATGGCTTGTCGTGTGCACCTCGTATTTAAATATTTTGATACTAGTGTTGCTCGTATTAATCCCATGTTCGGATATTAAAATTACATTTGGGTCTGCTTTCCGAATAATATTACCAAATACCGTGGTTTTCATAGACTATCCGTTAACGCTCATGTATAGTATCTTCAAGTCTTTGTAAAATTGTCCATATTCGTATGTATTGTTGTCTCCTCTGTTGTTGTACTTCTTTCTTTCGTAGCTCTCTTCCTTTTCTGCTCTTAGTCCTCTCTCCTGTCCTGTTTAGGAACAGCATTCTGTTTTGGCGGAGTCCGGTATTTTCCGTTTCTTTTTTGTTAAATTCACTCTGGGTCACAGTGTGATAAATCTCAGGGGCGCATTTCACTCTACCTTGGTATAGAGCTTCTTCGACTTGGTTTTCAGGCATCTGCCCTTCGTAATCCCATTTCATTCTGCCGTTTATGGTTCCGCCCGTGATAGTCTCTTCCAGGTGTTTGGTGGGAAAGGGAGTATTCTCGTTAGCGTAGAGTCTAAGGTTGATGTTTTTTGCATTGATCCCCTGTCCTTTTGGGAGGTTGACGTTAGCGATCTTTTCCTTTGTTGAATGTAAGATCGCTTTCGCTCCCTTGTCTTGTACTCTCTGTTCTTTTCTGACATTTGCATTTGCTCGATTACCATTTCTTCATTTTTTTTCATGTTCTAAATCCTTCTTCTTAGCTTCTTTCCTTATTCTTCTGACCTCTTGTGGAGCAAGCCTTGGGTCGCGTTGGGTTGCTCTTTTGTTTGTCCTTGAGAGGGAGCTACAAATTACATCTTTAAAACTTCTCCAGATGGAGGATTGTCCAGAAACCACATTTGTGGCATGCCATTGTTCTTCAGCATCATGTTTATTTTGATTTTGAATGTTCACGGCCTTGTTAGATTCGCAATATGGGCATAATATATGCACGCCATAATCTGTGTTGAATTTTCATTTTCAATTTGAAGGAAGGTTCTTTCTTTTGCTTCTTCCGAGATGCTAGCTTTTGCAACCTGGGCGTAGCTTGTGCTTTTCTTCTTCTTTTCTGCTTGTTTCTTTTCCTGGTTCTTCTTCTTTATTATGTCTTTTTTTTCTGGACAAGCCATTGCCAATGTTCGTTGATTACTACGGCAATTGATACATTTCTTGTATTCGCTCACGCAGTTGCGCCAGTTATGATTGTCAGAACCGCACTCAGAGTAGCGCTCCGAGGGAGGAGGGTAACAGGAAAACCGGGCCTCGCCCTGCTCCCCCGACTAGGTCCCTCCTCTAGGAGGGACTGGTCAGGGGGTGGGGTAGAGGCACGGAGACCTAAAACTTTTTCTCCTACTTTCCCTTCCATTTCACTTCATTCTGACTATTTGTCGCTCCGATCAAGTTCTCTGGCAAAGGAGGCAAAGCAAATTGAAAGGTTTAAAACGTGCTTCTTTTAATGGCGATCAACTCGGGGACGCCAATATGTCGGGAGTATGGTTTCCGGCTGAAGTTGCACGTCAATTACCGGTTTCTTCATTTGAATAAGGACGGCTTCAGCCATCCCCAATCTTCTGCTTTTTGGGAGTCTCAGGATGACGGAGGTGTCCTGATTCAGCTTTTCACGGGTTAGGGTAGTGCTATGAGAGTGGGCATGCCTTAAAAGCTTGTTTATTCGAAATATATTTTGTCTTCTGCGTAGCCGAGTGGTCTAAGGTTCGGTTTAATTGAGATCAAAGCGGTTGCTCGCTGCCTCAGTGTGCTTGGTTCGAATCCCACCCCTGTAAGAATTTTTTGCGAATTAGGAAATAACTTTTTCCACAAGAAAAATTATGCTGTTTTTCTGTTTCTTGCAGTTTGCTGGATTCATTTCATCATTCTTTCGCGCTCATGAAATATATATATATATATATATATATATATATATATATATATATATATATATATATATATATATATATATATATATATTAATGAACAATAACGTTCTAGTCAATTCCTTAATCCCCTAGTAGAAAATTCTCGTGGAGTTGACTTTGTGAAAGTAGCGGAATGAATGGGAACTTTACCGTAAGGAAAGAGGAAGTTTACGGGGGCGATTCTTCGCTATACCCTTCTGAAGAGGGATCTTCATCTCACTTGTTCAAAATTTTGCAGTAAAACAGTAGTTCTCTTCCCCAGCTGATCTTCGCGCAACCATTTTGGCATCCATCGAAGAGAAAGCTTACTGAGTTTTAGTGTGTCGGTCAAAATGGGATAAATAGAACCTGTTAATATGGTCAATGTGCCTATTATCATTTTCACTGTTAATCGACGACCTTCTTTAATTATTGCCTCTCTTAATAATGTTGACGGTTTGCCACTCCTGTCTTCCATCCGCAAAAGCGATTTATCCATTTATAAACCGTATGCTTTAGGGAGGTAGAGGGGGGGGGGTGTCTGTCTTTATAAACTTTAATTATGCATCAATAATCTCTCTCTTCAGGAGAACCAAGCTTAACAAGAAACTTGATGTTTGTCCTCAGTCAACTTTGATTAAATCTATGATATCATTGCTGAATCCAAATTTAAAACACTGCCATGTCATTCAAACTGAAGCAAAGTAATTTCTGCGTACGTGACTAATACCACATAGGTAGATAGAAGTTTAAATCAGTGTAATTAGAATTTTCAGGGGATATCCCATTTTCTTGTAATACTCGTTTCTTGGTGGTGGATGAAGGTATAGGTCATTTGATTTAAAGAGAATATATAAATAATATATAATTATATGTAAAAATCGTTAGAATTTTATTAAAGAGAAGCCCACATTATTTGCGCCTAAATTTTCACCCCAAAATAATAAAATATATGTAGATAGATGGCGCTGTCGTTAGAATCAAGCTCATTTCTCTTCATGTGATTTTCCGTTAACATAATTGCAAGGATGACAGAAGCCACAAAGGCCTATCAAAGCGTTGTTATGTGTTCAGTGGTTTCTCCAGATTCCCCAATTTAACTTCGAAATTAGCTATTTTACAATTTTGAAATTCATTATGGATCATTTTTACGGAAATAGGATTTAAAAATTATATATATTCCTGCCATCTACAGGAAATATGGTCATACATAGTTCGACTCTTCGTGTTCTCATCCTCAAATATGGTCTCATTATTTTTGCTCAAGGTCGCTGAGTCTGGATTAAGTAATATTTCTAATTATCATTTCATTATGAATTATTTATTCAAATTAATTAATTTGTTAATCAAATAGTAATTCAAATTTGTCCTTTATCGGCACTTAAAAAGAATTCATTATATCAAAATTATCATCATATATATACCATCCATCTTGTTCCGGCGAGCAAAAGGATTAAGAGGTTCGTCGTATCAAGATAAAATGGGGTAAACATGTAGATCGGCGGCGCGAACGATGGGACGGAAACTATTTCGTCTGTGTTCCAATATGTTTCACGTTTTTGGAGTAAATTCAAGGGGACTGCTCGTTGTGGATTTAAACACTGCGGAGGGACCCCCCCCCCCCCCTCCCTCCCCTATAATCATAATTGTTTATAGAATAATGTTCTAACGTTTATAGAAGTGAATGATTTAACCAAATCATTTCTGCGACTTTAATCGTTTTGCGAATTATAAAGGGGGGGCGGGGGGGTCTGACGTCAGAAATGAATGAAGTGAATTTTTATTTTGTTTTTCACTTAATATCTTTTATTATCCTCATTTGTAGTCATTTTTATTTGTCAATATATTTTCCCCCATTTTTACTATTTTTATTACCTTTTTTATACATTTAAATATACTTAGCTAGATCGTTTAAAGGAACTAGTTTTTGTGGAGCTTTTTGGGTGGAGGAAAGACGATTTTTAGGCGGTAAATTCAGTTTGAATATGGCTTTCGTATGTGCAATTTGCCCTTCGTCTATTGTCTAACTTTTTGCTTTATTTTCGGATCGAGATAAATTATTAACCTTTTTGGACGATCATAATTTACTTAAGATTAAAATCGATTGCGAGATTTGTGGCCAGACATTAGAGATTAACGATAATTTTGAATTTAGATGTTCTAAAACTAAAGTGACTCAAGTGATCGCCATTATTTTAAGAAATCGGCATTGAATGGTACATTTTCTGCAAAAGATTACCTTTTACCAAAACGTGAATTAAAGAAAGATTCCACGCATTCCTCATCCCTATTTCAGAAGTATACCCACCGCAATAAAGTAAGTAAACAGCGTTTTTCATTTGAATATTTTCAGGCATTTTGGTACAAAAATGGCGCCGGGTATATTTGAACTAGGACTCAAACGCGCATGAATATTCATGGACGGGGGAACGAAATATAAACGCACGTAAAAAAACACTTTTTCAGGCGCGCCGCCGATCTACATGTTTACCTAAAATGGATGCTGAGAGGAACAAAGGAGGGAACACACAAGTTTTACTTAAGCCCGGTCAGAGTTCAAGTCAACCCAATGACCGGACCTTCCCTATTTTCACTCAGGCGGTGAGGACGTGAAGTTCTTCAGGGCAATTCCCCTATAGGCACTCGGACCGGAAGGCCGTACTTGTCCTCCAGTTTTCAGGTGGTAGTCTCGTCTACACCATCCACCTTCCTGCGAGTAGAGAAAGGGTTGAGGGGATCCGTAGAAAAAAAAGTTGCTGGGAGGGAACGAGGAGCTTCCCCAGGCCCCGTCAAAGAGTTCAAGTCAACCCAGTGATTAAGAGCTTCCCTATTTACACTCGTCCCGGGAGGACGTGCAGCTCCCGAAGGTATCAAGTGTAACATTTAATTTAATTTTAAGGATTTGCCCTATAAGTTCATCTGGCTTAAGTTGGTATTCAAAACAAGAGATAAAAATACGTACTGCCAGCAAAAGAGGCAGTCAAATAATGTGGACATATTAGTTCAGTTAAAAAATTAAAAACAAAAAAGAGAACTAACATGCAATTAGGTCAAAGTCCTTCATGTAAAAATAGGAATGGACAAGACTCAAGAGTAAAACATGATTAAAATATAGGGCAGGAAGAAAGTAACTAGGGTATTAGATTTTGGAGGAAAGACCGACATCTTCCAGGAATCGTACGACGTTGGGCATAATATTGGGAGAGTCTCCGAGAATAGAGGAGAAGGTGGGGGTGAGAACCGAAGTACTTCTTTCGATTGGCAGAGTATCGTGGGCAGGTGAGTAAGATGTGTTGCACTGAGAGGAGAGAATGACACGTCTGGCAAGATGGTGGTTTCCCGCTACCCATTAAGTGTCTGTGAGTGAGGCGACAGTGGCTGATTCGCAGGCGGCACAGCCTAACTTCATGCCGTCTGATGGGGAAGTAGAATGATGGTCACGGTGAAACATTTATCTTAAGTTGGAGTAGGTGAGAGTGTCCATATAAGCCCCAATATCGCTTACATTCTTTTCTAACGAATCTACGGATGTGAGGGATGTAGTCTCGGTGGAAGATGGGCGATTCAGGTATGGATGGTGCAGTATGGAGGGCGGCCTTCTTAGCTTGTAGGTCGGCCGTTTCATTTCCCTGGATGTTTGAGTGTCCTGGCGGCCAACAGAACGATATAGAATGAGAGCGTCTGGTCAAGAGGTGTGTAGTTTCTAGTATCTCTATGGCTACAGAGTGGCAAGGGAACAATCACTGAAGAGAAGCCAGCACGCTCATAGAGTCTGGAAATATGTTATATGACCTGGGAGATGGAGACCGAGGGCGTCGTCTACCACGCTTTTTGATGGCTACGAGTTTTACTGAGAAGACGGATGCTGTAGGAGTAGGATGGAGCGTAAAGTGTGAGAGGGAAGGACTGCGACACTTCCAGTCCCTGCATCACTTTTCTACCCGTCGGTATAAATGGGTTTTCACCGTAATAAGTGTCTGTGTGCTCTTGGAACATGTCACGTTGAGCTGCGGTTGGTATATGATCCTTAGAACCACTTAGGAAAGCTCACAAAACTTAGCACTCCTGCGAGTCCACGGGGGTAGCGTAGGTGCTCTCTCCAGAGCAACAGAGAGGTGTTGAAGCTCGAGTTTTTCTAAACGCTGTGCTATACGTAGGGTGTATGAATAGAAGGTACGAGGGTAAATCTCTGGTGCGAGGGTTGTAGAGCATAGAGTTCGAACGAGTTTAGAGGGCATACAGAGGGATCTGATATAGAATCGGAGTCAATGTTCATCACGGCGAGACGAGAGGGGAAAGAATCCTGTTTCAGCATAGAGGGTGATAACAGAGGAATATTTAAATGCTCCTGTAGCAAGGCAGAGGCCTTGCTGATGTAGCAAGTTCAGTTTATTTAGCATGCTTTTGTAAGCTGAGCCATACAGGTGGCAGTCGTAATCAAGCTTTGACAGAAGTGACCTGTGAATCTCGATGAGGGTACGGTGATCAGCTCTCAGTGTAGTTTCGATAAAGTGGCCATAAGGGCAAGTACGGGGACACATCTTATCATAAGGTCTTCAATATGATATCACCAGGTCATATGTTAGTCAAATATAAGACCTAGGAATTTAGCATGGGTGACAAATTTAATCAGCGATCCAGAAATATTGAGGCTTATCTTATGAATCGATTTGCGTGGGGTAAAGATAAGGCCATTGTTTTAGGGAGGGAGATGGTGAATTCAGTCAATGAGGCATGAACCACTATTGAATCGACGGCTCACTGGATATGTAGGGTGGTGGCCATCGCCGTGGACGAACTCGGCACCCAGATAGCAATATCGTCTACATAAAGGGAGCAGCGCACAGGTGGTAAGATATGTTTTGAGAAAAATTGATCGTAATTAAAAAAAAAAAGAGTAGTGCTAAACACGCTTCCTTAGGGGACACCCTCATATTGTAACTGCTTCAAAGAGCGGGCGCCCCGAAGATCGAAACAGAAAGAGTGGTCTTTCAGGAAGTTACCTATAAACAATGCCAAGGGTACACGAAGTCTCATGTCGTATAGCTGTTGTAGAATCAGGCGCCGCCAGGCGGTATCATATGCCTTTTCTAAGTCGAAGAAGATTGCGGTGACGAAGTTTCTTCTGGAGAAAGCAAGGCCAATATTTTGGCCAAATAGACTAAGAGGGTCAAGTGTGGAGCGATTTGAGCGAAACCCAAATTGGGACGGAGAAGGAAGCTCCTGTTCTTCAAGATACCACACCAGGCGGGCGTTTGCCATGCGTTCGAGCAACTTGCATATGCACGAGGCAAGGGCAATTGGCCGGTAATTTGTTGGATTGGAAGGGTCTTTTCCTGGTTTGAGGAAAGGAAGGATAGTGTTATGGCGCCATTCTTGGGGAAAAGTTCTGGAGAGTAAAATATCATTAAAAATTGTTAAGAGGCACTGTAGGATGAGTGTATATGATATTAAGTCATCTGAAGGGGTGGAGTTCTTATACAATGAGAGTGCCTCCCGGAGTTCTTTTATCGAGAAGGGTTAGTTGTAGCTCAGTTGTCTGGACGTTTCAAAGATTACTGGTTGCGATTATATTAGTGTTTTATGTCGGTTGAATTCAGGTAAGAGGAATCCATGGGAGATTGAGCTGAGCGTGTTCGCAATTAGCTGTGCGACGTCTTGGGGAACACTAAGTAAGTTGCCATTATGACGGAGGATGGAGAGGTGGGGCTGTCGTGAGGAGCCGCGGATTTTATGTATTCTTGGCCAGACATTGGCTAGGGGGGGAGGTGCGGGATGTGGTGGATGATGTGTATTGAATCCAGGAGTGACGTTTTGCCTGGCGGAATATCCGGCGGGTGGGGATACATTGTCTTTTATAGTTAATGTAAGAAGACGTGCGGGGATTATCTCGAAAGGTGCGATTGGAACCTCAAACATGTAACATGTTACACAGGGTACCACCACCCCCGCGGGAGAGCCAGTACCTTATTAGTACTCGGCTAGCCTTGTCCTAGTTAATAGCCTAACTGGGCTAGCCAAATCCCCATTTGCGTTGTTAGCTCAAAATCTTTGGCACAGCAATTTTTAATTTTCCAAACAATTTTGTTTGGCTTTATTTAAACCAATAAAATGATAACTTTATAATTGATTAAATTTACTTATTTTTTTCAAAGACACGAATTTTCCGGAGGACCTAATCATTCCCCATTGTGCCCTTTACCCTTTCCCATCTCCCCCTTCCTACCTCTTGATATAGAATGGTTTTGATGAGTAGAACGCATCTATGTCAATAGCCGGTTATGTCCTCCCATTCCTGTCATTTTGACCCTCCCACCTGCGAGGTCGTCTTCCCGGTATCTTAATTGATAACGGATTCCAGTTTAGTATTTCTGTTTCCATCGTGTCGTTTCAACCTGCAATGGGTCATGTGCATGTCTACTTCAGAGCTCTTTTTTTTTACTCTTCCCCGCGTTTTTGTTTGTATCCGCATATAACTGTTATACTCGCTGCAAGTTATGCTTAACATGTAGTTCGTCTGAGTTGTTTTAAGTTTCTACGTGTTTTACGTGTCCAAGTTTCAGTTTGATAAGATAAAACTAATGATTTATTGATTAATTAATTTACGTTTCGGGCAAAGAGACTGCAGCATATCGGAACCCAAAACTGGCTTATTGCAAGCTCTCTCTTTAATATTTCCGTAACCTCAATATTTAAGCGAATCGACCACTATTCTAAATTAAAATATTTAGAAATTGAGAATTCATTATTTGAATGCATGTGAAGCTATAAGTTATAGCACCGTTTGCATCAGGTATTAAGCTTTAAGAATGTAACGAATAATTATCATTTGATGAATGGCGACGAGCGCCTGGCACCAGACAATTTATTTCCTTTTAGACTGTATGCACATATTTGATGGCTACACGAGTGTAGCTTAATAGTTAGGTAAATAAAATAAGTTATCTTGCAATTTAAATAAACCATCATTATTTTCCGTAGGTACTTTTTTCATATTTTAGTATCTGCACAACCGTCCAAAACTAGAGAACTTTTTTTAAATCTGTATTTTCCTAATAATACTTTAAATTTATGCCAAAAAATAATTTTGCCACGAATAGTGGCCAAGTTTCATTCCATAGAACAGCGGCCAAAAAGAGGTATGAAGCAAGAAAGTAATGTATATTTGAAGAAAGGGTACGTTCAAAACTAGAGAACGATATGCATAGATGCAGCGCAGCCTTAACGCCAAAACAACAGCAATATATCATATAAAATTGAGCAAAATATTAAAAAGAGTTGAATTTATGGAGGGGGGGGGGGCTTGTGTTAATGGCGAAACTTTATAGGTTAAGGGGGACGTGAACTATTTTTTCTCATCTCAAGGCGCGGGGCGGAGCGGAGCTTGGGCGCAGTTGTCAGAGGTATTGCGCGTCACTCGAGTATCTGTACACATTTTCAGACCGGGCTGGCAGATCCTATCAAGATTCTACTGTTTATTTTTCGTTTGACACCTTCACGAGAACTCGACCGGCCAAAGAATATACCACTTTTATTTACTCGGTTTCCCCTCATCAAGGGTCGGTATCTTAGGTCCTGCAGTCGCTCCTCTGTGTATATGGATGTGTGTGTGTGTGTGTTTGTAGCCGCGTAGGAAACCAGTTATTTGCTTTCCTTTCTTATTCTTTTCTAATAAATCTACATTTATGATATAGTTATTTCTCTATTTTTCCAATAGTTTACTACTTATTACATGTCATATTACGTAATTAATTAATGTGTGTGTTCAATCTTAGGACTTCATAGATCCATTGAGTACCCATTTGTGGGGGTTCCTCACTAGGCCTATCTATCTTGCAATATGTGTGGCACAGGCCTACTGGGCAGAGTCCAGAGCTTCAAAACATGTCCCTCATCATAACGCTGCTACCTCCATATTTAACCGTCCTTTTCGTGGACGTGGGATTCAATATTTCATCAGGACGCCTTACATGGTGCTTTCCATCAGATTCAAACAAATTAAATTTGCTTTCGTCGCTGTAAAACATTTTCTCCACACACTATGCTCAATAGCTAAAGCCAACCAAGATGTTTTATTTTTATTTAAGAGCGGTTTAATAGCAAAGGAGCAATGCTGAGTTCCCGCCTTTCTCAAGCAACGTGAGACAGTATGGCGAGACACATTCAGGTTCAAGTTCGGTGCAACTTGACCAGAAATACCAGCCGCTGTCTCAAATTGACCCCTTGCATTGTGCGATCTTTTCTGTGTGGTGTTTTTTTTTTTCGAGGAGACGCGTTTTCTTCAAGACACAAAACCCCGTATACCCAGGGAGCTTTATTATGCATGAAATCATACGTTTGACCGATTACAATGCCTCGAAATGCCATGCGTTCACTCTTCCACTGGGCAACCTGCTTTCAGAAGGATTTGTCGGCCATAAACCTTCTCGCCATCCTGATTAATGGAGCAATACCATTGTAGAGGAATTATAACCTATATGCACCCAGAGGGCCAAGTGTACATATACGTTAAAGTCCCTCTTCGGAGACAGCGAGAGTAACGTACCTAAAGAGGAGGGGCGTGAGAACGTTCGTTGTCGGGCTTACAGCCAAGTTGTCGAAGCTTTGATCTCCCCTGCCGCCTAGGTAGTTGGGAGCGAGCTGCGGTGCCAAGGTAACCACTAAAGGCCAATACGCAGCTCTCAAAAGATCCGATTACCTAAGAGGTCCAGAGGCCCGCGGTTAAAGCACCCCAAGAAGCGGTGTGAGTTCAGAAAGAACACCAAGGAGTGTGACGGTCGTCGGTGCCTCTGATTAAGAAGCCGACCTGGGCTACGCGGTGCCACCCTCCCTTCACCCCTCGTTCTCCCCTCAGCGGCCTCGCCCCATCCCCTTAAGGTGGGGCGGGTGCCGGACTATAAATAAGCCCGTAAGGAAAGAAAAGGATTATTATTATTCGGTGAGAGACGATAGAGGACCAGATCGAGGAGATCAGTCCTTCACCCAGTTTCGAAATCATTCTTCTACAACTTAGAAAACGTCACGTTTTTGTATCGGTGCCATACCGAAGTATCCTTCACAGGCTTAGTAAGAAGCCTGACTGGATCACCATTCCTAGTGCAAAACAGGAATTTCGTAAGTAAGAGAAAAGAAGACCCGGTCACCCTCGAGTGACTCTCAAATTACGATCTTAATAATGGAGAAAGAAGAAGAATCAATACCCGAAGAAGATCCAATTTTTCAAGTACATTCAAAATCACCTCGTATACCCAAAAATCCAGTTGGGCAACCCCTCGAAGGAGACTAGGATACAAAAAGACTTCTAGAGCTACCCAGAAGAGCACTCTTTGAGCCAGAGAGCAGAGAGTACAACTCCTCCCTCCGCTTTTTAAAGTAGAACCCAAGAATTTGACATCGTGCCCCCCACCCCCACCCCCCATCTCGTGGAAAAACTATAATCGGCCTCTGCCACTCAACGAAGCGGGATAAAGCCAATATAGAGACATCCGTCAACCCCTGATCATTTCAAGTTCATGTAAATCAGAATAACTAGTTACATTCGTTTTGATTAAATCGGAATTTTAATACTGCACCCAAGCTAACTAAAAGATAAATAATATTCAGTATTGCCTGTCATATTGTTAGTTAAGAATTGGGGAACGTATATTGTGGATAAATGCTGTACAAAAAGGTGTACCTAAATAACTAACTGGTAATTGGTTTATTTACGTGGAGCCTACCTTCTTTGCGTTTAGAAGGAATCACATAAGAAATAGGCCCTAGTTCAAAGCTAGATAACTATATTAACCCTTTTGAATCTAATGTAAATATTTTATTGGTAAATTTAAAATATATATTTATTTTTGGATAATGCTTTGTGTTTCACTGGATCCTTTACGCGTTGAATGGCTCTTTAAAAGGATTAAACGCTGTGGCACTCTCAATAATAAGGTAATCAAAAAGTCCACTCAACTAGCCTAGGTATTGTTCCTCTCCCTATTATTAGTGCCAGACGGGCGTTCTGAAGTCATTGAATATATGGCTCTCTGACAAAGAAAATAAGAGGGAACTCAACAACTACAATACCACGACAACCATCAAGGACAGTGTTGTTATACATACATTACGAATTTTTACGTATAATGCACATTAATTTCCTCATATTTCTGTAGCCGTTTTTGTATTGAATAAAGCTTGTACATTATCAGAGGCAATTTTCAAAAAATATTCGGTACTGGTCTAGTTAGTATGTGCTGTACATGCCAATGCGATCTACATCAACTTAAATCTAGACTAACTTGTGATCTACATTCAAAATTTTGTTTAGAAATGTGCAATTCTAATTAGAGGAGTGAGTTAAACATTAAAACATAATATTAAAAATGTATAAAAATCCATCGATGAAGGAAAAGGCAAAGAAAAACTAATAAATTGATTTTTATTTCATACTAGAAACATGAATAGTATGACTATCTGTATACAGCACGAATATCATTTAAAAATGCAATAAAGACATTTTGCTCATTTGATCTCATAATTTTCCAGCAAATAAAATCTAAAATAAGATTCCAATGTTTGCAATGAAACACCTATCATTTTTTCGCTTCTAGCCACGACCGCTCGATCTAATGAATCAACCTGTTACTTAAGGAGTTGATAGCGTCGAAGAAATGCTATAGCAGCTTCTTCAGCTCGAATAACCTGCGTGGAAAATTCTTTTGCTCTTATCCTAACTACTAACAATGGGCTCAAGACTAAAAATGTATAAACTATAAAAGCTGCTTTGTTTTATATACTAAACCAACAGAAATGTGAGGTAAATATTATGAATTTTTAATGTAGATCACAAGCTATACCAGAAACATGCATGGAGATCACTTACTAGACCGCACAGAATATGAATATTCTGTGCAAATTTCTTGCAAATTAAACGAATATTTTGAAGATTTGGTTTCGTTCTTTAGTTTTAGACGGTTCTGTATATGAAAATATCTTTCCATAATGTAATATATTGGACAATTTAATATATATTATTATTAATTATAATTTATAGGAAACAATGAGAATTATTCAGAAGAAAGGAAGTTTTTGTTGAGGTTTGCATCTTAACTTATATGTCTAATTTTCCCTCCACAGAAGCATGTCTTTTCGGAAGAAGAACTAAGCTTTCCCCATCTACCCACCCTAATTTTGGTGTTCTTCATAGCAGGAGTGACAAACTGTCTTGAGTATATCTATTATTATGCCTGTTCTAAAATTTGATACTTCTAATTACTCTTTTATCTGCAAAATTAGTGATCATTAATTTCGTCTTTGAAAACCTAAACTGACTTCATTGGCTGTAATTCTTCTGGATTTGACTACAAAAGCCATGTAGAGAGGTATTTTATATTCAATACTTCTCTGCAATAAGTGTCGAACAACCTGCAGATAATCACATGTATGAAATGCAAAGGAAAGATGTTTTTTTAAGGGACGACTTTTTTATTTTTAATCATAAATACCGGACTATCAGAGCCTCACCCTCCTTCCTTTAGCTGTACAAACCCTGATAAAGTTTGAACTAAGACATTCTTTTTATATAGAATGAGGAAAAATACAAAAAGAGTAATAATAATAACGCCAACGAGAGAACGAAAGATACAAAAAACACATGAAAAGGATATTTACAAGGAGGGGATGTATCTCCCTAATAGTCAGTGATTATTATCTGAGAGGTGATAATGAATTTGATGACCTTGTTAAACTGTGAGAGAGAATCAATTAAAGCCGCCTCAACTACCTGTCTCTTTAGCCAGTCGCTCGAGCTATGAATAAAGGATCTTAAAACAGCTTTTATTTAAATTGACCTATCAACACTTACACTACGCTAATACTATAGGAATATGTATGATACTATATTTGCTTCTGAAGCCTGCTGTTACGATGGTTGAATGGAGTTAGATGCTTGTGTTAGTCTATTGTTATGGTTTTCGGCCTGTAGCTCATTGAGTTCACTATCGCCCACGTTCCACATTGTAAAATCGTTCCTGTTATATTAATTTTGAAGTTTTTTGATGAGGATTCTGTCACTTCATCATGATATTCAATAAAACTGTTTGGTAGTATTTGTTTTAGTTTCAGTTGGTTCTCCTTGGTGTCCATTTAGAATTGACTTGATTTAGATGTACAGTACGTATATATTTTCTCCTGGGCAATTTATGGTTGCTACCTGTGTTGAAGGAACTGATATTCGATTTGTTGTTGATGAAATTTTTCATGTTCTAGAACGGGAGTCCCAGCCTGCGGGCTCCCACCCTTTCGGCCGTTTCTATGGAGAAGCGGTCAGCTAAACTATTGTACGTGTGGCCGTGAGGCGCTTAGTCTACGTTTGTTCCTTTTGATACAATTTTTGATTATTTTTTCATTTGCATAACCATGACTTCTAAGAATAAACATAGAAAAGAAGAAGCCAGTGTATCTCATCTGCTTTGAATATTTGAGCGTCTTCAACTTGCCACGGCACTTCGCCACACCACGCAAAGTAAACCAAAGGAGCTGAAACAGTTCTCAGAAATTGAGATTGTGAAGAGCTGCATTCTGGCCACTGCAGATGAAGTTTGCCCTGAGAAGAGGGGTGCGTTTGCGAACTTAAGCTTCTCTGCAACGACAGTCATACGGCATACTCCAAAATACTCCAATTACAAGAAGAAAAACCGAATTAAACGAACCAGTTGATTTTAATGAACCAGAGGAACCCATATTTCCTCATCTACGCTATCAGGTGATGCCAAAGACATTATGAACGTTCTTTTTAAGTTTTTCGAATCATATTTTGCCAAACAAGAACAAAAAATCATCTCGCTCGAAAAATCTAACGAAGAAATTAGATCAAAAATCGAAAAATTGGAAGAAAAGGTTGATTCTTCCGACGCTTATGAAAGACGAGATACGATTATATTCTCTGGCAATATACCTGAAGCCAACAATAATGAAAACTGTGCAATATCATCCGCAAACTTATTAAAGATAACTGTCACATACAAATGCAAGAATCCGACATCTCTGTTGCTCATTGTCTAGGTCCCAAGCCTAAAGTACAAGGTCCCGACAAAAGAAACATAATTGTGAAGTTGCGCAGAAGTGATCTGAAGCGTGATATCTTCTCACCATGCAAAGAATTCAAACCTTCATTCTATGCAAACGAACAACTGACTCCAAAACACAACAAAATCTTTTTCGTCCTCCGCCAAGCTAAAAAGAAATTCTCCATAAATATCTCCGGCTGCACTACCAGAGATGGCTCCATCAACATTTTCCTGCCATCACTCTCCGGTCACCGTGACCTACGTATAGTCGTCAATACCTGAGCTGCCCTCCAGAAATTTCTGTCGGAACACCTCAATTCGACGCTTACAGACTTTAATGGTGAGAATCTCTGGAACGATCAGTAATAATACCTTCGGCGATATTACTGCTTTAGATGAGAAAAAAACAAACGAACCATGTTTTGACCTAGCACTCACTTTTATTTCAATTGTATTACATACTTTATTCCTTTTTCTCTTATTAAAGTTATCATAAAAATAGAATTTTAACTGTGTATAGATATATTTATACGTAATTGCAATTTGTAACCTTTAATTTTCAAATTCCAATAGAACTACCTTTATGTTTGAACAACTTGATCACGGCAATAATATCGATCCAGACATAAACCATTTTGATGAATTATATCCAAATTTTAAAGAAAATAACGTAAGAAACCAATACTGTTATTGTGATAAATTTAACACTACACTTTCATTTGAAAAAAACAGACCTGTCCATTTTAAATCTTAATATTCGATCATTGCACGCAAACATTGATAAATTTTCAATATTTTTGTCAACACTTAATTATAAATTTTCCGTTTTGGCATTCACCGAGAGCTGGCTAACAAATAATAATAAACACCTTATCAGTTTCCCAAACTATAGCTCTTTTCATTCATTACGCGACGTAAACAAGATAGGGCAGGGTATAAGCGTGTATATATCTGACAGACTCAATACTAAAAAAGTTGACGAAATTAGTATTTCCTGTAACTATATTGAAACTTTATTTATCGAAGTAAAATCAAATGGTAAAACAATAATCATTGGAACCGTATATAGACCTCCTTCTGGTGACCCTGAGATGTTTATAGATAAGATTGCTGAATTAATCAATTACTTCAATGTTACAAACTATGACGACATAATAATTACAGGAGATTTTTAATTTCGACCTCTTAAACTTTTAAAACCACGCATCAACTCAGTCCTTTCTCAATACTTTTTATTCTCATTCCTTACTTCCAATTATAACAAAACCGACAAAAATAACGAAAAACTCAGCAACACTAATTGACAATATTTTCAGAGTTCACCCCTAAAATTACTCTTCCGGCATTCTCTTTTGTGACATATCAGACCATCTTCCTATATTCATGATCCAAACGTCCTTTTTCAACTCGAATAATGTTCATCAAAACCGTACAATAACCTACCGCATAATTAACGAAAATACCTTAACAAACCTCTATAACTATGTTCTAAATCAGAATCTATATGAAATTTCCTATATAAATGACATCGATTCTGCTACCGAAGAGTTAATTTCACGGCTAGACGATGCTTTTAAACTGAATTGTCCTCTAAAATCTAAAACCATATCATATAAACACAAAACAAAACCTTGGATAACAAACGCAATTATAAATAACATCAAAAAACGTCAAAAATACTTTTCTCTTTATAAACTTAGTCAAATTCCAGAACACACATATAAAAATTTTCAGAATCAAGTTACTAACCAAATTAAAATAGCCAAGAAAAATTATTACCATGAACGATTTAATCAAACGAAAAACAATATAAAACAAACTTGGAAATTAATCAATTCTGTGATAAACCCTAAAATACTAAAGGAACAAACCAAATTAAACAAATTATCATTGACGGCAAACCAGTTGATGACAATAAGGAAAAAGCAAATGAATTCAATAATTTTTTTGTCAAAGTAGGTAAAAAAAATCTCAGACTCCTGCAAAATAGTCGATAAATCTTTTCTTTCGTATTTTAATGAGATTAATGTACCAAATTCCTTGTTTTTTTCTCCTGTAAGCGTAGCCGATATAAAAAAAAATCATTAGTTAACTAAAAAATAAAAAAAATAGGTATTAATTCATTCTCCACTAAAATTTTAAAATACATCTCTGATATAGTTGCTCCAATTTTAGCATCAATAATTAATAAATCGTTTACGCAAGGTATCTTCCCAAGTGTATTAAAAGTTGCTCGGGTAACACCGTTACCAAAGGCCGGAGACCTCACAAACGTCAGCAATTACCGCCCTATTTCATGTCTTTCAATGTTCAGTAAAATATTTGAAAAAATAGTATTCAATATACTTTAGAATTTTCTGGAATCTAATTCAATGTTGTATAAACACCAATATGGTTTTAGACGTCAGAAATCAACGATTCACGCGATAATTAACTACCTTCAATATTTATATGATAACATTGAAAAAGGCAACATTGTATTCTCAATTTTTCTCGATTTTAAAAAAGCTTTCGATTGTGTCAACTATAATATTCTACTGTCAAAATTAGCTATGTACGGAATTAGAGGCAACTGTCAAAATTGGTTCAAATCATATTTAACTGAGAGAAAGCAATTTGTCTCCGTCAATGGTCAAGACTCATCCCACCTTAATATTACAACTGGGGCCCCACAAGGCTCCGTGCTAGGGCCACTGTTATTTTTAATCTATATTAATGATATTGTTAAATCATCTACAATAAATAAAGAACTCGAAAATGTCTTCAGGTGGCTTAATGTTAATAAACTATAAATAAATGTAGATAAAACCAAATATATTCTTTTCTCTTACAAAAAATCTATTGAATTGTCCCATATTAAAATGGGCGACGGAATAATTTATGAAACTACTCATATCAAATTCCTAGGCATCTTTATTGACAAAAATCTGAGTTTTAAACAACATATTACACATATCTCAACAAAACTATCAAAATCGATTGGAATATTATATAAATTAAATAAGTTTCTTCCTAAATCTATTCTCCACTCTTTATATATGACAATGGTGCAACCTTACTTGACATATGGCATAGAGAGTTGGTATGGAAAATATCAAAATTATCTCAATAAGTTAGTCATATTACAGAAAAAAGCAATTCGAGCCATCCATCAACTTGACTACAAAGAGCACACTAATCGATATTTTAAAGAATCCAGAATTCTAAAATTAAATGATCTCTTTGTTTTTCACACATCCTTATTTCTTTACAAAACAATAAATTGTTCCTATAATAACTATAAATTTAATATGTTACAAACAGCTGATAATACCCATAATCACCAAACCTGCAATAGAACAAAATTTATTTCACCCTTGTATTCAAAATCAAAATCACAATGTAGCTTTCTGTACAAATTTATCAAAATATGGAATGTCTTTGACGACAATATCAAATCCCAAACCAATTTAGCTCAATTCAAAAAAGCTCTTAAAAACAATATAATTTCGGCTTACTAAATTTCTATTCAGTTTTTGTTATTGTGTATTTATTTATTATGTACACTATTATACTGTGTACTATTGCTCTGATTTACAGATTATAGAGAAGTTATGATTTATATACGACTGTTGACTATGTTAACTACAGATCTTTTGAAATAATCACTAAAAATAAATCGTTTTTTAATTTATCTCTAAATTTAAATACTATAATTATTCGTTATTTGCAATCTCTACAATGGTTAGGTTCTCAAATGTATACTAAGATGTTTATATATTTATAACAAAGGCGTTCTCTGTTCGTAAATATGAAGGGATTTTATTCTTAATTATGTTATGCTTATTTAGCTGTTAGTCTTAAGTTTTAAGTTTCTCCCCTAAAAGTCACTGACTTATTTTGGGTCCATAACTAATCTTTGTATGTATATATATACGAGTATGTATAAAGTACTTATTGTAACTTGTCATTAAGATATAAAATGTAATATATTTATACTGTACATTGGATTAATATGGAATAAATAAATAAATAAATATAGAAGGGATGGCTTGAAACGTGAGATTTGCAGTCATGGAATCTCTCTCCTTCTTCCTAATTGCCTTGAGTGAAATTATCAATATGAAAGACACTGCTGAGGTGCGTGTGTTTGTTCGAGGTGTCTCCTCTAACTTTAAAGTATGTGAGAAATTTCTGTGAGTTGTCCCGATGAAAGGCACCAATACTGGCGCAGATGTTTTGAAAGCAGTGCAGAAATACGTTGATAGACTAAATCTGGATTTGTTTAGCCTGATTGCCATCATGACAGACGGTGTTAAAGTAATGGTGGGGAGAAGAAAAGGTTCATCTCACTAGTGTGGACGCATTTTAAGGAGACCAGCCACCACCAGCGGTTCAAAAAGATGTATTGCGTCGTGCACTGGGAAGCCCTGTGAGCCAAATCAACAACTATGAAAGACATCATGGCAACTGTTGTGAAGTCAGTGAATGTGATCCTTGCCCGTGGACTGAATCAACACCAATTTCAAGAGCTTATGGCATAGACCAAACCAGAATATGGTGATATACAGTACTGTGGTGAAGTTTGTTTGTTGACTCGTGGAAAAATGCTCAGCAGGTTGTTTGCCCTCAAAAATAAGATTGTGGCCTTCTTAGACAGCAACGATCTTGGGAGATTCAAAATGTTTTATGACCCGAGTTGGATTTACAAGCTGGTTTACCTTGCTGTCATAAATGTTATCCTGAACCAGCTCAACCTCCAGCTCCATCGGAAGAACATCCTAGACTGCGACTTGCACTCCCGCATCTCCCATTTGAGTTTAAGTTCCGTCTCTGTGAATCTCAGCTAGGGAAGAACAACTTGTCACAGTCTCCTCGTCTGTCATCTTGCTCTGAAGATGTTGAGATTAGTGTATGTGTACAGATCATTAATGACCTCCGCTCTGAATTTTCCAACCATTTTACTGGCATGAGGTTATATGCCCCAGCTTTCAAGCTTTCACATCGTTTTTTAATGTCGACCGTAAAGAAGTGCCTTTAAAACTGCGGATAGAACTTATTAATATTATAATGTTCAGAGGATTTGAAGTACAACTTCCTTGCCTGCCACATCCTCGATTTCTATTTCGTCCCTCTAGAGGATTCCTCGACCAAATTACCCACACCTAGCAAGTAGTGAGCATGTCTGGTACTGCATACTGTTGTGAACAGTTGCTTTCCAAGATGAAACGCGCTAAGTTGCGTTCGCAACTCTATTCTCATCACTTGTCTGATGTGCTCCATCTGTCAACCTCTTTATTTAACACCGATATTACATCTCTTTGTGATTGCAAACAAGATCAGCTATCTCATTAATAATAAATTATGATTGTTCCTTTGTGAGTTTAGCTTGTTTTTTTCTGCCTTCGGGCTCAAAAGATTGGAGACCCCTGCTCTAGAGTATGTAATCGATTATTCCCTTCCAATGTCTATCTTATGTTTTGTTTCTTTTGCAAGTTCACAATGTAAAGGTTGTTTCTTTTGCAAGTTATACTTATCTCTTTATGTATAAAGGCGTCCTGTTTAGAATTTATTTTGTCTATCTTCTGTCGTTTCTTATGTTAGTGTGCCTTGCATATTTCTGCTTCAGCACCGTTGACGACTCAAGTTATGTACAATATTTGGACACTCAAATGACACTGAAATCCAGGAACTAGAAGAATTCAAGAGGGCAGAATGGAACCAAAATGAATGTAAGAATTTGTACAGTGAGAGTTTCTGTAGCCATTATATTTGAAACTTTAAGGTTTCACATACTAAGGAGGGGTAGTTGCATTCTTTTTCAATTATTTGCTTATATTTAATTGAAGGCACAGAATTATTAAGTTTGTTTTAGAATACATTAAATTTATAAGTTATTAGAACATGCATAGACTCATATGTACATTTTATTCCAACCACCACAAGTGTAAATCGTAGTGTCTTCAAATCTATGTTTTTACGTGCTCTTAGAAGTCTCCCGAGAATACTTGGATAAATAAATAGGTAGATACACTTTTAACATAAGCTCAAAATTATCTTATCCCTTTTATAATGCTAGCGATAATGATAATATGCAACAAAACTTTAATTTTTTTTGTTGTTTCGCAGTTATTTTCTAATTGCTTATACTTAAAATATAGAGGAAATGGATATTATTCTCTTCAAACTTTGCCTTTGTGATCTAAGTAATGATATTTTTAAATTTTCCTATTTTTCTGAATATATCAGATACATTTAGTCCTGAGTGGTTGTTCGAGAAATTTCTAGAACTTTCGAGAATTTTGCATAACTCTCAAGACCTATCTAGAATTTTCTCGAATTTCCCAGTAATATTTAAAATAGGGCCTTAAGCGTACCAGTTTACTTGATCTCTTGCTGCTTATGTGGTTTCATAGGCTGGTAATTTATTAGAAATGACATCAAGATACTGTAAGCGTCCGGTAGACACAGAAAATTTTCTGATTGAGGTCTATTTATTAAAACAAGAGCAAACAAGGTTTGCTGACCAAATAGTCGCGTGCTCTCACTTATTCTGATTTATGACCTTACGACCTTCAAAACTTTCAATAATTCAAAGACTAAGTTATGAAGGACCTTGGAAGTTATATTATTCGAAATAGAATGTAAGACAGCATAAAGGTTTCAAATTTCGTTAGAATCGGCCGAATAGTTATGATGTTATTGGCAAAACAAAATAATTCATGGGTTAACCTTAGGAGGACTTTGACCCCTATATCATTCGAAAGAGAATGTAAAACAACATAAGGGTTTCAAATATAATCGGCCGGATAGTAGCAATGTTATTACAAAAACAAAAAAAAAGTAAAACGGGGACCGACCGACCGAACGACCGACCGACCGAACGACCGACCGACCGACATAGTGCGATGTAGAGTCGCACGCGACTAAAAATACTCCATGGCAGAATCTGCCAAAATGTGTGAGATCTACAAGGCATATTTAGGCATGCCCGATATCATGCCTGGAATCATAGTCGAATTTTAGATTAGACTATTTGTTTAGAATTTAAAAAAATTATGTATTGTATTTAATAAACGTTTTAAAATTCCTAAATTTATAGAAAAAAATATATATCAGATATGAAATATTTTGTGAAAGACAAAAATAGCAGAAAAATTGCTCTCTCAAAGTCTAATGTGGAGCTTTTGACCTAAAGCAGCAGAGTGGAACTTGTTAGGTGAAAGTCGCACTTAGCGTTTTAAAGCTTTTTAATACTGACGGAATGTGAACAGGCTGCGAACAGGCAGTTCAAGTTAATCGCAACCACCTCAGTGGCAGATTCACGAGACAAATTTGGGAAGGCTAACTTGAACTCGTCCCTCTGAGTAGTCTGACAAAAAGGGCATAATAATGATCAATAATGGTTATTTTACACATCATTGATAATTATAGATCTCACAGAGGAGTGAAGCACTACTCACTTTAATCATTATTCTTCAGATTTACCTGATTTTAGACGTGTATCATATAAGATACATTCAATTGCAACGGTTTAAAAAACTGTTATATATATATATATATATATATATATATATATATATATATATATATATATATATATATATATATATATATATATATATATATATATATGTGTGTGTGTATAACTGAATCACGAAAATAAGGAACGTGAGGAATTTATGAATAACGTTACAGCCACGAGGAAAATGAAACAACGGAGAACTGCGAGGCCTTTCGACTAATGGTCCTTTACTAAGCAGACTAAAAGACAGGGAAAAAGAGAAAGAATTTATACACCTGATTAATGAAAATATGGGATATAAAGATTAAAAGGGGTGGGATTAGCAGATACCTGGAAAAATCCTATTAACGAGATGAGCCGTCAGGGTTAAGAAATAAAAAAAAAAAAAAGTTTATGGGTTACAAAAGAAAGGGGGGGGGGCAATGTTTAGGAATCACATATGCAATATGAAAAAAAAAAAAAATTCGCACATGATAACTAGAAAATATGAACAAAAGAAAAATATGAGGAAAGGTTTTTTTATAAATAAGCTAAAAAACTTCTAGGTGGTAATCATTAATTCAGAAATTTTATCTTTAAAATCATTCTTTAACATTCTTTTGATACAAGGGTCCAAAAAATACATTCTAGGGCTGAGATTAAAATTCGAAGTCAGTTGTATAAATGCTGATTCTAAAAGATTTCGTGAAAAAAAGTCATTTGATTTGGCAATCACAGAACTCTCCTTCCAATTAATACGATGGGAATTTTCACTCAAATGGATAAAAATGGCATTTGATGTTTGCCCAGTGTTTACAGAGTACTTATGTTGCTTAATACGCACATTCAGATCCTTGCTAGTTTGTGCAATATAAAATGAAGGGCAATCCAAACAAGGGATTTTATAAATTACGTTATTTGTTTCATTAGGGCAATTTTTTATTAACATTCTTTTTAAAGTATTAGTATAAGAGAAAACAAGATTTACATTAAGTGTTTTTAACAATGTTTTTACGGTTTCAAAGCCATTAAAATAAGGTAAAATGAGGATATTCTTGGGCGCTTCCTTCTCAATAGTACTTTCGTTATAAAACTTTTTTTTGGCCTTATTATAACAAATATCAAGTATATTTTCTGGATAACACAAGTCTGCACCGATTTTTCTTATAGATTCAATTTCCTGATCCAAATATTGAGGACTGACAATGCGCAACGCATGTAAAAACATAGAGGAAAAAATTGATATCTTAATATTAAGATGGTGGCCTGAATAAAAATGGACATAGGTTAAGTTGTTGGTTGGTTTCCTATAAATAGTAAAATTGCAATTAAATGATTTTAAAGATAAAATTTCTGAATTAATGATTACCACCTAGAAGTTTTTTTAGCTTATTTATAAAAAAACCTTTCCTCATATTTTTCTTTTGTTCATATTTTCTAGTTATCATGTGTAAAAAATTTTTTTGTTTTCATATTGCATATGTGATTCCTAAACATTGCACCTCCCCCCCTTTCTTTTGTAACCCGTAAACTTTTTTTTTTTTCTTAACCGTGACGGCTCATCTCGTTAATAGGATTTTTCCAGGTATCTGCTAATCCCACCCCTTTTAATCTTTATATCCCATATTTTCATTAATCAGGTGTATAAATATCTTTCTCTTTTTCCCTGTCTTTTAGTCTGCTTAGTAAAGGACCATTAGTCGAAAGGCCTCGCAGTTCTCCGTTGTTTCATTTTCCTCGTGGCTGTAACGTTATTCATATATATATATATATATATATATATATATATATATATATATATATATATATATATATATATATATATATATATATATATATATATATATATATGTATATATATATATATATATATATATATATATATATATATATATATATATATATATATATATATTCTATATTAATACACTAGGCAATGGCTTCGCCACTGTAGGGTGGAGCTTGCGCTTCGCTACTAAGATTAAAATTTAAAATCTATAAAAAAGCAGCTATGGTTAAATTTGTATAAATTCTCTGAACTTCACCATTTGTAATTTTGGGTTTTTTTAAAAATTTCACAAAATTTCGATACTTATATTTGTTTCTGAACTTCACCATTTTGTTTTTTGATATTATAAAAGAATTATTAGAAATAAAAAATACAAGTCATAACCAAACTAAGATGAAATTATTATTCAAATACTAAAAAAAATTCCCCTTCTTAAATTATTAAGCTACTGATGATGATGATGATGATAACTCTCTATAAATAGCAGAATACAATCATGGCTTAAAAAAGAAATATAAACATAAACGGGGGGGGGGAGGGCTTCATCCTCCTTGCTCCCACCCTGGAGCTAGAGGGGAGGCTCCACGGGTTACCTGCCACCTGTACCTAACCCGGGCGAATGCCGCCTCTCCATTGACAGCTTATTCAGCAGTCTAAAAGCCGTACTGCTTCATAACGGGAGAAAGTACCCATCACTTCTGGCTCATCCGGAGCACTTCGAAGAGGAATACTACAGGGTCAAGACTTTGTCCAAGTCATAAAACATGTTTTTCGTGACCTTATGTACCTTATAGCAAATATTTTGGTGACCTTAACTTATAACAGTTTAGGGTGGCCTTATCTTATAACATAGTTTGGGGTGACCTTAACTTTTCAACCAAATTCCCCGTCTGTTTAGACAGCTTAGAATAAATTGAGTCCTTAAATATGAGTCATCACTACCCCGCTAGCTCGTCAAGACTCCCCTCCCCAACTTGCCCCCAACCACGGACAATGTATTCTATAGAATGTAAGTATTGAATCAAATTTAGTACAGACTAACTGTAAATAAATTCATGTACGATTAAAACAGCACATGACCAATGTATGTAACCAAAGTGATTAATCAATCCACCTTACTTATGCTTGTATTTAATTTTAATCACGCAATGGATTAAAATTGCGCTCAAACAATCGACAAATATTAATAATTTCATCTCAAGAAACATTTTAGAATGTGTATATTACCACTTAACTCAATTTTAACATTCATCCAGAGCTTCTTTCATTAAATGCAATCATTACTTCCCACAGCAAGGCTCACATCAAAATTTTATAATATGATTTTCCTTCCCTAAAATGAAATTAAGGCTGTTGTAATTCGTGGTTTTGTTCTCTCCTTGAAGAGGTCTTTGTCTCGGCCTGGCCTTGAGCCGATCCTAGGTCTTTGCTGGTCCTTGTTTCTGTAGTTATATAAAGAGGAGCGCGCTACAATCTGCTTTCCTCTTTCTTGTGAGTGTTTTTCTTGTATGTACATGTCTAAATTAAACTATAGATGTAGTATAACAGGGACGAGCTATGTAGGCCAAAGTGGTCACTTTCCTCCAATTGCTTCTTATATTCTAATTGATAATAAACATCGACTTAAGCCAAGATGCAAAATCAGTCAGTGGATAAAAATAAGCAAAATCAGAATGAACAATCTAAAAGAATCAATTTGGAGAGCAAAAATCAGAATAACATAAATGACGAAGAGACAAAGTTATTATTATTACTAATGGAATTATTAATCGGAATAGAGAATCGGAAAAATCGAATTTCTTCAGGAATTAAAATCGAGGGAATTTTAGCAGTATTTCCTGATTCTAAAAGCCATTCTTTAACATTTAATGACAATATTATTTTATTATTTTTTCGAGTAATAACTAAAATATATGAGATTTCTTTTAAAACTTGCTCAAAGTACTTAAGCCTTATGTTGAGTGTATAAGGTTTTTAGGTAGCAGGGAAGCAATTGGTTATGCCATAAACTCAAAAACGTCATTTGCCTTTTTTCGATACAATTAAATAAAAGGAACGGTTCGAGAACTTTGCTCAACAGTATCAGCAAGGAAATCTTCTATTAACACTAGATTTAACACTGTAGGGGAATCGTCACTTTCCCGTTCTCTCTCAGTGGAGACACGGGACGGTAACCGCAAAGACATCCGGGCCCGGCACCGTGGGTCAAGCCCGTAACCACAACCCCTCGCCACTCGTCTCAAGAAGTAAGAAATTGGAGACGCGTTTCTCTCAAGCTCGAAGGCCAGCTGGAGCCGAGGTAAGACGTGCTGAGAAAAACCGTTGGAATAAGAACCCTCCTGTGGCCCGTCCACAAGCCTCCCCCCCCCCTTCTACCCCTACCCCAGTGGGGTGACGAGGTATAAATAACAAACACTTGGGAAAAACGAGGTAGAATACGTAAGTCTCCAGGCTACGAAGTCCCCGGATTGAGGCCGGGCTACCAAGACTGGACAGGTAGAATACGTGAGTCGCCAGGCTGCGAAGTTCCCGGATTGAGGCCGGGCTACAAAGACTGGACAGGTAGAATACGTGAGTCGCCAGGCTACGAAGTCCCCTGAAAGAGAGGCAGGGCTACCAAGGGGACTAAGAAACAGCTCATCCTCGAGCTAGTTCCTGGTTATCAAACCGAACGCTAAGTTAACTTGTTCAAGTTCAACTAATTCTCGTCAGAGAAACCCCCCTCCTCTATCCTCGCCCTTGAAGAAGACCCCCCACCCCGAGTACAGTCCTCGCCCATGAGGAATTACGTAACGAAGGAGAAAAAACTCCCCCTCGAGCCCGTTACCCGCTGGTCACACCGAACTCTAAATTAATTTGGTTTAAGAACCAAGTTCAACTTACTCTCGCCAGAGAGACCCCGCCTACCCTGGTGCCTCCTAAAGCACCATGATTGGTCTCGCCCTTGAAGCCCCCCTATTTAATATCGTGTGGACCCTTATCTGCTACACTCGCCAAAGTACCTTGTGATCTTGACCACTTCCAACAATCTGGTCGAAGCACGCGTCAAAGGACCTACCAGATTCCTGTGGTGTCTGGGGCTCTTTCAGTTCAAGGTCAATTCAAACCCGCCGCCAGAGCAACCAAGGTATTTAAACTCCAGTAGAGACAATTAGCCTATTTCTTGTATATTGAAGTGAGTAGCGAATTAGCCAATATTAGAGGGTCAAGTTAATTGGAGTCATTTTTGTGTATTTTAAAATTCGTAGTATTTCTGTGGTTCATGTTATGTTTTTGTGTAGTAAATTGTTAAATTTAAAATATAAGTTTATTTTGAGAATTCCTGTGCGTTTCTTTATATCCTTACATGTTGAAGCGGCTCTTCCTTAAAACAACAAAATTAGCACTCTTAGAACAAAGCCTACTTCATCAAAGAAGTATATCACGACCACAAGGTATACCACAACAAAAGTGGAGTCCTGTGTGGGGTGATCAAAATCGGCATTTTACGACAAACACTTTGTTCAAGATAAAAACATCGTACTAGCAGCATATTATCCACATATCAAAAATAGATTCTTTAATAATCAATATGAGCGTCAGAACATTGAATTCGTTGTGTGAAAATATAAGCTCTATAAATAATAGCAAATCTTTTAACTGTCACATTCCTCAAGTCACAGACGCTTCTAACCTATCATCTGATGACAAAATTGATAATGAAGATGGTAGCAACTTCAATTTTACAAGTTGTTTTTCTGTTCGATAAGAAAGGGAAATTAGCAAAGGGAGAACCAAATGTCAAATCAAAGGCAGACACTAGGCAAAATGATTAAAGGGGAAAGTCCAAACAATTAAATTTAAAGAATGGAAAATTAAAAATAATGACGAGAGAACATTACAGTAGCGATATGTTAATAAAGTTAGGTTTCCTAATATAGCTCTTCTTGTTAGAATAACGACTTATCTTCTTTGGAGTCTGTTATACTACATGGTCATGCAAAATGGCGACTTCACAGATATATGACGTCATACACGAAAGCAATATTCCTCCGCCCAATTCGGAACTACTTAAATACTCGCGAGTTGTTAATAATATTAAAAATTAAATGGTGTAGATTATTGCCCCTTTATATATTTATAAGTAAACATATCTCCAGTTGAAAGTGATAGGCTACTCAGGGTAGGTAGTACTATATTGTCAACCAAAAAGAAATAGAATGCAAGCACAATGACCGACGGGGCACATATTTAAAAGTTACCCCGAGCCTAAAATGGAGGGGGGCCCAAACGAGTGCCCCATCCAGTTTTTGAATGACAAAAACACTTTATAAAATGGTTAAATAAAGAGGCCCATAAATATATAGACAAATATTAGCTAAAGCATTAGTCAAGCAAAGTATAAGAAGTTACTTAGAAGTGAAATTTTTGTGATGCCGTTGCTACAGGCTTTGTTTTATAATCATTCTAAATTTTGACTGGTATATTTGATCAATTAATATCCCGGTTTCAAATTTTGTAGTTTATTATTTTTATCATACAAAGTATTCTCTATTAAAGTGTCTTACTTATTTCTATTGTTTTATTTGACACACAATCAAGCGTAGCAGAGTGCACAAAAAATATTGCAGTAGTTGTTTTCTTGTCATTCATGATACCAAAGATTCGTATGTTGGGGGTCCCAAAGGAGATAATACGACCGCGCCCCCAAATCCCTAGCTAGGCCACTGCGCAAGCAGAAACAGAAGATACATATGTCAATGTTTTTACGTAATTTAAAGATTGCATATTTTAAATTATTTCTTACTTATTTACTTACATTTTTTAACTTAAGTATTGCTTTTTGAATTTTAAACAAAAGAGGATTACAAATTTATCTTACCTATATGTTTTCAGTGTTTCTTCAGGACGATTAAACCGACCTATTACACTAACAAATTTATAATGTAAATAATCTTACTAGAACTAAATAATAACGGTATACAGAGAAACCATTATACAACTATATAAAAAGAAATTGGAAATGCGATCTTCATCGGGAATAGTTTCAGATTTATGGCTTCACCCATCGTTAATTATTATTATTTTGCTTCTTATATTCTACTTCTAATTTACAAAATATATTTTTCGCAATGAAATTTAGTCTCTTTAATATCACTTTGATGACAAATAAACACGGCTTTCACTTTGCAATGCATTTTATTCCCTATGTTTATTTCTCATCAAAAAATAAAAGTAGAATGTAAGAAAAATCAAAATAGAAGATGATAAATGTTTCATATTATTATTATTATCAGGTCGGGATTAAGGCATAGGCCTTAGGGGAGCTGTCCAGGGGCCTTTACCAGCTGGAGGGCCTCCAGAGATTAAGTGAGAAATTATTTGATTTGTGAATGCATAAGGGACTCAATTAATATAAATTATTTTGTACACTCGTAGTAACCATAAGGCAGATTTTTTTTACAGCGCCCTTCTGGCGACTGCCCTCAAGGGCATGAGTCGCCGCAATTAAAATTTCAGCCTAGTATTAGGCTACTTTAAAAATCACAAAAAAACACAAACGAAATCAAAACCAAACACAAAAAAACGCAATAAATAAGAAACAGAAAGCATGAATAAGAAGGAAGCACGCTCCAGCGTCGCGGGGAGTCCCGCCTCCTCCGGCGTAGGATCGTGCGACCAATACCAAAGAGGATCAAATAAAATGGGGGAGATCAGCGCCCCGCGAGTGTGTCCAATTCGGAGACGACAGAAAGCAACCTGAAGCCGTCGCGGCATTGGGGTTAGGTCCATAGGAACAGTCGCGGCGCAATGGCACGCAACTTTAAGTTCCCCTCGGCCGCCTCCCATCTTATTGGCCAGACAGCCCTGAGTCCTGCCATGTAGTCGGTGTGAGGAAGAGCGAAACGCTCGTGTGGTCGCCTAGTCATCCCGGATCCTTTGGCGCCCTCATCGGCGTGCTCATTCCCCGCAATTCCCACATGTACAGAAAACCACCAGAAGATAATCTCAGCCTCCACCCGCCTCGCGTCAGCCGTGGCGAAACGGATATCACGAACCGGAGAGTGTGGAGATTCCAATGCTCGAGAGCACTCAAGGCGCTGTCTGTGAATTGCTAAAGATTTCAATGCGGTTTCCAAACGAGGCACGACGCGTTATCTCCCGTACTGAGCGGTGTTTTGCAACCAGCTCTGTCGTGAAGAAAGATGCAGCGCCTGGTATAGCCTCCTCTGACTTCAAACACAGGGCGTACAGCGTCGAAGCCAAACCTATCCAGGGACTTGGAGCCATTCGTATACACACACGGATCCAGCGTGACACGAAGTGTGTTCTCAAAATGCCGGCGCTGTGGAAGCTTTGGAAGCAGAAGCGTGGCGACAAATAGTCAAAGGTGGTACCCTCCTGGGTGGCGTCCTGGGCAGAACCAGAGAGCCATTGGTGACTAAGGGAGACGTTGAGGCCGCACGTACAAGCACATAATGCACTGTGCACGGCGCAGAGCGAGTAGCATCGATACATAGGCGGACGTGCAGATGGCAACGGTCACCAAACGGAGACTGGTGCAATGCATCAAGCCCACCTTCCGCAATACACGTTTGTCGGCGGATGCGCAAAACGCGCAACTGTAGTCAAGCTTCGAACAAACAAAGGACCAATAGAAAATTCAGGCAGTAGCCCTATCAGAACTCCAAGTCCTGAACGTCACAGAACGAAGAATGTCCATTGCTTCGGGTACAAGAGACTCGAACGCTGCAAATAGGAGTTTCCCAGGCGAGGCGTCGTCCAAAACCACCACCACCAACAACAACAACATGTAAACGGTCCGAACAAGTTCGGATCGTAGTGGATGATTGGATAACGGCCGAAATGCACCATCTTAGACTTGGTCAACGAAAACCGAAACTATTCGTTTCTGCATCGCGAGAGAAGCGGTTCAATGTATGTTGAAGTTGACGCACCAGAGTTGGCATCTGTTCCCCACATAAAGGAGGTACGGAGACAGAACCTCTTAAGGTAGCACCAAGGTGATACTATTGATACTCAGGGCAAAAGGTGTAACACTGAGGGCACATTCCTGCGGGATACCCTCTTATTGCCCTTTGTGCCAGAGAGAGCTCGCTGAACCCTTTGGAGGGATCGACTATCTCGCAGAATCTTAGAAATAAATATTGAGAGGCGTCCCCTCGACTCCATAGTGTATAACATTGATTTCCAACGTGGGCACTAGCTCCCCCATATGGGCATTGTTGTGTTAAAAGGGGGCGCTGTAAGTTTATATTTCACTTAGGGGGTGGTGAGCACTTATTCATTTATATTTCAAGTTTTCAAAAATTATTCGATATTAGTGTTTCTACAAACTCTCCCAATTATCAACATTGGCCATGGCCCATGCATTTGACGGATCAAGTAACGTTACAAGTTAATTTCTCCATGCTGAGTCTTAACCAATTGTAACCCATTATTCCGCCACGCAAAGTAAAGTCGTTTTATCTCCTAACTTAACTTTTGTTAAATTATGTTTATATAGATTATAATTTTCCATTTTTCACTTACTAACCTGGCATTTTTAGGGATAATTATCATATTCGATTTTTATAAACAAGCAACTTTGTTACATTCCTGTACTATTATTTTATAGAAAGATAAAGTGCCCCCCCACCCACTTCCTGTACCCCAATAGTTGTGGAAGAGTTGACGGTGGTTGTTGGTGTTATTCGTAAAATTTGGGGGGGTGTCGTTTTTATACTTAATTATTAGGATAATTATCATGGTGGAAAACTCATTAAAGCGAAATTGCAGACAGTGTTGAATATTTGAGAGAAAGTATTTGCGAACGAGGCCATGAATCCATGCAGCCTTTCCGATCAATTAAAGAAGATCCATCCTGAGAAAATCAAAGAAAATTTGTCATATTTGAAAACTCTACGAGATAAATTTCACAACAGAAAATCTATTCCCTCCCTATGACAAACCAATCAGAGAAATGTGCCAATGAACTTGTTTGTTCATACAATATCTCCAAATGATTATCAGATCAAAAAACTTCATAAAATTGGAGAACAACTCATTTTGCCAGCTATAGAGGAAGCCCTTCGTGCAGTAGTACATTATCCTTCCCCAAGTGAAATTATCAAAGAAATCCCACTTAGTAATAATTCTGTGCAAAGGAGAATAGATGAAATGGCCGAGGATATTGAATAGACTTTATATTACATACTTAAAAACCCACAATTTGACTTACAATGGGACGAAACTATTCTCCCAGGTCAGGAAACACTCCTTTAGGATATGTTCGTTTTATTAAAGATAAGAAAATTGTGCAATAATTACTGTTTGCAAAGGAATTTGAAACATACACTAAAGATGAATCCGTGTTTACTATAGTTGAGTAGTTTTTCAAAGAAAAAGAAATCCCTATGAAAAATATAATTGCTTGTGCAACGGACGGTGCTCCAGCAATAACTTGGGGGTATAGAGGCTTTCTTGCATTTGTAAAGAAATCTGTACCGAATTTCCTTAAAATGCAGAGCGTAATTCATTGTCAACCTCTAGTTGCTATGAACTTGAGTGATCGGCTTCATGAATACCTTGGTGTTGTTATCACAGCACTAAATATAATAGCTTTCCTTTAATTCTCGAATCTTTTGACAACTCTGCAATAACAATGATGAAGAATTTGATCGTCTCCTTTTGCATACTGAAGTGAGTTGGTCATCCAAAGGAAACTGTTTGAAGCGATTTTATTCTCTTTTCAACACTATCATACAAGTTTTCCAGGAGAATAAAAGTGGTTATTTGAGTGAAGAAACTCTTAGCTTGCAAATGTGACATTGTCTATTTAACAGATTTATTTACTATATTCAATGATCAGAATTTGCAATTGCAAGGCTGTGATGTAAATTTTATCAAAGTAAAATCTGTTATTTGCGCATTCATGAAAAACTTTCACTCTTTAGGCATAATATTGGTCATTGGAAGCTATCTCACTATCCAAATCTTGATCGACCGGAAAATGATAATTATGATGCTGATAACTCCATATTAGATGATGACCTCTTGATTGATTGCGACCATTTCAACTCTTTGTATGATAACATGAGCTTTAGATATCAGGAACTCATTAATATGAAAATACTTGACTGGCTGATAAACCCTTTTATTGATGCTTGCACAAATGAAACCAAGTCTGAAATGTAAGAGGAGTTAATTGCTTTAAAAAAACGATTTCGAATTAAAGCCCCTCTCCAAACAATCATACCATGACTTTTGTCCACAAAAGGAAACTTCTGAAATGTATCAATGATACCGTATCGCAATGTGGTATTATAGGCCTTATCCAGATCGAATAGCATCATGGCGCAGTACTGTCTACGAAGGAAGGCCTCACAGACGGCATTTTTCAGTCGGAGTAGAACATCTGACGAGGAGTGGAATTTGCGAAAGCCGCACTGTGCAAAAGATAGGTGGCTTCCGCTGTTCAGGAAAAAGGCTATCTAACATTTACCAATTTCTCCATTAACTTGAACATGCAGTAGGTTAGAGGGATTGGGGAGAAACCGACGGGGATAGAGTGATCTCTCCACGGTTTGAGAAATGCGAGCACAATAGCTATTCGCCATGAGTTTTGGAGGATACGCTCTGTCCAGATCGTGTTGAACAAATCTAACAAAAAGGCCATGCATCGCTCACCTAGGTATTGAAGCAGGGCCTACGGGACATCATCCGGGCCAAGAGCTGCATTCGCGCATAAAGTGAGAGGGAACGCAAATCACTGAACATAAACCAGTCGTTGAAAGGTTCTTCAGCTACATTACGACGTGCATTGAATGCTATGGAGCAACATTTCGGCTAGAGAATTCGAAGAAAACGGTCGCAAGAGACCCTGCCATATACGTGGAGTCCGAGATTGTAGGTCGTTCTCCTAGAAAACAGGAGGGGGGGTCCTGCGAGAACTTGCCCCGAATCCTTTTGTCTCGCTTACACACCTCTGCAGTAAGGGTCTTGTCATTAAGTGGACATATGTATGCCCGCCAGAGAGAGCGGTGTGTGTGTTTCGAATAAAAACGGAAACTAGCCCTAACTCAACGAAATTCACCGACAGTAAAATCGTTTAAACGGCGCTTATAGCGCATGTAAGCATATGGCTTCTGTTTGGGGGTCGTTTCACATTCGGCGGACCACCACGGAAGCGGTGGAGGTGCAAAACGGCCATTTCGTAAAATGAGGACTACCGCACCCGCTCTAAGCAGAAAATGATAGTTAAATGTGAAAGTGCTCACTACTATAAAGTTCATCGGCCACCTCCCACCCCCAAATCAGGCTGTGCAGCTGGGGAACACAGGGACAGATCGATGCAGAAAATAAGCAGTACTTGGGCATTGATGCGTAAACTCATACCCATTTAGAGCACCTATCTGAATCTCGTCGATCAGGTCGGCAAGGACCTGACTCCTAGGACTGAGCATGCAGTCCCTCCATAGGGGTGTCTCCGGTTCAAACCTCTGAGTATGAGAAAGAGCCTAGCCAGCCGTACCACGGCGCGGCGAAAATCCCCCGTTACGAAGTCGGCTGACGGTGGAATGTACGCACAAATAACAGTATACCTCCTATCCAGGTGCAGCTGCACTGTCACTGGCTGATAGGAGGCATGCGTCTAGCATAGTCTCTTGAAAAATAAAAGCTAATGGGGAACGGGAGGAGATGGCCCTCCGCAGCACCTCCCAACTGGCCCGGAGTCCACGTCAATTACATCAAAGGAATATATCATTCAGGCCTAACTCGGAGGAGAAGCAGGGCAATCTTCGAAGAGAAGATCCTCACAAGAATGGCTATATGGTTCTCAGAGGCAGAACTTCGGGTGCTGTTAGCCGAACAAGGCGCTGCCTCTTTGAGGACTTAACGGGAGAGGTTGGGCTTGCTATGCGACTCCTTTCCTCCCTTTGCCTTGAAATCTTAGCCAGTCGTCCCTACTGCTTAATATTTCGAGGCAGAGGGTCCCGCGTCTACTAGTCGTCCAGTCCAGCATTGGGTGGGATTTATTTGGTGTTGTACTTTTTGGGGACAGCTTTAGGAACCCTGGGACACGACTTCACGGCCAACTTCATGGGGGTTGCCTCCCGTGAGTCCGTGGCAGAGTCTCTCCCCACCGCTTTCTCCACATTCCTTAGCCGAGATGTTACTCGGACATCATTTAATGCACTTTGTGAAGGATTTCGAATGTGCACGGAAGTGGTTGAGCTCGTAGGAATTGACGGTGAGGAACAGAGGGCCCGAGGCATAAGACATCCCAGGCAACGCTTGGTGCACAAGCACCAAGTTCATAGCTTCGCGAAAGGAGAGACGATCCGTAGCCTGAACGGCAAGGATTTCCTTTTTTATGAGATACGTGCCACATTGCTTCCAGGAATCAGGGTGCAGCTCTCCGAAATACACTCATTTGGTCATACAAGATAAGGTTTTATCGTGTTAGTTCTTGCAGCAACTTAAACAGACTTGGGGTAAACCCGACTTTGCACGTCTACAGGAGCGATTGTATGGCATTAAGCGATGGCAGTAGTTTCACTTCCGCAGCAGTGGCACCAATGCATTCACGAGATAGTAATATTAACTGGCACGCACCGACTCAGGGAGCCTGTCCCTATCGAACATTACGAAGAGTGTAGGGTTGGGTCTCGAGGCCCCTCCCTTTTTTCTCATCACAAGTTCGAATTTGACCGCTGCCTGGTTAGTCAGCTCTTTGGTGATGTCTTTTTAGAAGTAGACCACGAGTTTCCACGCATGAACTACTCCTTTCACGAAGTTCATGGGAGAATGGGGCGTCGCACACACCGGTGAGTCATTTAGTGCCCGAAAGGCCCTAATCATTGCCACCTTGGAACGGTCTGACGTATGCGCCAGAAGGCTCTCGTCTAAGAAACGGGTTACATTCAGCTCTCTACCAGTCAAACTAGCTAATGCTTTACTCTGATCGAGCATGTGACCTTTGGAGTAAATAACTAGAAAGCACTTGAAGACAGAGTGTTTAATAACGCCAGTTAGTTTCTGAATGAGGGCCTCCTTAGGTAATCCAGGCTCCGCTCAGCGCAATTGCGACTTTGGTCTCTGTCTTGCATTCCACGCCGAGTGCGCCGAAGACCGGGCGAGCCGGTCTTTCCCTGGTCACTCTCCGAAAAGCAGCGGACCCTTTCCTCCCCGGATCCCCAGCAGAGAGAGAAGAACCCCTAGTCATCAAAATATTCTTCTTTGCTTTCTTCTTTTTAGAGGAAGGCGGGGGGTGTATCCGCTTCTCTCCACCCCTGGAAGGGGCCTCAATGCCTACCGGACCGACCTCAGTAGGACATTTCTTCGAAATGGGAAAGATCTTGGCTGTCAACATGGCACCAGAAGGGTAAGGAGGTCCGTCATCTCCTTGTGAGTCTTCGGGGGTCCGTGCTGTCTGAGGAGTAGCTTACACAGGGGCACTCAGGTTTTGTATATGGCAGCCATCCAGTGTTTGCCCCCATGGAAGATCCTGCTATCTGGGTAGCGTTACCTCCGGGACTATCTCCACGTCAGGGGGGCGCCTAAAAATACCCTCCCCCCCTCCCCAACAATTTGTCAGGTATCTCTATCGAGACTCAATGGGCCTATGGCTGATCATAAACGTCACTGGAGCCGAGATGCCAACCGGCGTTGGGTAGAGAAGGAGAGCGGGTATTCCGGCTTCCATTAACGTGACAAACCTCGGATTGACAAAGTGTCTTAGCAATAGCCAGGAGACGCCGCCGCCTTTTACCCTTCTATAGAGATGAGGTTTTTCACCTTCCCATCATCACCCATCGGGGAGGGAGGGACCTGAAGCGGCGCGTCTTTTGCTTCATTGTGTTCTTGGCCGGCCCATGAGAAAGCAAAGGAAGACCCGCTACAATTGGAGAGTCACTTGGAAGCAACTCTCCGACAGGAAGTATAAGGCGAATCTCTTGAACCGTCAGGATTGGAGAGGGGGAAAGGCCCTCTCCGCTAAGAGAATCTTCGGGGGACTCTTGAAAAAGCATAGAGTCGCCTGAAGGCAACTCTGCACAATAGGGTAAGGGGAAAGTCCCTGAACCCATATATCTATTGGAGAGGGGGAAATAACCCTCTCCGCTAGGAAATACCTGGAGGTGGCCCCTGAGACAGCACATGGGGGAAGGGGCTACCTCCTTAGAAGAAGCGTAGCTACCCCAGGGCGGTTCAAAAAGGAATAGATGATGAAGCTCCTCTATCGGTTGAGGGTGATGAGAGGGGAGCCGCTGCACCAAGATCAATAGTTAGCAAACTAGGAAGTGCACGGGAGAGTGTTTGGAAAGGAGGGTGGGTGTGCTGCTTTTACCTTCACGAGTTTGGGAGTTGGAGTTTAGGGGTTTGGAGTTTAGGGGTTTGGAGTTTAAGGGTTTGGAGTTTACGGGTTTGGAGTTTACGGGTTTGGAGTTTAGGGGTTGTTTTTTAGAAATAAAGAATTTGTTAAAAAAAAAAACAGATCTGACTATCCTTGAACGTTCCGTTTAGCTGGTTTTTCTCACCGAAGGAACCAGAAACCTGAGAAAGGCACCAGGAGTCTGGTTTCCAGTAACCACTGCGGATGTCCGTTCAAGCAGACAACGGACCGGTTATAAACAACAGAGTGGGCGTGTAGGCGCGAACGTTGGGTTCTATGTAAACGGGCCACAGACACCCCCATATAGGGGTTTACCAATGCGGACCGTTCAGGACGTATGCTGGTAGGTGTTATTCTTTAGCTCGTCTCTTTCCTGGTTGAATCCGGGTTTCGCAGACCGAACACCGGCTGCAGAGTTCCTCCCCTTCTTGGCAGCCCTTAAAAAAAAAAGTGGGGACGGGAAGGGATGGGTTCGTAACTGCCAATATTCCGCTGCGATTATTGAGGGGGGTGGGGGACTAGGACCAGCACCAAAGAATCAGACCTTCCAGTGACTAGTTACCAGCCCGGGTTCGATCGCAAAAGGAGCAACTCTATCTAGTCGAACCAAATGCATTGAGGGAGTAGATGAGAGGCGTTACAGAAAGGGACAAAGTAGGTGATAGCATAAGGCGGAGAATAGGCCTTATGCCTATTCTACTACTATTACTAGTACAATACTACTACTAATAATAATATAATAGTAATAATAATAATGATGATAATAATAATGATAATAATAATGAGAAGTAGTGGAAATTAAGAATAATATTAAGAAGAAAAATATTAATAATAATAATTCATTAATTTAATGCTTTTATTCCACATTTGCCGAATTTAAACGTGTTAATCTACATGCGATATACATATACATGTATATTAGTTATATTATTATTATTATTATTATTCGATATATTAGAGTTTATTGTGTAAAGGCATAAAGGAGGAACATATATGATTAGAGCTTAGTGGTTGAATAAAGAAATAGAAATTGAAAGTTTACGAGACACAGACTGAATGATTAAATGGAAGGATTGATGGATGGAATAATAGAAGGTAATCATAGCACAATTCAATTGCGTGTTTCCTGCATAATTGCAACGTCACTAGACTTTGCAATAAGCGCTTATATGATGAATATCACTGATGGGTATGCAAGTTGCCGAGAATGTTTGGCTATTTGATCTTTATTGAAAGAGAGGTCGCGCAAAAAGGGTCACCAGTGAGGGCGACCGGTGAGCAAAGGCAGAGAAAAGGTTCGCAACAATACTCCGGTGAGTCGCCAACGTGTGAACGACTGAGTCACGTAGTCGCAGACTCTGAATTGACTATAGCCAGTGGCGTAACTAAGGCCCCAAACGAGTGCCCAATCCGGTTTTTGAATGACAAAAACACTTTATAAAATGGTTAAATAAAGAGGCCCATAAATATATAGACAAATATTAGCTCAAGCATTAGTCAAGCAAAGTATAAGAAGTTACTTAGAAGTGAAATTTTTGTGATGCCGTTGCTACAGGCTTTGTTTTATAATCATTCTAAATTTTGACTGGTATATTTGATCAATTAATATCCCGGTTTCAAATTTTGTAGATTATTATTTTTATCATACAAAGTATTCTCTATTAAAGTGTCTTACCTATTTCTATTGTTTTATTTGACACACAATCAGACGTACCAACCAGAGTGCACAAAAATTGGGGGGGAGAAGTAAAAAGTCATGTCATTCATGATATCAAGCGAGTAAAGTAAGATATCAAACATTCGTATGTTGGGGGCCCCAAAGGAGATAATGTCCTCGGGACCCCAAATCGCTAGCTATGCCACTAATTAGAGCAGTGGTTTTCAACCTTTTTATGATAGTGGACCCTAAATGCTATGTTGAAGCAGCCGTGGCACCACAATATAAAATCATTTACGTATAAATACTTGATTACGTGGAAAGCACTTTAAAATTAACCCCAATTTACATTTAACCTAATTCAATCGAAATAAGACATACAAATTGATGGGAAATTTGAGCCGTATCATTGGGTCATAGAGTTGACAAGGCAACTCTCATTTCTTCATTCACTGTCTACAATCTTTCATTGTTCGTTGTTTTTATGTTGCACAATGCATAGAATAGAGTTTAAATATACTCTTAATTGTAGTTAGAATTATTTTTAAATGTTTAAAATACATATTTTAGGGCAATTTATACATTTTAAAGATGATTTCTTGATCTCTCTTGTGGTACCCTTAGCTGGCTCTCGTGGCACTCTGATTGAAAACCACTGGACTATAAGATTGACTGTATCCTATATTCTTGGCTTTCCACCCAAATACATCGTAACTATGAAGTGTTTGATGATTCAGTAAAAATAGAAAAAATGAATTAATCATTAAAAGGATAAAGTATTTAACAAAAGCTTATGAGTTAAGGGTTCAAATTATAGCAAATGTTCTCGTTATCAAAATATACCTCTAAGTTTAATGAAAAAATCATATTAGATTTTGGTCTGTGTTTTAATATTGACGCTCATACAAACCCTACATACAATATTACAAGTATTACCAAAACTGCAAGAAATGACAGTGAAAGCACGCGCTTGTAACTGGATTTCTGTTCACCTCATCCTCGAAACCACTTCCCCTATCATATCAGATAGATTAGTAAGTTCTAAATGGTCCTATAAAGTATATAAAACAATAAATATATTGTAATAAAACGTTTCGACAAAACTGGCCAACTTATTATGAAATTGTTTAAGAAACCTTAATGATCGATGGAGCGACGAAGACGATTTAATTCATTGCCCCTTTTTGTCTAAATCTAAACCATTTAAAAAGGATAATAAAACGTCTTGAAAGACTACCTCAATTAAAACAAGGTCAACAGATCTAAGTCGCATGATCTCAATTATTCGGACTTATGACCGTCCGATCTTCAGAACTTCCAACAAAACGGGCAATCCGACCCATAGTTAGTTTTCTTTTAATAATTTCAGGACTAACCTTGGGAGGACTTTGGCAATGATAGCATTCGAAAGAGAATGTGAACCAAATTTAGTTAGAATCGGCCGAAGAGTCACGATTATTGCTAAAAGAATTCATTGAAAAGTAAAATGGTTACCATCCGACCGACAGTCCTACGGACTGACATAGTAACTTATAGAACTAAAAATAAGTATTCCTAAGCCACAAGGACCAGTGATCCCTTCAGTCTCTAAGTACAGTTAACTCCTTGCCTTACAAATGAACTCAATGCCTTGACTCCTATTTATCTCCCACTTTAGACAGTATTTCCGGAACACATTAAAAATGCTGAAGACTTCATCCTATAAAAGCCAAATCGGTAAATATTCATATTAGTAAACACAAGCTCCTATCCCTGGATGTGCAGGGTGGTCCGAAAGTTAGGTCACCCCCTGCAAATATTGTTTTAAATAACTATTTCAAATATTGTATTAATTTTATATTTTAGATGACCGAAAGTCTTGTGATCCACTGATAATATTGTTATAAGTTTCCCTTTCAATGGCTGACACGAGCTGCTCCTATAGCTTGGAAGAGAGGCTGATTGCAAGTGTATGGGCACATGATTCGTTTGCATTGTGACAAGAGCATGGAGGATATGCAACATGAGTTCACTGCAATATTCGCCCCTCCGAAGAGGGCGATACTCTGCGTTGGAGAACATGGACTGTTTATGACAGGCGCTGCATCATTTTGTGCCACGAAAATGATGGCGTTCAACAGACCTCCTCGATGTGTGACAGTGTCAATCAAAGTGAATACACTAAAACCATTCCATGTGTTTGATACATTGTTCTTCTATTGTTCTTATTACTTTTCACCAAAGTACCTGTTGAAGAGACTCAATTTTAAAAAGAAAATGACCTCTGCTTGATATTAACCTACCAATCTCTCATGATGCATTGATGTAATTAATTAACGCCGCTGCTTATAATAACATTATATAATGTGAAGGAGAGTATTATAGGCAAAAGTATGGCTTCTGAATGGGGAGCCCCCTTGTCCCCTCTTCTTTGTTGTCTCCTTTCTTGGAATACTTCGCACTATGACCCAATTTTTCCCAACCCTGGCATTATGTAGATGACGTATTTTTAGTGTGATCATAAAATTACAATTTTAATTTCCTAAACTGACTCAATGATCTTCTATCAATTAAATTTAAATTTGAATGATTATCAAACTTTATTCTCCCCTTCCTTGTTGTGCTCTTTTAACTCAGTCTAATTTACCATCAAAGGTAAACCTACTCATTCAAATGCTTACATACATTTTTACTCTGGTCGCAACGATACAATAAAGAAATCACTTATCTCGACCATCCTCCTCCGTGTGTATTGAATATGTGATTCCAAATTCATCGATAGAGAAATTCATTTTACTCGCAACATCTTTTATTGCCTCTCATATCCTGCCTTTTTTTTATTAATTAAACTCATTTGCAAGACAGAAAAGATTTAATGGTGATTTAAAGACTAGAACTAATTACTTAGTGCATTGTTATTCCTTACAACCCATCTCTTAAACGTATTAATAGTCATTTGGGAAATTGTAATCTTAAAGTAGTCATTAGCTTCAAGAGTCTCTTAAAAATCAACTAATCCTGAATAAACTCCTTTATCATAATAAAGTAGGTGTGTATAAAATTCAATGTAAGATTTGCGATGAAATGTATATATGTAGAACGAATTGTAGGCAGCCTATCTCGCGAGGGTTTGCGAACGCAACTTTCTAGCAAAGGCAACGAGTCTATTGCTTTATTTAAATACATGAGTACAACTAATCATCGCGTCAATTTGGTAAAAGCAAAATTGATTTATACCTCGAATGACCGATGCGAGCAACAGGTGAGGAGTGCGCCTTAAAGGGTTCCCTTTCAAATTCTAATCTCTTCGAAAGGAAACTTCCGATTCAACCAGGTCATCAGACCAATTAATAATCCTTAACAGATAGGAGGATCCAGACCCTCTTTGTAAATATTCCTTACATGTGTTTTTTTTCTATCTTTCGCTCTGTCGTTAATAAATAATAATATAAAAATAGTACAAAAATAATGTCTTTTTTTTTCTCCTTTCTTCATGGTTATAAATCTGAAGGATAGAGTTGGTTACTCAGGTTGCACCGAAAGAAGTCCTGCACTTGTGATTAAAAAAATCGTTCTCTTAAAATAAACACCTTTCATTTACTGTCAAAGCTTATTCTCAGCAAAACAGCAGAAGATAATTTTTTACAATTATTTTCAAGCTCAAAATCCAATGATGATCAATTGGTCAGCAAAATGATAATTGAAAAATGTTGACTTATCTTCATTTACCCGAATCACGGAATCATTCTCACGAGAAACCTTGAAAGTCCCTCGGGCGACTAATGGAGCCATTGATTAGGGAGAGTAGAAGGGTTCATTGAAAAGAGAGAAAGAACAAAGGAGTTTGTTAAATAAAGAAGTAGTTGTAGTGAAAATTAGGTTAAGAATGGCAGGCACTGCTGTGAAAGACTATAGTTACAGAATTAAAAAACTACAATTAACACCAATTCGAGAGGACGAAATTATAATTAATTTCTACCACTTTAAAAAATATATTTAATAATAAAAGAACAAACTTCAAATAAAAACAAGTGGCCGTTAAAAGTGAATGCGAACCGGCGAGAATTGGTTGTTATATGAATAGTCTGCAGATTGAAAAAAAAAACAAAAAAACCCTCCTCCTTAAGAATTTAATTTCTTTTATCGAACTCACTAAGAAAAATAATGATCACTTCAAAGCAGAAACTATCATGATATGCGAAATGTATATACAAATATAATTAAACGTTTTACGTCACATGATAAAAAGCGAGGCAAAAAAAAATATCTGGGAAAGGGAGAAATGAATCAGATTAGTTCGTGCTCAATAACAACGTAAAAATCAGTGTTTATTCAGTAGAGAAAATGAGGCCTATTCCACCCAGACCGGTTGTTAAGAGTTAGGTCTACCTCTTTTTCAAGCAATCAATATCCCATTTTTAGGTAATCTAAACGGCATAGAAAACAGAATTGTGGTAAAAATTATAACATAAATTGTAAGAGAAGAAAATTGAGCATTATTTGTTTAGAAATATGCTAATTATTTCCAATATTACAAACGTGAGCACTAAATTGTGCCGAAGAATTTATAGGGCTGTTTTTATTATCTGAATGGCCTCTCATGAACACACCTTAGCCTATTTCGTATCTCTTTAAATTAAAAACGAAGCGGAAATTAGTGTAATCGGGAAATCCATCAGAAGTACGTTCACTCAGGGACAGAAATAGATAGAACATACAAAAAAAATGAATAGAGAGAATGGACAGGATTAGTGAAAAAGATCATTGGTAAATAGAACGTCAATAGCGAATCAGCCTGAATTGATGTTGTTATTTGGATACAAAGTAAATTTGTATAAAGGTCAATGGCACCCCTACTCCATAACGAGGTTAAGTCCTTTTGTGAGGCTTATTTCATTTCCGTGTGCATGTTTATGTTGCTCATGAGCACTTGTCGGATGTAAATGGAGTTTTTTACGAGACTATTGTCTAAACTCTAACAGAACATGGCAAGCTCCACCCTAAAATACTTCCACAGATATATTTAGGACCAAAGGTTTGAATGCACCTAACAGCATTGCCCAATTTAGTAGTTTGCATGCATTTATCACCATAAAACTTGAAAATGGTTATAAGACACGTGTCCCAAACGGTGCTTGTATCTATTTATCCCCACTCATTAAAAGATGCTTCGCGACAGTTTATAAGTCGAACAGTGTAAGTAAGCCGTAGTTCAAATTTCCTCAATCTAGGTAAGCCCCATCTGTTAAACAGAAGAAAGCGTTAGTAGGGATGCACAGGGCCTTCATAATGAACGGGAAATCACAATAACACGCAACACGGGTAAAAGAGTTTATATTATTTTATTCCGCTTGCTATCTTTCTCTTCATTTCTTAATCTGTTTGATCCTTGTTTGGTCTTATATAAAAAAGACGAAATCACTTGTGTATTATCCTTCCGTGTGTGTGCGTGATTTCCCGTTCATTATGAAGCCCTTGTGCGTCCCTACTAACGCTTTCTTCTTCTTAACAGATGGGGCTTACCTAGACTATCAAAAAACCTGTCAGAGCACTCTCTGTTGAACGAGGAACAACACGGATTCAGAAGACACCGAAGCACGGAAACCGCCATAGCCCACATGCTTCAACACGCAGCGGCAGGGTGGGCCACGGGGTGCTGAATCGACGTAGTTTGCAGAGACGTAAAGAAGGCCTTCGACAAAGTTTGGATCGACGGCCTGAAGTACAAAATCTCGCGATTAAGAGACATCCCCCACTTCGAAAAGATCTTCTATAGCTACTTAACCAACAGGCAAACTGTCATTGCCTTCGAGAAGTATACAGGGAAGGCCTTCGAGCTCCTGTCTGGTATCCCTCAGGGAGGATGCCTCAGCCCCACTCTCTACACCATCTTTACGAGAGACTTCCCCAAACCAACTGATGGAAGAGCTCTTAACATCCAATATGCGGATGATATTACCCAAGTTGTGGTTCGGAGAACAAACTCTGTGAGGAGGATGGCCAGAGCCACGACAGCAGAAGCTGAAATAATCTTCAGGTTCGAGAAACGCTGGAAAATACAAACCAACGTATCAAAATTCTCAGCAACCGCAATAGGGAGACGTCGTTCCGTCCCTCTCGATCTAGAAAACTCCGAAATTGACTACTCATCGCACGTGTCAGTCCTCGGCTACAAACTTGCCAGTACTGGCATGAACATACACGTCAGCTCCAGAATTGGATACGCCAACACTGAACTCGACAAACTCCCCAATTCAGAAACCTCAGCACAACCAATAAAAAGAAGTTGTACACCAGTTTAGTCATATCGAAACTGGTGTACCCTGTTATTCCACTCAACGCGGCGTCACGAAAAATATGACAAGACTTCGGTGAGGGCAAAATCGAGGCCTTCGGATGAGTATCGGTCCTCGAGAAGCCTAAATGAACAAACAGGTCTTGAAACACTAAACACATACCTCTATAAAAAAAGGTCGAGACATCTGGGCAAGACTAGAGGCTATTCTCCCTATGAAGACTGTAGCGGCTCTAGTCCAGAGGCAGAGGGAGGTGTATACAAAAGATACCTCCCCAGCACCATAACAACGGTACCTGTACCAAAGTACAACTTTATAAAAGGAAAGAAAAAATTGCGAAATAATAATATTAAAAAAAAATCCCCAAATGGGAAAAATTAGTATGTTAATAAAAATACAAAATAATACAAAGATCCCGCAATGAGACAACATTAACAAATACGAAAAAATAAACAAAATAACAAATGGAGATGGCCCGTTCACTGGGCACCCACAGACATACATATCTGACTACCACTTCCTTTCTGTTCTCACTATTACCCTCTACCTCTCTTCAAAACTCCTCCCCCTCTTATTCTATTTTTCTCTTTCAAGATTCAAGATTGAGGGGATTTCGACTGCGGCTTAGTCTTTAGACCAGTGGCCTGAACAGCGAAGAACGCTCAATGGCAGATGTTCGAACCCTTCCGATTTTTTTTACTTTGATTAACAGGCAAAAAAAATTATATGATATTATCCCGTTTTCTCTCTTCTCTTCCTTCTATTTAAATCTATCTTTGATGCCTATTTAGTTAAAAATATAGTGTAGAGGTAGAGAGAAAACTTCCTTTGTGAAATGGTATTTATATAGTCTCAAAAAAGCCTTAAAGAAAAAACCATCATTAATATAAAATGCTAAAAATAAAAGACTGACCTTCGAGCCTCTGAATGCAGAAAATGCAATAACCGTCAGATAAATTTACAGCATTGGACGTATGGGGGGGAAATTCCACGTGGAATTTCTTTTCCAGCACGGAAGTGACGTCAATGCGCTGGAGAAGGTTCTAGAATTTGGTTAGGCTTAAATTGGTAAGCCTCCCCTATCCCCCATCCACAAGCGGTAGCCTCGAACCGCGTCCACCTCAGACCACTTTTTCGCGGGTTAAAATCGCCTCGACGTGAAGATTCGAGGCCATTCGAGAGTAGCGCTGTTTCGCCCACCCCTGCCGGTGGAGTCTCGGATATATAGGGCTCGTCTTCCAGGTGGGAGACACAGAGTTGAGGAGTCCCGCCAGGACCAAGAAGCATTCCCCTAGTTCCAAGTCAGGTGCTAACAACAAAGCAAAGTGACGGCTGAACTTTTCGTGTGTTGGAATCCAGTGAGGTAATTCCATTTGACAATTGCCACCGAGCGATTCTTCTTACTCCACTCATCAACTCCTGCGAAGCCCTCGTCGTTTTTGGATGGCCAAAATACTCTCCCTTGGACCGGACGTTACCCCCCCCCCCCTTGAAGAACCGTCATCACGTCAACTTCCCGCTCACAAGCTCCGAGCGCCCTCGCCCTCACGTTTATTGCCTGCAGAAGACATCCGTGAAGCCTTACCCTGACGTCTCACCCGGAATCCTCCGTAAGCCAACCCTTCTCCCCCCTTCAGCAACCTATTTGAGTTAATCCTTCTCATTTGAATAGTCTCCTTCTGTAACGCATTATTTTCTAACTTCAGAGTCTGATGCATAACTCTGCAATTTCCCCCTCGTTTACCGATGTAATTTTGCCCATTAATTCTCTTATTTTATGTAAATAAAATTATATTTTTGTACATGCATCTTTAAATAACCTTGAGCTTTGCCATTGCCCAAATTTTACCTAACCTCGTAGCACTCTTTTCGCGCTGTTCCGCGCGTCGTAACTCGTGGCGTTCCGTCCCTTGTCGGTTCGCCTTTAATTTATTGGTCCCTCCCCATAGATATAATATGGTATTGATATAATGTAATGTCATACCACGACAACGTAGGTAAATTTTTATTCTTATTTTTTTTACTTTTGTTTGCTTATAAAAAATATATATTTCTACCAGGCCATGGCTTCGCCACCTTTCCCTACGGGGGGAGTTTACGCTTCGCTACTAAGATTAAAATTTAAAATCTAAAAAAAAGAGGCCATGGTTAAATTTTTATAAATTTTCTCAACTTCGCCAATTATAATCATTTTAAAAAGGAACTATTTCCCCCCCCCTTTCAAAATATCAATTTGCTAAAATATAGTTATAGATAAAATAAAAAGGCAGCTTTACTTAAATTTGAATCAATTTTCTGAACTTCACCAATTGTAATTCATTTCCTTTTAAAACATTAAAAAGCATCGGATAATGATATTTATTTTTTCTGAACTAAACTATTTTGTTTTTTCAAACTCTAAAGAAATTCTTAGAAATTACCTTGATAAAAATTGAAAATATACTTAGGTCACAACCCATTCTTAAATTATAGAGTTAGTGATGATGATGATAATGATGATGAGTCCTCGTTTCGCAGCGAGGACAGGTGCCGTGAAAGAAGCGTCTTTGGAATGCTTGGTCAAGACTTTGTAAGGAAATATATACAAGTTTCCGTTACGTATATAAATTACAAATTTGGCTATGGCTAAATCGGGAATTTTGTCTATTAATTATGTTGCCATATATGGCTGTCGTTGTGTTTTGTTTTGCTTCCAGACATTCGCATTCATCTAAAGTATTTTTAAAGGTAGTGAAAGATTCCCCGACACAATCTTTGCTAACTTATATCCGAGATTTGTTCTTATTAATTTTGGTAAGCTAAATCTGAAATTTATATTAGATATGGCCTATCACGTCAAGATTTTGCTTTAGAGCATATTTCTCATTCTCGATAAACCCCATTTATTGATTATATATAATTTCAATTAATTTAAGGATTTATACCCCTTTTTGCCATCTCGATCAAATAATGGGGAAATATCGGTTCAGTTAAAAGATTAAAAAAAAAATAAAAGAAAGCATTAACATGCGATCAAGTAATATCCTTCATGTAAAATAGGAATGGACAAAGCTCGGATAAAACTAAGGAGAGTAAAACATGATTAAAATATAGGGCGGGAAGAAGGTAAGAACAAAGGAGTTTGTTAAATAAAGAAGTAGTTGTAGTGAAAATTAGGTTAAGAATGGCAGGCACTGCTGTGAAAGACTATAGTTACAGAATTAAAAAACTACAATTAACACCAATTCGAGAGGACGAAATTATAATTAATTTCTACCACTTTAAAAAATATATTTAATAATAAAAGAACAAACTTCAAATAAAAACAAGTGGCCGTTAAAAGTGAATGCGAACCGGCGAGAATTGGTTGTTATATGAATAGTCTGCAGATTGAAAAAAAAACAAAAAAACCCTCCTCCTTAAGAATTTAATTTCTTTTATCGAACTCACTAAGAAAAATAATGATCACTTCAAAGCAGAAACTATCATGATATGCGAAATGTATATACAAATATAATTAAACGTTTTACGTCACATGATAAAAAGCGAGGCAAAAAAAAATATCTGGGAAAGGGAGAAATGAATCAGATTAGTTCGTGCTCAATAACAACGTAAAAATCAGTGTTTATTCAGTAGAGAAAATGAGGCCTATTCCACCCAGACCGGTTGTTAAGAGTTAGGTCTACCTCTTTTTCAAGCAATCAATATCCCATTTTTAGGTAATCTAAACGGCATAGAAAACAGAATTGTGGTAAAAATTATAACATAAATTGTAAGGGAAGAAAATTGAGCATTATTTGTTTAGAAATATGCTAATTATTTCCAATATTACAAACGTGAGCACTAAATTGTGCCGAAGAATTTATAGGGCTGTTTTTATTATCTGAATGGCCTCTCATGAACACACCTTAGCCTATTTCGTATCTCTTTAAATTAAAAACGAAGCGGAAATTAGTGTAATCGGGAAATCCATCAGAAGTACGTTCACTCAGGGACAGAAATAGATAGAACATACAAAAAAAATGAATAGAGAGAATGGACAGGATTAGTGAAAAAGATCATTGGTAAATAGAACGTCAATAGCGAATCAGCCTGAATTGATGTTGTTATTTGGATACAAAGTAAATTTGTATAAAGGTCAATGGCACCCCTACTCCATAACGAGGTTAAGTCCTTTTGTGAGGCTTATTTCATTTCCGTGTGCATGTTTATGTTGCTCATGAGCACTTGTCGGATGTAAATGGAGTTTTTTACGAGACTATTGTCTAAACTCTAACAGAACATGGCAAGCTCCACCCTAAAATACTTCCACAGATATATTTAGGACCAAAGGTTTGAATGCACCTAACAGCATTGCCCAATTTAGTAGTTTGCATGCATTTATCACCATAAAACTTGAAAATGGTTATAAGACACGTGTCCCAAACGGTGCTTGTATCTATTTATCCCCACTCATTAAAAGATGCTTCGCGACAGTTTATAAGTCGAACAGTGTAAGTAAGCCGTAGTTCAAATTTCCTCAATCTAGGTAAGCCCCATCTGTTAAACAGAAGAAAGCGTTAGTAGGGATGCACAGGGCCTTCATAATGAACGGGAAATCACAATAACACGCAACACGGGTAAAAGAGTTTATATTATTTTATTCCGCTTGCTATCTTTCTCTTCATTTCTTAATCTGTTTGATCCTTGTTTGGTCTTATATAAAAAAGACGAAATCACTTGTGTATTATCCTTCCGTGTGTGTGCGTGATTTCCCGTTCATTATGAAGCCCTTGTGCGTCCCTACTAACGCTTTCTTCTTCTTAACAGATGGGGCTTACCTAGACTATCAAAAAACCTGTCAGAGCACTCTCTGTTGAACGAGGAACAACACGGATTCAGAAGACACCGAAGCACGGAAACCGCCATAGCCCACATGCTTCAACACGCAGCGGCAGGGTGGGCCACGGGGTGCTGAATCGACGTAGTTTGCAGAGACGTAAAGAAGGCCTTCGACAAAGTTTGGATCGACGGCCTGAAGTACAAAATCTCGCGATTAAGAGACATCCCCCACTTCGAAAAGATCTTCTATAGCTACTTAACCAACAGGCAAACTGTCATTGCCTTCGAGAAGTATACAGGGAAGGCCTTCGAGCTCCTGTCTGGTATCCCTCAGGGAGGATGCCTCAGCCCCACTCTCTACACCATCTTTACGAGAGACTTCCCCAAACCAACTGATGGAAGAGCTCTTAACATCCAATATGCGGATGATATTACCCAAGTTGTGGTTCGGAGAACAAACTCTGTGAGGAGGATGGCCAGAGCCACGACAGCAGAAGCTGAAATAATCTTCAGGTTCGAGAAACGCTGGAAAATACAAACCAACGTATCAAAATTCTCAGCAACCGCAATAGGGAGACGTCGTTCCGTCCCTCTCGATCTAGAAAACTCCGAAATTGACTACTCATCGCACGTGTCAGTCCTTGGCTACAAACTTGCCAGTACTGGCATGAACATACACGTCAGCTCCAGAATTGGATACGCCAACACTGAACTCGACAAACTCCCCAATTCAGAAACCTCAGCACAACCAATAAAAAGAAGTTGTACACCAGTTTAGTCATATCGAAACTGGTGTACCCTGTTATTCCACTCAACGCGGCGTCACGAAAAATATGACAAGACTTCGGTGAGGGCAAAATCGAGGCCTTCGGATGAGTATCGGTCCTCGAGAAGCCTAAATGAACAAACAGGTCTTGAAACACTAAACACATACCTCTATAAAAAAAGGTCGAGACATCTGGGCAAGACTAGAGGCTATTCTCCCTATGAAGACTGTAGCGGCTCTAGTCCAGAGGCAGAGGGAGGTGTATACAAAAGATACCTCCCCAGCACCATAACAACGGTACCTGTACCAAAGTACAACTTTATAAAAGGAAAGAAAAAATTGCGAAATAATAATATTAAAAAAAAATCCCCAAATGGGAAAAATTAGTATGTTAATAAAAATACAAAATAATACAAAGATCCCGCAATGAGACAACATTAACAAATACGAAAAAATAAACAAAATAACAAATGGAGATGGCCCGTTCACTGGGCACCCACAGACATACATATCTGACTACCACTTCCTTTCTGTTCTCACTATTACCCTCTACCTCTCTTCAAAACTCCTCCCCCTCTTATTCTATTTTTCTCTTTCAAGATTCAAGATTGAGGGGATTTCGACTGCGGCTTAGTCTTTAGACCAGTGGCCTGAACAGCGAAGAACGCTCAATGGCAGATGTTCGAACCCTTCCGATTTTTTTTACTTTGATTAACAGGCAAAAAAAATTATATGATATTATCCCGTTTTCTCTCTTCTCTTCCTTCTATTTAAATCTATCTTTGATGCCTATTTAGTTAAAAATATAGTGTAGAGGTAGAGAGAAAACTTCCTTTGTGAAATGGTATTTATATAGTCTCAAAAAAGCCTTAAAGAAAAAACCATCATTAATATAAAATGCTAAAAATAAAAGACTGACCTTCGAGCCTCTGAATGCAGAAAATGCAATAACCGTCAGATAAATTTACAGCATTGGACGTATGGGGGGGAAATTCCACGTGGAATTTCTTTTCCAGCACGGAAGTGACGTCAATGCGCTGGAGAAGGTTCTAGAATTTGGTTAGGCTTAAATTGGTAAGCCTCCCCTATCCCCCATCCACAAGCGGTAGCCTCGAACCGCGTCCACCTCAGACCACTTTTTCGCGGGTTAAAATCGCCTCGACGTGAAGATTCGAGGCCATTCGAGAGTAGCGCTGTTTCGCCCACCCCTGCCGGTGGAGTCTCGGATATATAGGGCTCGTCTTCCAGGTGGGAGACACAGAGTTGAGGAGTCCCGCCAGGACCAAGAAGCATTCCCCTAGTTCCAAGTCAGGTGCTAACAACAAAGCAAAGTGACGGCTGAACTTTTCGTGTGTTGGAATTAGCCCATCCAGTGAGGTAATTCCATTTGACAATCGCCACCGAGCGATTCTTCTTACTCCACTCATCAACTCCTGCGAAGCCCTCGTCGTTTTTGGATGGCCAAAATACTCTCCCTTGGACCGGACGTTACCCCCCCCCCCCTTGAAGAACCGTCATCACGTCAACTTCCCGCTCACAAGCTCCGAGCGCCCTCGCCCTCACGTTTATTGCCTGCAGAAGACATCCGTGAAGCCTTACCCTGACGTCTCACCCGGAATCCTCCGTAAGCCAACCCTTCTCCCCCCTTCAGCAACCTATTTGAGTTAATCCTTCTCATTTGAATAGTCTCCTTCTGTAACGCATTATTTTCTAACTTCAGAGTCTGATGCATAACTCTGCAATTTCCCCCTCGTTTACCGATGTAATTTTGCCCATTAATTCTCTTATTTTATGTAAATAAAATTATATTTTTGTACATGCATCTTTAAATAACCTTGAGCTTTGCCATTGCCCAAATTTTACCTAACCTCGTAGCACTCTTTTCGCGCTGTTCCGCGCGTCGTAACTCGTGGCGTTCCGTCCCTTGTCGGTTCGCCTTTAAGTTATTGGTCCCTCCCCATAGATATAATATGGTATTGATATAATGTAATGTCATACCACGACAACGTAGGTAAATTTTTATTCTTATTTTTTTTACTTTTGTTTGCTTATAAAAAATATATATTTCTACCAGGCCATGGCTTCGCCACCTTCCCCTACGGGGGGAGTTTACGCTTCGCTACTAAGATTAAAATTTAAAATCTAAAAAAAAGAGGCCATGGTTAAATTTTTATAAATTTTCTCAACTTCGCCAATTATAATCATTTTAAAAAGGAACTATTTCCCCCCCCTTTCAAAATATCAATTTGCTAAAATATAGTTATAGATAAAATAAAAAGGCAGCTTTACTTAAATTTGAATCAATTTTCTGAACTTCACCAATTGTAATTCATTTCCTTTTAAAACATTAAAAAGCATCGGATAATGATATTTATTTTTTCTGAACTAAACTATTTTGTTTTTTCAAACTCTAAAGAAATTCTTAGAAATTACCTTGATAAAAATTGAAAATATACTTAGGTCACAACCCATTCTTAAATTATAGAGTTAGTGATGATGATGATAATGATGATGAGTCCTCGTTTCGCAGCGAGGACAGGTGCCGTGAAAGAAGCGTCTTTGGAATGCTTGGTCAAGACTTTGTAAGGAAATATATACAAGTTTCCGTTACGTATATAAATTACAAATTTGGCTATGGCTAAATCGGGAATTTTGTCTATTAATTATGTTGCCATATATGGCTGTCGTTGTGTTTTGTTTTGCTTCCAGACATTCGCATTCATCTAAAGTATTTTTAAAGGTAGTGAAAGATTCCCCGACACAATCTTTGCTAACTTATATCCGAGATTTGTTCTTATTAATTTTGGTAAGCTAAATCTGAAATTTATATTAGATATGGCCTATCACGTCAAGATTTTGCTTTAGAGCATATTTCTCATTCTCGATAAACCCCATTTATTGATTATATATAATTTCAATTAATTTAAGGATTTATACCCCTTTTTGCCATCTCGATCAAATAATGGGGAAATATCGGTTCAGTTAAAAGATTAAAAAAAAAATAAAAGAAAGCATTAACATGCGATCAAGTAATATCCTTCATGTAAAATAGGAATGGACAAAGCTCGGATAAAACTAAGGAGAGTAAAACATGATTAAAATATAGGGCGGGAAGAAGGTAAATAGGGTATTAGATTTTGGAGGACAGACCGACATCTTCGAGGAATCGTACGATGTTGGGCATAACATTGGGAGAGTCTCCGAGAATAGAGGAGAAGGTGGGGGTGAGAAACGAAGTACTTCTTTCGATGGGCAGAGTATCGCGGGCAGGTGAGTAAGATGTGTTGCACTGAGATGCGAGAATGGAAGATGGGCGATTCAGGTATGGACGGTGCAGTATGGAGGGAGGCCTTCTTAGCTTGCAGGTCGGCCGTTTCATTTCCCTGGATGCTTGAGTGTCCTGGCAGCTAACAGAACGATATGGAATGAGAGCGTCCGGTCAAGAGGTGTGTAGTTTCTAGTATCTCTATGGCTACAGGGTGGCGAGGGAACAATCGCTGAAGAGAAGCCAGCGCGCTCATAGAGTCTGGAAATATGTTATATGACCGGGAAGATGGAGACCGAGGGCGTCGTGTACCACGCTCTTTGATGGCTACGAGTTTTGATGAGAAGAGAGATGCGGAAGGAGGGGAGAACCGTGGACTTCCAGTATCGGCATCCGTTTTCGACCAATCGGTATAAATAGGTATTTCACAGAGGTGAGTGTCTGTATGCTCTTGGAACATGGCGCGTTGAACTGCGGTTGGTATCTGACCCTTGGGGTCTCTTAGGAAAGGTTCATAAAACCGAGCACTCCTGTGACTCTACGGGGGTAGCGTAGGCGCTCTTTTTCCAGAGCAACAGTGGGGTGTTGAAGCTTGAAAGTTTCTTGAATATATATATATATATATATATATATATATATATATATATATATATATATATATATATATATATATATATATATATATATATATATATATATATATATATGACGTTAGGCTGTATTTTAGAATGTAACAGGACAGGTTAGCAGACAAATATAGTAAAATGAACTGAAGTGGGTAGATTACACTGATTTTCAAGGAATAAATCTTCGCTTGTATGACTTTTAATACTCCAACAATACTTTGCTTTCATATACATAAGTATACAACCTTCTTGGGTATAGCTCTTCTCTTGTTTTAAAAAAAATCGATGAACCCTTTCACCTTGTTCATCACCTACTTCACTTAGATTTTCAGGGAATTTATCAAGATGGCTGTTGGGAAAAGGTGGTTTTTATGTTCATGTTGGAACCTTGGTGATGAAAATCTGGAAGCATTGGTTCAACAATATCTTTGTAATCTTCCGGATTTTTGCTCTCCAGAAAATTTTTAACAAATGCCAAAAAATAATTTTTCTCAATATCATTCGTATATGTAGTGAAATATGTATCATTTATCAGAGTTCTAATTTTCCGTCCATGACAAACACGAGCTTTTATTTTTTCATAACTTAGACCTGGTAATTTGTAACAAATGTACTTCAAGCACCCCCTCACCACCAGTATATCTAGTGCTTTGACATACGGCTTCATTATACCTAGCTTGATGTGGAGAGAAGTCAAGAGGATTTTTGCTTTATCTACTAAAGGCTAGTTAATGACCTTTTTTATTAAAACATTGCGGTCATGAGTTGGGTCATGAACCATAATCAAAATATACATCATATTCATATTCTACAATTTCTACTATATTCTTCTCGAAATCAAGTGAACGAAACCCTTTAAAAACTGACACAAGTAGTTCATCTGAATGCGGCACTAGGCTGATTTCTGCTTCAAGACTTATGTATGTAACTATTTATTTTATTTTCGTAACCTTAAGTCTGACCTAGGCCAAATATGTCAGTCATCTACAAGGTTTCTGGTTCTTGCCATAGCAGTGGAACACCAAATGCTAGATTCTTTACCTTTCCTTTGCTCCATCGTCGAAAATTTTACACACAGGGCTTGTATAGACTATTTGCAGCATAATAGTTGTCTTGATACCCAAGCTTTATGCCAAAATAAGCTGATTAAACTTCACAAAATCACTAATAGTTGTTCGTAGGAGTACAGTGAAGTTTCCACATATATAACTGAAAGATGCGATTACGATAGTACTCTTTGGCCGAATTGATTCTGCATCGGGGACGCTCTAGGGAGACGCCCCTCAGTCACACCAACAATTGGCTGTACCCACGTTCTCGGTGCGGATGAGCAGCGCCCCCTAGCGTGGCCAATGTATAATCAATGGAGCTAGAGATTGCTAATTGCTTCATTACAGCTTATTATAAAAGAGAACAACAAAGAATGTTTAAACAATTCCCTCTCCCAGACACGATGGCGACTTCGATCTCCGAAAAAAGAAAATTAACATTAAAACGACGTCGTCATTGAATAGAGGAATCCATCTTTGATTCTCGCCAAGATTTCGTATCGCCCCTCCTCATCTAACATAAGCCACTTACATACTTCATAATAATAATCACACATACTATATAATTACATAGCCACGTTGTACCCAGGTTACAAGTCCACTGGCGTGAACTGATATTTCTTCAACTAATAATAATAATAATGCTACTAATACTAATAATAATGCGACTACTACTACTAATAATAATGTTAGTACTACTACTACTAATAATAATGCTACTACTACTACTAATAATAATAATGCGACTACTACTAATAATAATAATACTACTACTACTAATAATAATAATACTGAGTGACGACAGTCGGTAGGAAATAATAAGCACAGAATGTTTCTGAACAAAAAAAAATGACGTGATTGAAAAAAAATCAGTGAGATTTTGTTTAAAATCAGCGACCGAATTTCTTTTGTGATTTGACTTTGAGGGCCCTCGGAAGGGGGGAGGGGTATGTGAGCGACCATTTTCTTTTTGATTCATTACCAGAATAGGGAACCTAACACGTACAAGGGAGCTATTCTTGAAATGGGAATTTGGGTAGCTATTCTTACAGTAGTAGTTCGTCACCCTGCCTTTATCCAGGCGGATCACTGACCGGATAATGAAATAGGCATAAAGATCAGTAAGACAATCGCTGGTGAGCCCAAGGCCACCAGGAGCTGGTCCTCTTTGGGGAGAGGTGTCAGGAAGTATTATGTTTTGACACCAAACTGCGTTCAGGGAGAACATTCGTCGCCCCGGGACAGAGGTCTGTGGATATAGTTCGCAATTCTTAACATGAGAAGTCGCCAATGACGTTTTCATAGCCTCAGACGGTGGGTTATGGTTTCAAGTTCTTAAAAAGGTTGAGTGATGTCCATGCCCTTATTGGTGGACAATTCTCATTTGAATTAATCATTAAATCGCCAAGAGTTTTGCTTTGTCAGCCCTGTGCCAAGCCTCCAATTCTAACTGATCCATAGAAGTTTCAGATTCATTGTTTACTGTGAGTTGATGAATTTGAGGACCAAAATGATCCTTTCATTTATGTAGTTTCGCTCACTAAAGATGGTTAATCATAATTGAAGGCTTTGCCAATTATTTTCACGAATCCTACTTTATTTGAAGAGAGGGCAAAAGTATTTATTAGTTAGTGGTTCACGAATGATGTTATGTGAGCCAACCATTGATTCGTTCCGAGATGACCCTTGAGAGCGTATGTAATCAACCGCTCGAGCACGGCTGTCTCACTTCCATAAAAAAAATATAAACTTAGTATAACCCCACTGGAGACCATTTATTATTGCTACGACCTTTAAGCCTACGCACATTAACAACTAGTGCTCATTGTACTTAATACTTTCCTTACTAAAAGCTATATTTTCATAAATTTTCCTTAAAACCGAGTAAGCAACGGGAATTGATGGAAGATAATTCATATTGTGGCAAAGAACAACTTTCGTTCTATAAGAGGATGCATCGATGAAGTCTCCACTGGCAAGGATCATAAGGCAAATCCTGCTCTTCAAAACGCCCTGGAATGTCATTGCCAACTGACAAATTGTTTGACATTGAAAGTTTATCTTGTAAATCGTTAGAACGACTTCGAAAAATTGATATGTGAACATTCTTAGCCATTTCTTTTCATAAACCGTGACCTTAAACGCTCACTCTGTTGTTTTGTCAAACCTAAGTACCTTACAAACTTATTTAGCTCAGGTTGAGTTATGGGTTTTGGTGAAGAGTCTCTGGATACTCATATAAGTCATCGTGTTACCTCCAGAATCTTCTGTATGAGGAAGTAATATTTTGATAGGTGGTTTTGGTATTGGTATTTCGGATAAGTGAGGTACTGAGCGGATGATAGAACAAAGATTGGGATAGATCATAAATGACAGACACTTGGTTGTTGTCATATAATGCCCTTTTTGATCATCCCACACCGGACACCACTTTTGTCGTGGTATACCTTGTGGTCGTGATATACTTCTTTGATGAAGTAGGCTTTGTTCTAAGAGTGCTAATTTTGTTGTTTTAAGGAAGAGCCGTTTGAAACACGTAAGGATATAAAGAAACGCACAGGAATTCCCCAAAATAAACTTATATTTTAAATTTAACAATTTACTACACAAAAACAAAACATGAACCACAGAAATACTACGAATTTTAAAATACATAAAAAAGGACTTCAATAATTTCTCCGTATGGCTTTCTAACTTGACCTACTTGACAGTATAGTGATGGTTGACCCACCAATCACTTCAATTTAAAAAAAAAAATGCTAACGGCCTTTACTGGCCGCAACTACCTTTGTGGATACCCCTTGGAACGGGTTTGCGTCTGACCTTGAACTTAATGAGCACTTTACCTCGGGAATGTTATTGTCTCCAAGACGCGTGCCGACCGGCAAGATGGAGGTTGCGGACGAATAACTTGAAAGCCACCACTGACTTTGGCGAGGGTGGCAGCTAGGATCCACACGCTTTCGGCAGGAAGGGATATCACCACGGGATAGTGAAAGAAGGTTCCTTTCTCCTCTTCGGATTACTCTGAGGAGTAATTCGCACTTTCTAGCGATGCGCTAAGGCTTGAATACCTTGACTCAGGGAAGTGTTGGGGGAGTATACTCGGGGGGGGGGTCTTCTTCAAGGGCGAGGACTGTACACGTGGGGGGGTCAAGGGCGAGGATAGCGGAGGGGGGTTTCTCTGACGAGAATAAGTTGAACTTGAACAAGTTAACTTAAAGGTCGGTTTGGTAACCAGTAACTAGCTTGAGGATGAGCTTCTTCTTAGTTCCAGTCTTCCTCAAGTGCGAGGCCTATCTCGGTATTTGAAATACACCAGGATAGCAGGGGGGGACGGTTCTCTGACGAGAATAAGTTGAACTTGGTTTCTCAACCAAGTTAACTTATGAGTTTGGTGTGGCCGCCGGGTAACGGGCTCGAGGGGGAGCCTTTTTCCTGTTCTTTTCGTAATTCCTCAAGGGCTAGGAATATCCCTGGGCTTTAGGATGCACCAGGATATGAGGAGTCTCTCTGACGAGAGTAAGTCGAACTTGAACAAGTTAACTTAACGTTCAGTTTGATAACCAGGGACTAACTCGAGAATGAGCTGCTTCTTGGCCCCCTTGGTATCCCTGCCTCTCTTGCAGGGGACTTCGTAGTCTGGCGACTCACGTATTCTACCTGTCCAGTCTTGATAGCCCGGCCTCAATCCGGGGACTTCGTAGCCTGGAGACTCACGTATTTTACCACGTTTTTCCCAAGTGTTTGTTATTTATACTTCGTCACCCCACTGGGGTAGGGTTAGGATGAGGGGGGCAGGGGCTTCTAGACAGGCCGCAGGAGGGTTCTTATTCTAACGGTTTTCCTTACCAAGTCTTACCTCGGCTGTCGTTGGCCTTCTAACTTGAGAGAAACGCGTCTCCAATTTCTTACTTGAGGTGAAATTGAATATTCTCTCGTAGGTGAGATCTTGCAGTTTAAAACCGTTCGGCTTCTCATAGAGAAGATTGGTGAGGGGCTGTGGTTACGCGTTTGCCCCATGATGCCGGGCCGGGATTTCTTTGCGGTTCCCGTTCCGTGTCTCCACTGAGAGAGAACGGGGGAGTTACGATTTCCCTATAGTTGTTTTACCTGGAATTAAAAGAAATATATATGAAGGAATTCTCTATTGCTTATATTGAATTGCTGTTATTTTTAAAAAAATAATTGTTATTTATCTACATTATTCAGGTTGACTATAATATCAAATATTTACTGTGTCCACTAAACAAATAACATTCAGGGATGTGATCTTGTGGTTACGCCAAACCATCAGCACTATTTTAAATTCTTCCCTTTTCCGTTAGACCATTTGGACACGGCAAACCATCTGCCCTACAAATTTCAAATTCTTTAAACTTCTTTTAATACCGTTTAGACATTTAGGCGGTGCAATATATATATATGCAGTGCCCATTCTTTATCTTGATCGCTAATTTTGCAGCCAAAATATAACAATTTTTTTCTATCAAAGCACTGATTTTTCGCATTGCTTAAATGTTAAAGAACCGCATTTGTAACAAAAAGAATCTGAAGGATTCTTACATTGACTTCTCAGCATATTTGATTATAATTCTAATTAAATTTAGAACTTTAGGTAAAAATAGTTGAAAAAAAACTGAAATAAAAACATGGATTAATTTTCCCTATTTACACTAAATTTATTTCACAATTTACAAAATAGAACCATTTCGTGAAAAAACGAGTCATTTTCGTAATCTTGTAATTTGTTGGACCCTGTAATTTTTTATTTATTTTTGACACATTTACTAATTGTAGAAGATGAGCATGAATAAAAAAGAACCAATTGAGGTGGTAGAAATAAGGGTGCGCGAGAGTTAATTATATCGACGGGTAGCAAATGGCTTCGGAAAACGCCATTCCACACAACCAAGACGGCGGAACGGTAATTTCAAAGGTAACAGATAACCATAAATAAACAACTCGTTGAAGATTCCTTGAACCAGGGAGTTACTCGCAGTACGCTCGGAAATGTTTTTCACCTGGAGAACTTTCAGTCCCATAAGTTGAAATACTGGCACAGCTTAAGCGAGGATGAACGACAGACGAGTGGAGGGCGACGACTAGTTCTTCCATCGACTGGACGATAAGAACTGATTCACCGAAGTCTGTGAGTTGTTCAGCGACAAATATATGTTTTACATAAACGATGAGGTGAATAGACAGAATGTTCGGGCGTTCGCAAAGAAATCCGCAAAGATTGAGGTATGCTGCGACCTTTGGAAAATACCTGCAAGGCACCTGATGTATTAGAGCGATTTCTGTGATGTCATCATGTTAGAAGACCAGTTAATGCCTCAACTTCACGGGCTAAATGATGGTCGCTATGTGTGATCCAACAGTAGGGTGCCCATTACGACAGTGTTAAAACTGGTTGAAGGACAATTTTCCTAATTTGATTGGAAGTTGTGGCCATATGGAAAGGGTCCGTCGCTCTCCTAATTGGATCTGAAGATGTTGCCATGTGACAATATGGAAAGGGCCACTCCCTCTCACAATTGAATCAGGAGATGTATCCATAGAAAAAGGGACCGCCGCGCTCATAGTTTGATCGAGATATGTACTCGTATAAAAAGGGCACACTCGCTCTCCTAACTGGATCAACAGATGTGGTCATATGGAAAGGGCCCACTCGCTCTCCTAACTGGATCAACAGATGTGGTCATATGGAAAGGGCCCACTCGATCTCCTAACTGGATCAACTGATTTGTTCATATGGAAAGGGCATCCCTCTTTCCAGGTCTTTATCCACTTGATTTTTTCCTCTCGGGAATACTCAAAGACGATCATCGATACCAATACCTTATCTGAAGCAACGCATTAAAGTGAGTGAATGTGGCAATACATTCGTGAATCGAGTCCGCGGCAATTTCACAAAACGCGTCGAAATGTGCATCGCTAATAATCGAAACCATTGAAAATGTGCATATTTGCCAGACAGTATGCCTGCTCTATATTAAATGACTACGTTTGGTCTCTATTTTGACTAGTCATTAAACTTTCCTAACCAGAATAAGACTAACGATCCAGCGAATAAGCAAAGAAGTGCAGTAATAACTCCGCAAACTGCCAATTTTAATTTGTTTTATCCTGACATCGTGAAACACGCTAAGAAGCGGCCTCGTTCGCATTATTTTACTCTAAATGGTGTTGCAATGTGGAAAAGACCATTTCAATAACATCGAGCAATTAAACTACATAAACAAGATTTATGCTGTGCCAGGAGAGAAGAGATTGGCGTCCTTAAGAACCCATGAGAAAATAAAAACCACATGATGCAGATTTGCATTTACGTCTGCACTCGTTAGTCAACATAGTAGGAAACCCCTGTGAATAGGATTAACGTTCCTCCTGCTGTCTTCGTGCTAAAGATTCATACCCATTGCTGCATTTAGGGCACGGGTTGGATGTACTGTAGTTATCCTGCACACTTCCCTGGTCCTCATGAATCTGTAAACCTCCCGTATCGATTTTTCATCAACCATGGGAGGCAACACTGACGTGAATCATATTTTTAGTCACGTGTACACGCAACTCTATAAGTTACTAAGTCGGATGGCAACCATTTTACTTTACAGTGAGTTTTTTGCCAATAACATCGTAACTTTTCGGACGATTCTAACGGAATTTGAAACCCTTATGTTGTTTTACATTTTTTTCCGAATGATATAATTGCTAAGGTCCTCCCAAGGTTAGTCCATGAATTATTAAAAGAAAACTAACTATGAGTCGGATTGCCCCACTTGTTTGAAAGTTTTGAAGGTCGTAAGGTCATATGTCAGAATAATTGAGAGCACACGACTTAGGTCTGTTGACCTTGATTTTAAAATAACTGGTACTAACTGGTATATACGTCAAGTACAGCTTCATTTTTTAAAAATATTCATAACGTGTGTGAAAACAACCCCGTGTCACGGATGGGTGAAAACGAATTTGTTTCAGTACGGCCAAAGTGAAGGTTAAAACGGGCTAATTGAAACAGTATTTTGGAGGGCAGAGTTAGATGGGTCCATCGGATACCCACTAGCTTGCTGTGAATGAGGAGCGTCCTTTAGCGTGCCCGATGCAGATTCGATGGGGTGAGGGATGGTTATCATGACGGTCAATCATCACCGAAAGGTTAAAAAAAACGATAAGGCGATCAAAGCTACGGGATCCAGCAAAGCGTGGCAGGTCTGATTGGCATAAAAAACTGGTGTGATGTAATTATTATTTTGTTATTTTCATTCTTTATAAACGAGCAGAGTGAAGGAAACGGCCTCAGAAACTTAAAATTTTGTGGGGAGAAGACCCCCAGCTTTGGTTTTGAAATCTTCCATATTTTTGTCAAGGTTGCTAAATATGGTCGGCTATAGAATGGGGAACCATGCTGAAGCTGTCATCTGGAGGATTGCGAGACCTCCCTGCCCGAATGCACGCAGGGAGACCTGCGGCTCTGTATCTACTACACATTTTCACTTCTGTTACATTCACTGTTTTTACAGATCTCATTTCTCCTAAGAAAACCACACACACACCAACTTTCGAAGATGCCTTCGTTGTTTTTGATTTTTAATTTAACAACAAGTGTTAGCATGTGTAATTTTACCTACCCTCACGTTAACCCCCACTACAGCACTACAGCAGTCAAGTTCCTGCCAAGTATTTGAACCTGGCATCTTCACCTTTTCTAAATATACTCCTACCGCATCCTTTTTTTATTGGGTTGTCAAAAAATCAATGTCGTTTTTTAGAAAAATATCCTTCTTGGGCTGTTTAAATTGTTCTCAATTTGCTAAAAACTGTTTAAAGATAACTGTAATCTCTAGGGATTTTTAGTCGGTCCGTAGCGACGTCGGTCGGTCGGATGGTAACCATTTTACTTTTCATTGATTTCTTTTGGCAATAACATCTTAACTATTCAGCTGATTGTAACGAAATTTGAAAACTTTATGTCGTTTTGCATTTTATTTCGAATTATGTAATTAACAAGGTCCTCCCAAGGTTAGTCCGGGAATTACTGAAAGAAAACTAACTATGGGTCGGATTGCCCCACTTGTTTAAAGTTTGGAAGGTCGTAAGGTCATAGGGTCATAAGGTCATAAGTCAAAATAATTGAGAGCACGCGACTTAGGTATGTTCACCTTGTTTTAATCTGCAGTAATACCCAGGGCAATTTTAAGCCACCAAAATGATGTTTGGGTGACAAATGATCTGAGAGACAACATCTACAACGTGAAAATATCGCTCTATCTAAATGGCATTGAAATGCCAGTGAGTCATTTCTCTTCAGAATTGTTACGAGATATTCAAATTGGGTTAAATAATTCAATATTAAGCTTAAAATAATTCAAATTGGGTTAAATTTTCAATTTGGATTAAATAGGTCAATATTAAGATTAAAAAATCAAATTGGGTTAAAAATCTGGTTAAAATTTCAAATCGGGTTAAATAATTCAAAATATAGCTAAAAAAATTGGCTTGAACGCAAAAAAAAAACTTACATAACCCCATTTGTCGAATATGAAAGGAGCTATTCATTCTGAACCCCTCAATATTACGTAAACAGTTATTGCAGGCCTATTTCTACAGGTCAGGAACTGTATGTAAAGGTAGGCAATGTTAAGCAGCGACCCCCTTGCCGTGACGTCATGCAATTTACCAGACCAGTACTAGTTATGGGTCAGTTTAAACATCGACTTGGCTACCATGGTAACGGAACGGGAATCGCATTCACATTCATTGAGACCCAAGACACCATAGTTCGTGAAATCTAGCCCCAAGACACTATATTTCGTGCATTCGAGACACAAGACACCATAAATTCATGAATTAAAGGTTTAGGACACCATATTGCGAGAATTCGAGACTCAAGACACAATAGTTTCATAAATCCAAAACCAAAGACGCCATAATTTCGTGAAATCTAGCCCCAAGACACCATATTTTGTAAATTCGAGAGTAAACACAATAGTTTCGTGAATTCAAAACGAAAGACACGTTAATTTCGTGAATTCGAGGTCCAAGAAACCATATTTCGTGAAATCTAGCCCCAATACACCATATTTCGTGAATATGAGACTCAAGACACTATATTTCATGAATTCCAGACTCAAGACACTATATTTCGTGAATTCGAGACCTAAGACACAATAGTTTCTTGAATTCGAGACTCAAGAAACCATAATTTCGTGATTTCGAGTCCCAAGACACCATAATAATACTCCCGCCTCTTCTTGCCACTGAATCAGTTTTTATGGCCTCCTTCCCCCATTAAAGTGAAAAAAAGCCCACGTTGGATTACACAACTTCTTCCTCTATGAAAGTAGGTTGGTTTGGTTGCGCGACCTAGGTGATGGTGGATATACGTCTCACTCCGATGGCGAGAATATTGGGCATCTTCCTTGGAACAACTAAGCGCCATAAGTAGTCCCCTCTTTTGGTTACTCCTGCTGTGTATCTTCGCCACTTTCTTATAAACTTCTTCAAAATCATTCTTAACTTTAGGCAAATAATAATAATAGTAGTAATAATAATACCAATAATAATAATATTATAATTTATATCATAATAAATTAATAAAGCAACTTAAAAAAATCGTCTTCTTCGGATCGATGTTGGTCATCTTGGCCCTGATCGTGTTTTTAATTTTACTTAAAATAAAAAAGTAGTGACCAATGAAGGCATTTTAATGAGATAGGTAGAAGGGATAAATAAAAACAAACAAGAAAATAACAAACTAAGGATAAAAATAAAAACTCAGAAAATGTTTGTTTCCCCCTTTGTCCTTTAACAAACCCTATAAAAATTACAAGTCCTAATTTTGTAATTAGTAGTGGGATTATTTATAAAGTACTATTCTCAGGTTGAATTATAAGAGTCAAGGGAACTTTAGTATCATTTAAACAAGGAAAGTACAACTCTATTTTAAATTGTTGGGGCATTTTATTGCCCTCTTGACGTTTATGGCTATTGAATTTTATGATGTTGATTGAAGTGACAAAATTTCTTTGCCAGAAGATTTATTTAAGGGAAACATTTTTTAAAATATTAAATCGCTAAAATTGTCAAAAATTCTTTTAAATTGAAAAATACCAAGTGAGTTATGTAAATTGATTGATAATAGCGGCTATTTCTCGAGTTCAAGGTGGCGGACTTCAATCTGTTGATCTATTTATGGACTATCTGGTGGTTTATAAGTCCAATTATGGATTCAAAATATGACTACCTGGCAGGCGGTTCCAGATGATAAACCAGGTTTGTTTTTTTTTTTTAACTTTTCCTCTTTATTATTCTCTTTTCTTTTCATTCTGCGCATCTGGTACCTTCGAAAGTTATTTTCATTCTCTAATGATGGCTCTTCACAGTCTGTTTGGCCTTGGAGTTTTACATTTATTAATTCCAATCTCATATTACTTCAATGTTGGTACTTAGGACCACTTTGTGTCTTTTCGTTTGTTCGGCTTTTTTAGTGCTCCCCTCTTTGGGGAAGAAATTTATCCCCCACCCACGCAACGTGAGTGCTCCATCTCAGCTTGTTCTTGATGACGGACTCGTGTATGTTGTTGTTGCCTCATTCAACACACAGACGTTAGTTGTTCATCTGTTTTCCCATATGATATTTAAGATGTTACGAAGACATGTTGGGTGTACATTTCGTTGTGCAAGTTTTTGATGCGCACAAGATCGATGGGTATTACTGCTTTGAGTAGTAGTAGCATTATATAATAAACAAACATGTAGAGGATCAATGTGAATAGAGAATACATATAACTTACACCGTACAAAAAGTGGTTCACATTTTCTAGAAGTGTTTCGTCAAGATAAATTAATGGCCATGTCCGAAATGTCTTAATGGCGAGAATTGGTAGATGACATGACTTTTCTTCGAGTTGTGTATCTGCGGTTGAAGGCGGTCAGAATCTCTTTTAAGTATCTATCTGACAGAGAGATAACGATAGTAAGGGAGGAGCCAGATAGACCGGTAGACTACTTGGATAAATCATTGAAATTTATTTTAAGTAGTTTCATTTCTATTACGATATTTTGAATTTTTTTTCGAGCTCTTTTTCGACTTGATCCTTGAATCTGATCTTGCCGGTTTTTTTGTTTTAGGGGAGAGGGGCTATGGACTAAAATAGGGTTAGTTTATTTTACTCTGATCTTTGTCCATCGTCCGTCCGAGATGGATTCGCTGCACAAGTAGGGACAGGTTAACGAGAGGGGTTAGCAAATAATTTACTTCAGCTCCGTAAGGTAATGCGTACAGGTGGGGGTAATCTCCGAACAGATTACATTATGGGGGCTCAAATCTAAATACGCTCAAGATGGGAAAGGATTTAGTTGTCTTAATCTCGAAGGATTTAAACCTTTCGAAACGATGCAATTGAGCGTCATAAAAGTACAATCGGGTTCGAGGAGGCGTAGCTAAACAGTTTGGTTTTAAATCGAAAGATATTATTCTTCCCTTATTTAAAGGAAATGTGGTGCATTCGTAGGAAAAAAAGCGAACATGGATATATATGTATATATATATATATATATATATATATATATATATATATATATATATATATATATATATATATATATATATATATATATATATATATGGTCTTTCAATAAGGTCGCTCGATTTTTAAATGTAAATAAAACAAGTTGTGTGTGATCTATGCACTCAATTTATTTTAAATTTGAAAGTACATTTTATGGCATTAAGTGTGAAATATGACGTCATTCAAATGTCCGCCGCGGCATTGCTTGGTGGAACGTATTCGGGAGGCCCAATTTTCGATGACTTTGTCGCATAAATCTGGCTGAATTTGCTGGATGGTGTTCGTTATGTTGACTTTGATGACATCAACTGTTTGCGGATCATTCGCATAGACCTGCGATTTAAGTTAGCTCCAAAGAAAGTAGTCTAATGGCGTTAAATCGCATGATCTCGATGGCCAGTTGACGTCACCGCCGCGCGAAATGACCCTGCCCTGAAATCGATGGTGCAAAATGTCTATTGTGGCGTGCGCAGTATGGCACTTAGCGCCGTCCTATTGGAACCACATGTCAGTATCTATATAATCCAGTTGAGGCCACAATAAGTGGCTTATCATCGATCTGTAGGTCTCACCGTTGACGGTTATGGCAATCCCATCTTCGTTCTCAAAAAAATACGGACCGATGATTCCGTTAGACGAAAATCCGTACCAAACACTGACTTTGTTGGGATACAATTGGTGCTGGTGTATCTCATGTGGATTGTTTTCGTCCTAAATCCGACAATTTTGCTTGTTCACAAATCCATTGATCCAAAAATGGGCCTCGTCGATGTGGCGAGGATAGAAATCACGTAATGTGCGGAACGTTTGTCGAACGGAGCACTGATTTTGATAATAACATTTGATGATTTGCTCACGCTGTTCAACGCTATAACCTTTCATCGTAATTTGCCAAATACTACTGAACAGTTTACAGTGAGGTTGTCAGATGTCACTTTAACAACATGGCCATTATCGCCTGAGAAAGCTCGAGCGTCCTTGTTGAAAGACCCTTTTTATATATATATATATATATATATATATATATATATATATATATATATATATATATATATATTCTGCGAGGAATGAAAACTACTACAGCGCTTTCGCCGTATTCAATTTCTCTATTTCAAAAACCTTTTGAAGCAGAAAGAAAGATACAGAAACCGTGTATTGCAGACTATATAACCATATATATAGTACAAGATAAATAGAAATCGGACATAAATGGGCACATGAGACAAGTAAGAGAAATTTTCAAATGCGAGAGAAAGGGACATAGGAAGACAGAAAGAACAAGGATAGTCAAGGAGGAAACAATGAAGGGCATCCATACTGAGAAAACAGTTGGTCTCCTGGACCAACTTAGGCGCTATGAAAGATCGAAAAACACAATCACTTCTCTTTAAAACACCTTGGAAAATGAGGGATTCATATTGGGCATTCCCATATACGAACAGTGGTAACAAGCATCTTTCCTGTATAAAGTGTGGAGAAAAGGAATCAAGGAGGTATGATTCCTGGTATTGTAGGTACTCGATATTATTTATTTATATATATAATATACTAATCCAGTAGTTGGGGACGACAAAAATGGGTGCCCATAGATCTTGTTTTTCCTTTTTCAATGAGGTATGGAAACGCCATTTCCATACATTTTCAGAGTGAAAAGGGTGTTTTCAATTTTTTTAATTTACTATCCTACCATATCAATTCTCATGATTTCAGACAGGTCTGACTAGAACGCCTTTACCGGTACCATTCTGACTTGACAGAATGCGAGACCCTCTTTATTTTTACTTATTTTGACGCTGGTCAGTTTTTAACTTGTAATTATTAACCTGATTTGTGAGTGGTGACGCATCCTTGAAGGCAAAAATATTTGAGTTACGAAGTTGGCGAAAATGAACCTGTTTTTATACACGAATCCAATCAATCAAGCGTTCTCACACTTCTTATTATAGGTCTAGACCACTGCTCTCATGGTAAAATTCACATTTTTTTTAGCCATTTGGGAATTTAGAATAGTATGTACTTCAATATGGGGCATACAGTATTTTTTACATTTGCTAAATATGCATTGGCGCCAGGTTTTAAACTACAGAGGAGGCTTAATTTTTTTTTTCTTTTCACAGGCTCATTATATTGGAAAGAAAGAAAGTGGAATGACGACTACTTTCGTTTTGGGTTCACGCGTACATCTGGATGTTGTTAGTATCGTTATCGGTAAAGTGGCAGAGAGAAAGGTGCAGCAGGTGCTAATGTCCGATGACCTCATGGGTAACAGAAAAGTGGATATGAGGTAGAATATTTTGGAACGGGTGATTGATGATATCAAGACGTCTTCAGTGAAAATAGCACTACAATTGGACGAATCAACATATGTTCTCATTGCAGTCACCTGATTACTCTTGCCCGGTATATCAAAGAAGGAGGTGATAGAATATATTTTATTTTGTGAGCCACTAAAAACACTACCAAAGTGCAGGATATCTCCAATCTGGTAAAAGATTTTTTAATAATAAATGGATTGGATATGAACATCATTGGTTTTGTATCTACAGATGGCATTCCAGGTATGTTAGGAAACCGATCTAGATTTTCAGCATCCATGAAACGAGAAATTTCTGATCTCATTATAACACATTGTGTGCTTAATTGACAGGCATTAGCTGCGAGAACTCTGCCAAGGAATTTCCAAGATGTGTAGATTATTAACGCAATAAGAAGCCATACATTAAAACACCGTTAATTTCAAGCATTTGTGAAACCAATGAATAGAAGATTCTCCTATATCACACCGAGGTTAGATGGTATCTGGTGGACGTGTCTTGCAACTTATCTTTGAGCTTCCAGAAGAAATCAGGATATTTTCAGATTAGAAATTTGATCTCTTCTATTTATATCCACGAGAATTTGTGCAAATGCTGATAAATTTAGCAAACATATTTATTAAGTTGAATGAGTTGAATATTTCGTTCCGAGGAAATAATATAAATACAGTTACAGTTGATAAAAAGTTGGATTTATTCAAGGGTAAAATATTATTGTGAGTAAGTAAAATCGAGAATGGGGTATTTTGATCGATTTCCATTATTAGAAGTTATTAAAACAGATGTGTATATTATACCAGAAGTTGCTGTTAGAATAACAAAAAACCTCCAGATGTTATGAAATGCTTTCGATGGCTGTGAATGTTCGTAATCTCTGTATAAGAAATCCGTTTCTCCTTCAACTTAATGATGCTATTCCTGATTAAGATACTTTGAAAAGGGAAATCATCGTTATCAAATAGACAGTGAAAATGGAGTTCGATGAGAAGTCGTTGGAAAACATTTGGAATGTCACAGTTTGTAGGCATTTTCGAAACTTGCTAGAAAAGAACTTGTAATCCTTCTCCCGTTTAGAACCATTATGGACCTTTGTGAAGTACGATTTTCTACTTTGCTTCGCAACAAAAACAAATCTCGGAATCGTCTTGACGCAAGGGTTGAACAAAATGATGCCCCGATTTACAGTTGCTGGAGGAAAAGCAAGAGCAGATAGTTCACTAAATTTGTTGTCAAGTGTTTTTTTTTTATTTATGAATGTGAATGTTTGTTTTGATTTAAAAAAAACAACTACTGTTTAAGTTTGCTCTGTGTAAATAAACAAAGTCAACAAACCTAAGTCGCGTGTTCTCAATTTTTCGGACTTATGACCTTACGACCTTTAAAACTTTCAAAAACTCATTAAAAATTATAACGGTTACCATCCGACCGTCCAACCTACGGACCGACCTAGTAAGTTATAGAGACGCGCGCGCGCGACTAAAGATACTATAAAACTACTTACAAAAAAATTGATGCCGAAAATTGTGGCTTCAACTCAGAAGTTGCGAGATCGAATTCTAGAATGTGAGGGGGTACAAGAATACCCCCCCCCCCCACACACACACACCCTCGTTAAGAACCACTGTACTAATTGATTTTTTTTAGGTCAAAATTCCGATACGAAGACAAAACTTGAAGAAAAAAAGGTACAAGAGACGATAAAATTCAAAATTATGAATACAGCAAAAGAATATATAAGATACTAGAGAGAATCTGTAAAAACATACATAATCATATTAAATAAAAGCTCCGCAGTGATTTAGGCTTGATTAGAAGATATATTTTCAATTTCATGCATAGGATAAAATAAGATGGCATCTAAATTAACTGCGTAACTTTGCTTAATATAAAATTGAGCAAAGCAAAAATTAGCTCTTAATGTGAGGAGGATTCGCGTCATCTGAGCTTTAGCAATTTGGCAACGACTATTTTGTGAAGTGCAAAAGTGGGAAAATATCGTTCCGCCAAAGCAGACTATATTTAGTAACGGTTGCACTGTACGCACTGATGCTGATGAGCTTAGAAGAGCAATGAGTGCTCATCTTCACTTGGAGTACTCTCTTCATCCAACGCTACCTCCCCCCCCCCCCCCCGACGCCGGGGAATCTTCCTTGAGGCTTTTCTGCTTATGTTTTTTTTATTTGTTGTTGTTGTCTTTTTAGCTTGTTTCTTAGCCTTTGATCTTGTTTTATCTTTGTTATTTACATGTTTTTATTTGTTTGTTTTTTTTTTAATTGAGCCTAAGTGGCTGCAGTGTGATTACGGCGCCTTATGCCCGGGTAGGCAGTCGCTGGATGGGCTCCTAGAAAGAAAACCATCCAACCCCAAGCAAATTGACTGTATCCAAGGGACCAACTGTTCTTTTTAGAGGTGTTAAATTGATCTATTGAATACAGTCAGTTTTGTACAGGATGACGAACGTACACGATTCAGTGTGAAAGTGGGACTACTCATGTTATTCCAACCACATACTATATTTAACCACGTGAAATGAAATGCATTCAAAAAAATCGTGTTTATGTTCTATGTTAAATTTCATCATTCAAAAAATCATTAAGAAAATAATAAATAAGAAAATATACAAATGAAACCTTTTACCAAAATCAATATTGCCCATATAAGAGAGAGTGGAATGAAAATAATGGTTTATGCTTTCATCATTATTTTTAGTAAAACCAACTATTAATAAGCATTCCTAATGAATAGTTTCAGACTTCAAACAATCTATTTTAAGGGCAAATTATGTCAGTGAAAGAGTTGGCAGAGAAGAGCGAAAGTCAAATTGTTGGAGGAATTAAGTAGATCAATTTGCAGCTTGTCAAGAGGAACTGGCTTAGGGATTGGTTGCGAGGAAACTTTGGTGCACGAGTACTCTCCTTGTTAGGTGGCTTGCAATTAGAACAATTATTTCCTGTTAGGTGGCTTGTAATCAGAACAACAATTTGCTTGTTAAGTGGGTTGTAATCAGAACAACACTTTCTTTGTTAGGTGGCTTGTAATCAGAACAATACTATCCTTGTTAAGTGTTTTTTAATCATAACCTTTTCTTGTTAGGTGTGTTGTTATTATAACAACACTTTCCCTGTTAGATGGATTGTAATCAGAACCCTTTCTTGTTAGGTTGGTTGTAAATATAACAACACTTTCCTTGTTATGTGCCTTGTAATCAGAAGAAAACTTTCCTTGTTAGATGGTTTGTAATCATAACACTTTCCTTGTTCGGTGGGTTGTAATCAGAACAATTATTTCCTTTCTAGGTGGCTTCCAGTCAGAACACTTTCCTTGTTAGGTGGCTTGTAATAGACACTTTTCTTGTTAAGTGGCTTGTAGTCAGAACACTTTCCTTGTTAGGTGGCTTGTAATAGACACTTTTCTTGTTAAGTGGCTTGTAGTCAGAACACTTTACTTGTTAGGTGGCTTGTAATCAGAACATTTTCCTTGTTAGGTGGCTTGTAATCAGATTAACACTTTCCCTGTTAGATGGATTGTAATCAGAACTCTTTTTTGTTATGTGACTTTAATCAGAAGAACACTTTCGTTATTAGGGGAGTTGTAATCAGAACAATCCTTTTCTTTTAGGTGGCGTGTAATCAGAACAACACTTTCTTTGTTAGGTGTCTTGTAATCTGAACAACGCTTTTCTTGTTAGGTGTCTTGTAATTTGAACAACACTTTCCTTGTTAGGTGTCTTGTAATCTGAGCAACACTTTCCTTGTTAGGTGTCTTGTAATCTGAGCAACACTTTCCTTGTTAAGTGCCTTGTAATCTGAACAACACTTTCCTTGTTTGGTGTCTTGTAATCTGAACAACACTTTCCTTGTAATTAGAACAACATTCGTGCGAATGTCCTAGGAAGCAGAAACAAAGCAGAAGAGAAGTATGAGTAATGACCAGGTTTTGAGAACGAAGGTTAACAGTTGCTGAGATGATTAATGGTTATTCTCTGCCAGAAGTCAAATTCATATTGTGTTCTTTGCGTAATTGATATGAATTTGTTTCTAGCTCCAGAATTTCTAGCTCCTTTTTTTTATTTATATTTTTCGCTACAACAGGTTTTAATTTTATTCGCTTTTTTTCTTTTATCTTTTTCTCTCATTCTAACCTTTGGTAGTGGGTATTGCACCTGCTTAAATAAGTAGGGCATTATTGAATTCCGCACATGTTTTTTTTTATAATTAGATGAGATTTTGACGAATTTGAAAAGGTAAAAATGTGCAATTCAACAAATACACAATCCACCTCCTCCCTAAATGAGGAAAATCACAAAAAAATACAAGTGAAAAGAAATGACACTAAAAGACCAAGTGGCAAAGATCACGCTAGTAAATTTGTAAACTATAAATATTAGAACCGAAAGACTATTTAGACTTCCGTGGATAATTCGGTGATAAGTCTTTTGTCTTTTGCCTAAGTGAAAGAAAGTTTAATTGGACTGAAAAATGTCGGTCTTCCCGACATATATGTATGTAATCGTACTAAGTACATAGTAATTCATATAAAACTTCCATTTAGCCAGGAAAGCAAGCATATAAATTAAGCCGACATCGACGAACGCTAAACGCCACATTCCAGATAAACAGAAGGATCTAAGGAACGGTCGTTTCTGACGTAATTCTGTGCCTGCTCCATTCAGTTTAGTGATATAACAAAGACACCTCTTTCCCAGGTAACATTCCCCAATTTACCTAAACGATGTATATCAACACTTAATTAATTAATTATTGAATACAGTACAACCGCTCTTGTTAATCTCCGCACACCTCCTACAACGAGCAAGGTGAGACTTTTAATCCGATTTAAAATGCAATCGCCCTCAATTAGCCTTCGAAGTTTGTCCGGATCAATGGACTCAGTTTTTCCTATTCAACTTCAGTTAGTAGTCAACCCACAATGAAAGTCAATTGTCATCAAGTATTGCAGAAAATAAAATGTTATTTTTATAATAAACTCAATACAACGTAATTCGTTTTTGAAGAAATCTTGGACCGAACTCGACCAGAAGATTTTGTGTAGTAATCCTGCCTTCTCCTAGTGACAAGATTCCTAGTGATCGTACAAAACTTTCTGCATAGAATAAAGTATTAAATAAAAATCGGACTATAGGACACGTCGTTCGCTATATGATCGCTAGCCTATATTTTTGCTGCATCTCAGAATGTAAAAAAGAAAGGAATATATTTAAGACGGGAACACAGTATTGATTAGTATCTAAAAGAATAAATACTTACGAGCATCAGAGTACAGATGATCATGCGGAAGGATGGAGACACTGGAAAAGGAAAAACTGTACCAAGTATTGGAAGAGAGCTCAAAATGTCAACAGCCTCTATTCGTAACATTGTAGGGTTAGTTAAGGTTGCCTCACGCTGCATTAAGAAGCAAATATATCGAAGTATCTGTGGAGCTGAGTTATTGTTTTACAAACAAAAATGAAGAGATTCCTACGCCAAAATGACCTCACGCATAGTTGACACAAGGCTCACATTTACAAAGGACACGGTCAATGTGATAAAATGTTTTGAAAAAATGTATTATGGAGTGACGAAATTAAAATGTAGCTATTTGGCCATAAATAAGAAGAAATGTTTGCTCGAAAGTTGTCGTAGCGCTTCTTCCGATAAACACCCTACTCGGTGAAGGAAACATAATTTTATGGAGTTGTTTAAATTAAGGAAGCAATGGGGGAAATAAGATTATCTGAGTATTTTGAAAGAAAAACAGTAAGTTCGCCATCATAAAATATTTTAAAATAAATTATTGTGGAGGGAGAAAAATAGAACTGTTTAGCCACACCTGCAGACAACATTACCAGCCTGAGAGATCTCCGCAGCGCCCATCTTGTGGAGCACCGAGGCAGATGGTGCCTAGTCCCTAATCTCCATGCTTGGCCAGCCTGGCCATACTTTATTCCAAATATATATTCTACTTTAAAACAATGTCAATATTTTAAAATAAATTTTAATATATATTCCATATATTTTATCTTTCACTCATTCACTGATCATCTTTCACCCGTTCATCCTCATCTTCCTCCCCATTCATTCATCCATTAAAGCTTTATTCTGTAAATATCTTAAAACAACCTCTTTTTTTTCTAATCAAATACTGTATCTTACATAAATTCATCAGGCATAATTCATCTATTCAGTCTCATTCATCCACTCACGGTTATTTCTCATACATAAATTCATCCATCCATAAATCATTACTCATCCATTCACTTTCACTCATTCATAGATTTGTACTACATCTGCAAATACTCATTGTTTTATTTTTTTTTAAACAATTATTGAATCATAATTTTAAATTTTCAACCATTTTAGATCTTCAACCATCCCTTGTCCATCTATCACCATCCATAATAAATCCACAAATCACATAAAAAGGTTTAGTTGGTGGCAATAACCTAGCAGTTGCACCACTCAAAACCAATCAATGCAGAAAACATGCTTGGCTGAAAGCTGACGAAATGCTTCTTCCGAGCACCAGATCATCCGTAAATCACGGTTGAGGACTCGTGATGTCGGGTACTTTGCTCCCAACATAGGGTGTGTCAGGTACCTTTGTTTTAATGTTACGACAAAACATTAAAACATTAGAGAAGTAAAAATAACCACAATTTATTTACATAGAAATTGTTATATATATTATGGGTGACACCGGATCCAGGTTTACTCACACTATTGCACACGTGTTCACAGTATACTCAAGCGACGAGTGAGACTTCTGGGAGCGAGAGGGAGAGAGAGAGAGAAATTCCGCTTCACTTTTCCATATAAGATTCTTCCTATCTCCTTTACGCTTTCGGGGGGGAGCCAAATTGCCCTGAGAAAACAATTATTCTCCAAGCAGGGGAAACGTCGGACTCCACTAATTGGAGTAGAATATAACCAGCCTTACTTGAAGAGGTGAGTTTATTCCAAGTGCGATCCATCCTATTCTCCAATTCAGTTCCTTCAAACTCCGAGGAAAATAGACGTAACGCTTGCCGCTGAGACACAACATATTTCTCCGCATTCCAAATGTAGAGGTCGCCGCTGAACGCAACTCATTCTTCATCGAAGCCTACTTCTTCAATTGCCCAGCAAGTTTTCCTTACGCTTTCTCTTAACTTTACTGAACTCAAAGAACATTAATTCACTTATCACTAACTTCAACATATAGTAAAAAGCATATCTCTCAATTCCTATAATTACATTGTTTTAGCAGTCTAAAGTGAAGGGATTTATTCATTGAAATAATAGTAGTTATTCTCATTAATAACTTCCGTTGAAATGAATAATTTCAGATTTTATATTTAGCACTTCCTCTTGTATATTCAATTAATCTATTTTAATTCATCATTTACGTTATATGTTAATAAAACACTATATCCAATCTCTTGCAATCTTCCAGTGTATATAGTATGCATTCAACGTCCTCCAAATTTACTTCAAGCAAATAATCCCTCGTTAATTTCGGAGATGAATCAAAGCCAAAGCAAATTTGTCCTTCTGGCATACAATTTAGTATAAAGAAGTGCCAATGGTGCCTACGAGATTTATATCCATAAATAAATAAATGTTTTTATATCGTATGGTAAAAGGTTATCCCCAATAAAACCGCCTTTAGGCCCTAGGGTGTCCTTGGACATAACTTCTCCGATGGCAGCTTTCAACGACTCATTGGTATTGAGGGGCCGCTTCTTGGTCTTCCTTTTACGACACCCCAGACGTTGTAGCCCGGGGGTTTAAATATGGAGAGTTATGAGGCTAAATGTTAGGAGTAAAATAATCGTGAACATTCTTGGTCATCCACTCTTGGGTCATGTGAGCTGTATGTGTGGGGGGAGGGGGGAAGTATAATCCTACTCGAACATTTAAGGCCTTTCCAGAGCCGCTCATAGCTGTCATCAACAGCTTGTTTTAGTCGTCGTTGATGATTTTCTAGACCTACCTGACGAACTCGACCGTCCTGGGGACCTGTGACTACTGATATTATTCTTTCTCCTGGCTACAGATTACACCCACTTTAGAAGCCAGTAGTACTTTTCTCGCCGTGAACATGAAGAACCTGGCCGCTTCATTTCCTGTATTCCATATCTTCTCTTCATGCAATTCATTCCCGGTCTCAGATTAGTAGCTATCATGTTTGAGCTGAAATAGCGAGATGCTAAATCTTGGAGCATTTATGGCTTGCTAAAATTGTGTTCTCAAATACCTAATTATGAAAAAGAGAGGAAGGTTTGGGTCATCTATGTCTCTCTAAATCTATTCTCAAATAGCTAACGCACCCTGTAGTTTAGTATCACTTGCTAAAGTATATGCAACAATGGAGAAAGACAATTATTTGGCTATTTAAAAAAATCCCAAATAGTCAAAAAGCTCATGTTCCGTGGCTGACAAGATTCTTTCATGTTGCAATGTGCTTAAGTATGTCTTTGGGATAGAGGTAATCCCGCATGCTTTACCTCCCAGCAGTCGTTTATCGGCGTTTCTTCCAAGAAGGTGATTTAATAAAAAGTACTTTCAATCCCTAATTTTGAGATTAGAGAGGGAATAAAATTGGGGGAGAAACTTGATTTGAAGTGTTAGAACCTAAATGACTCTTTGTGACGAGTTAATGGTGATTCTATGGCAGACAAGTACGATTTTGAGGGGGATGAAACGCTTCCAGGAAGTTAGAGAAAACCTGAAAGATGGCGAGAAAGAAAAAAAGATCATCTACGTCTATCAAAGGAGAAAATGTAGTTGTAGTCCTGTAACCGGTGGAAAACGTGCGAAGAATTAGTAGAAAACGTGCGAAGAATTAATAATAAGCTTGTATGTAGCTAGCAGAGTTGGAATTTCATATAGTTCAGCATATACGATTTTGAGAGGATATCTTGATCTTAACAAAGTAGTTGCAAAATCATCTTGTTTAACGGGTTGATCTTTTCTTGAACCATTTTGAAAATTATCTTGTTCAACGGGTTGATCTTTTCTTGAACCATTTGGAAAATCATCTTGTTCAACGAGTTGATCTTTTCTTGAACCATTTGCAAAATCATCTTGTTTAACGAGTTGATCTTTTCTTAAACCATTTGCAAAATCATCTTGTTTAACGAGTTGATCTTTTCTTTAACCTTTTGGAAAATCATCTTGTTCAACGGGTTGATCTTTTCTTAAACCGTTTGGAAAATTATCTTGTTCAACGGATTGATCTTTTCTTGAACCATTTGCAAAATCATCTTGTTTAACGGGTTGATCTTTTCTTGAACCTTTTGGAAAATCATCTTGTTTAACGGGTTGATCTTTTCTTAAACCATTTGCAAAATCATCTTGTTTAACGAGTTGATCTTTTCTTGAACCTTTTGGAAAATCATCTTGTTCAACGGGTTGATCTTTTCTTAAACCGTTTGGAAAATTATCTTGTTCAACGGATTGATCTTTTCTTGAACCATTTGCAAAATCATCTTGTTTAACGGGTTGATCTTTTCTTGAACCATTTTGAAAATTATCTTGTTCAACGGGTTGATCTTTTCTTGAACCATTTGGAAAATCATCTTGTTCAACGAGTTGATCTTTTCTTGAACCATTTGCAAAATCATCTTGTTTAACGGGTTGATCTTTTTGGAAAATCATCTTGTTCAACGGATTGATCTTTTCTTGAACCATTTGCAAAATCATCTTGTTCAACGGGTTGATCTTTTCTTACACCATTTTGAAAATGATCTTGTTCAACGGTTGATATTTTCTTGAACCATTTGGAAAATTATCTTGTTCAACGGGTTGATCTTTTCTTGAACCATTTGCAAAATCATCTTGTTTAACGGGTTGATATTTTCTTGAACCTTTTGGAAAATCATCTTGTTCAACGGGTTGATCTTTTTTTGAACCATTTGGAAAATGATCTTGTTCAACGGGTTGATCTTAATTTGAACCTTTAGGAGAATAATTTTTTTCAACGCGTTGATCTCTGCTTGAAACTTTGTACCAAAATTGAAGCACCAGCGAAGAAGATTTCCTCCTCGCCGAAATTCTCAACGCGTCACTTGAAAGCAATGAAGTAGCGCTGGTCTGGCAAACGGCCCACCTGATCCCCTTCAAGAAGAAAGGACACCGCAACCAAGCACACAACTACCGGCTCACAAGTGTTAACTCTATAGTGGGTAAACAACTTAATCGAATTATGAACACCCATAATCGAACAACTTGCTTATGGATTCCTAACACGACTTTGGTTGAAAGTGGCCGTATCTGATGAACCTGCTCGAGGTCTTCCATGGGGTAAAGGACGACCACGACCGATCCCTATCGTTCACATACTTTAATTGGACATGTGTAAGGCATTCGATAAGTTAACCCTCATAAAGCTTATAGCGAAGGTGCACTCGTTGAGAAGTAGAGGTAAAGTTTCTGAGGAGTGTGTAGGGCCTGGCCAGGTCTCAGACGAGTTCTCGGTCACTCGTGGGGGTCTGCAAGCCTCACTCTTCAGAATATTGATTTTAATATTTAAATTATTTCAGGTTTATTAAAAATTCAGCATTTCAAAAGACATAAATAAGAGTAGCTGTCTTCGCTGAATCTAGAATCGCCATTGCGGTCTTGTTCCTTTAGGAGGAGGCCGGTTTCCGTCTCTGGAGCATTCCAGGCCATTCTGGTGCAGACCAAAAATGGTTGCTCACTTTTCTTTGGAAAGAACCATTTCTGGAATTGAAAATGATTAAAACATTTATTTTTACCGAAACAAGGTCAATAGATCTAAGTCGCGTGCTCTCAATTATTTCAATAATTTAAAATAAAAATAACAAACGCGACTAAAAATCTTACAAATAGATTATAGTTACACAACACTATTCAATTAACCCATTTTTGTCATCATTTCACCCTTTTGATGGAAAAGCAAAGCTCCAGGGATTGAAACTAACCTTCTACAGGAACACGACCGGAGCGGGATTTAAGAGTCAGCGAAGGCAGGCGCTCTTAGTTATGTCTTTTGAAATGCTGACTTTTTAATAAACCTGAAATAATTTAAATATTAGAATAATTATTCCTATCACGAATGACAAAAATATATATATTAGTCTCCAAATCTTTGGCCATAAATGTACATCTACAACCTTGATGAAGGATTGGTGATCAAAATTGCCAACTTTACTGGCGACACCAAATAGATGTGTGCGTAGTGTCAGCTAAAAACGAAGCTGAGATTCAATGTGGCCTACGTAGACGAGTGATCGAACGTTTGTCAAATGGCTTTCAACTTGCAGACGTTACTCTTTCTAATGCACGTCCGAGATGCGTATCTCAAATCCAATTACACACTAAAAGGCAACCAAAATCGATTGACGCAGAGGAGGACTTGGCAATGCTGATTAGTAAATACTTAAAGTTCTAAGAGCAGTGCGTTGAAATGTTTTCAAACATTACACGATGTGTGGATTCATCGGCCTACTTCTTTTTATTCGCATCGACAAGTCTGCTCAAAATTTTCGACTCATCTTCATCTTCTTCAAGAGATAAATTCATACCTTTGAGTAATCATGCCTTCAAATGATTGCTAACACTCCCAAGAAAAACGAATAATTTTGCTAATCTCTTATCCGATGGCTTCTTTAATTAAAATGAGGACTTTTTAATGGTAAATTTAACGTTGGCAAACAGACTTACATCAATACTTAATAATAAAAGTTTGTTTCTTTACGAAAAGCCGCGTCGTTTACAAAACATGAGAAATCAATGCAAAAAGGGTTGTTCATACTCTAAAATAGGACATCTCATTGAGTATATGATTAACACCCACACCGTACCAAAGGATGATTTGAAACTTTCCTAAAGGAACTCTTAAAGGAAAGAGAAGCAACCGATGTTAGTGTGTATGTGTAGGTCATAGAGAGAAACGGTTATAATCTAATATAGATATCTATTTCTAGTAATAAAAAACAACGAATTAATACCTTTAATAAATAATCATATAAATATAACTTATTTGATTTTAAATGAATATTAGGAGCAAAAAACACGTCATAATTATCAAACCAAATATGTAAGAAGAATTTGGACAAAAATATAACGAAATAAAAGCTAAAGTGCTAAGGAATCGGAGATGATTTGATTAATGGAAAGTAGACCGATGAAAAGTTTAAAATTCAGATAATATTAGATATAAAAGAGCAGATGGCTATTATGATCACTACAGAATGCAGCTGCCTGAAGCCTATCAATACCATAAGATTGGGAAAAACAGTGGGTAGATTGAATCCGGAAACCACATTTACCTTCCCATATACACAAAGAGAGGCTCTCTATATAAACTTAGACTTCACCCTCAAGTTTGAAGATTCCGAACATATTTATATTTATAAATGAATGCCTTTGTGGGATAGGAAAAAAGTGTCAATCCTAAATTGGCAAAGAAGTGAATGCTCGTTAAAAAGAAGCGGTGAATATATGGAAAATTTGCACTCGAGGCACCCAAACAATCGCACGCCTGGCTTTTCATCCGCTTTTGGTTGGATTATTTTTTTTCCCCCACGCCTTCATGAGTCATTGGCTGCCCCGCTTTTTTGTGTCTCCCTATTTGGGCAGCTTCCGCGAATTATTCCAGTATCAACGCGGACTCCAGAAATCGATTAGAAGCGAGGATTTTTTTTCCCTCATTTTATGGTTACCTTTTATTGCGCCATTTTCCCTTTGGATAAACATTTCAAACTGAATTCGTCTCTCATCGAAAAGATTTTTATTAGATTTTTTTTTTTAAATATATTCCTTTTTTTACTGAACTTCCAGACTAGACCCACTAGATATAGAGTTAGAGGAGTGGTCATAACTCCCATTATGGAATAATTTACGCTTATATTTCTTCCGTGCGTAAAAAAACTAAACCGCTGCGATATTTGGGTTTGTCTAATAAAAGTCTGAAAGTTCGTAAAAATATAACATTTTATAGCTTCCAATGTCTACAAAAATAGAGCTAAAGGAGGCCAGATCGCACCAAAATATCAGGTCTTCCCATAAGTAATACGGCATTTATTTTCATGTTTATCATTGTTTTATGGATAGAAATAATTGAAAGCAAGTTTGTTTTTATACTCGTCTAATACATTCAACGTATTCCGCTGTGCATCTTCATTTTAAGGGGTTGGACAAGATTTCCAGATTGAACTAGAGAACCATTTTAAGTAAGATTGTGATCGGAGACGAAAAGTGGGTTAAATATAATAATATTAAACGTTCTAGACAATGGATGCGGAAACAGGAGCTTTATCCACTGTGGGTTTGTTGGGATATAAATAACATAATCTATTTTGAACTTCGTAACACAAATCATACTCTATCATCTAATAGGTTCACTGTCCTCACTTGGACCGTTTACATGCAACACTTGAAGAAAAAAAACAGACCAACATTAATCGATAGAAGAAGAGTGTTATTTTATCAAGACAACCAGCAACAGATACCATACAAAAACTTAACAATTTAGATTGGCAACTAATGAGTCTTCCTCCATATTTACCCGACTTAGCCCCATCAGATTACTATCTTTTTAGGAATTTAGCGAATCGCCTAAAGAGAATGAAGATGTCAACAACAAAAAAGGTCGAAACAACCTTAAAAGAACTTTTTCAAATCAAAGTCAAACGATTTTTACAAAAATGGTATTAAAATATTTAGTAGAAAAATGGAGACTCGGTTGTAGAAACTTGGAAATTATTATTACTTATTAAATTAATAAATAAATATTTAAATATAAAAAAGTTAATTGATTTTTATCCAGAAAATAATGATAAACAGGAAAAAAGGTGGCCTTTCTTATGGAATGCCCTATATTACCAAACAAGCTTTCTGTTATTTTTTATTTTATGACTAAACACGTGAAGTGTGGACTTAAAATCCTTCTTTATCTATCACGTGCCGGGAAATAACTTTTTACATTCCAAATTCAAAGTTTCAGGCTATCAACCTACCGGAAAACTAAAGATAAAGAAAAAAAATCGAAATGGGATGCCATTTCTGCCATTCTTGCAATTGCTTAAAACCGCTAAGATTCGATAGTTTTGTATTCCCTTGTGACGCAAAGAAATAGGAGCAACGATTAGCCCGATCTCCAGGCACCCATTTGCAAATCTATTACTTTCTTACCACTTCACTTTCTACACCCTATCACCAACGCCACTTCTCATATGTTAGAGCTCTTGTTAGCCGAGTGGATACGGCGTTGGTCCGCTAACGTCGCGGTACCGGGTTCGATCTCGGCAAGACCGATCACAAACGCGGAACGGGTCCCTCTTCCCCGGTGGCGACAAAGGTTCCCCCTGAACGCTGTTCGGTGTCCGCCTTGTATGTTTCATGCATTTTCATGTCACCTAACTTCTCCGTTTTCTTTACGCATGTCAGCTCCGAATTATCGTGGGAAACACCCTCCCATGATAATAAACAAATATGGTAAGCAAAAGAAATCGAAATATTTCTTAAGATTTAATCCGATAGAAAAAATAATATATCATTAAAAGGAACGCAAATTAGGTTTGGTATCATTCCTTATTTTTTACAAACCCAGTCTTTTAAATGGTCGCCATCACACCGTAGGGCAATCACGAACTCACGCAAGCGTCGTCGTGGCAACAAAGGTGACGTCAGATTAAATCAATTATTGAATTGGGGCAAACATTTAATTTCAGTCAGGTTATGCTTATTTATGTTTAAATAAAAATTAATATAATTCATATTAAACCTAAAATTCTCATTTGTAAGATTGAATTTTTACAAATTATTTATTTGGGGTGCCATATTTAATGAACGCTATGCACTTATCACCTACGTGCATTTTTACCACCTTGAGCAACATCACGTGTCCAATTCTCTTCCGTTGGATAACTTGAATTCACGCAGCATCGACAGAATTGCCAAAACATCACGAAGAATAGTGAGAATCAAAGACAAGAACATGGGAAGAAATTTGTATCTACTAAAAACAGAAAAGACTAAAGAAGTACCAAAAACGATTCGTAATAGGTTGATAAAATTAAGGGAAACGAACATTTACCTAAGGCAGTCGAGAGATGAAACTATGTACTTGAAATTCTAAAACGTACAAAACCACAAATCACGTCGAATCTGATCTTCCCTTACTTAGGTTGGGCTCGGGAGAGAAGCGAAATTTTACTCCATTTTAAGAGTTACCCCCAACGATAAGTATTGAACGACGAAGGACAAAATAAAGGAAATTGTGCTGAATATGAAACTCTCTTGAGTAAGATAAGGAGTTATTCAATAAAACCCGTTTCCGGAAAAATTATCTTAGATCTTCTTTGGAACAATTAAAAAAAACCATTATGCAACCCTAGTAATTCCTTAAAGTTGAGCAAACACAAGCTTAGCGTTAAAGTATTTCAAATATCTTTGCTAAAATTTTTATTCTGTGCATGGTCAAAATATTTCAATCCTTGAACGTTTCTTTTGTTTATTTTGCTTTTCTCTTCGCGTTTATCGAGAAAGCATGAGCCTCTGTCCGCTTACATAAAGTAGGTATTCATGAAATCGTGCGTACAGAGAGAGAGAGAGAGAGAGAGAAGGGAGGGGGATCAAACACTTGGGAAATGTTGGGCCTAGTTTCAAAATTTATCATCTAGTCTCCATTTTATTCTTAGTGTTAATATGATTTACGAGACTTATTAAAAATAAATATACATAACATTAATAATCTCAATAGTTTTACAAAACTTTATAATTTTTTCCCTCTGTTTATATATATATAACCTTTATGAATACATATTGAACGATGATTCTGGAAAATTCTAGAACTTTCTCTTTTCTTCCCCGTCTCCTATATTAACGTTCATTCAAGCTAACCTGCGCAGTTGATAACAGACCACGCTCGTGTTTGTGTCGGATACCTCTCGTTTGGCTCTTTTTCTCGAAGCCTCATAACTTTATCGTTTTGCGTTAAGCCTTTTATTCCTTAATGATAATGGGCAAGGACTATTACAAAATCCTCGGCCTATCTAAAGGGGCCAGTGATGAAAATATTAAAAAGGCCTACCGAAAAATGGCATTGAAATACCACCCCGACAAAAATAAATCTCCAAACGCCGAAGAGAAATTTAAAGAAGTGGCCGAAGCCTACGAAGTTCTTAGTGATAAGAAGAAACGGGACATCTACGATCAATTTGGCGAAGAGGGATTAAAAGGAGGCGTCCCGGGGGGCAACGGGCCCTCCGACGGAACACATTTCACCTACACCTCCGATCCCAGAGCCACATTCGCCCGTTTCTTCGGCACCAGTGACCCTTTCGCCCAATTCTTCGGGGGGATGGATGGCGGCGGGCAAAGCATGTTCGAGCAAATGGACGTGGATGACGACCCCTTCATCTCCCTCATGGGCGGAGGGCTTGGGGGTCCTAGAATGGCGGGTACGCGGCGAGCCTACTCTTTCAATCCCCAGGATTCCCACCACCGCAGCAAAGCCAAACCCCAGGATTCCGCGGTCGTCCGGGACTTGTACGTCACCCTGGAAGAGATCGCGAAGGGGGTAACGAAGAAGATGAAGATCACCCGGAACGCGGTCAACCCCGACGGCATATCTGTGCGCAAAGAGGAGAAGATCCTAACCATCGACGTCAAACCCGGCTGGAAAGAAGGAACGAAGATAACCTTCGAGAGGGAAGGTGACCAACTCCCGGGCAAAATTCCCGCTGACATCGTCTTCGTCATCAGAGATAAGCCCCATCACCTCTTCAAGCGCGAAGCCACTAATCTTGTGTACACCGTCAAAGTTAGCCTTCGTGACGCCCTCTGTGGGACTCGAGTTACCATCCCCACTCTTGGGGCGCAAAAAGTCTCCCTCAACCTCTCGCATGAAATCATCAAGCCCCAAACGACGAAACGCCTTCAAGGCCATGGGCTTCCTCATCCTAAGGAACCTTCGAGAAAGGGAGATTTGATTGTACATTTCGATATAGTCTTTCCATCGACCTTAACTGAAAGTGCCAAGGAAATTTTATCCGAAGTTTTACCATTATAAAGAATAATATGCATTCTCAAATCTAGATTACTTTAGCTCTTTTATATGTTCTTGTATCAAGAACTATTTTTTTATGAAACCAAAGATTTAGTTTATAATTTCACTTTATTTAATAAATATTTTGTACTAATTAAATTTTCCTGTCCCTTTTTTCAAATATTTTAAGCATCATAGTGATCGTACCTTATATGGAGGCTCCGGTGTTGCCAATCGTATGACGAGTATTTCTAAAAATAGGTATGACTCAAAAATATTTTTAAAGCAGCTGTTAAAAATCAACCTTAACACAAATGGATGGAGGTCATGTTTTTGACAAATATTCAACCAACGATGTGTGAAAAGTATTTTCCTAAGAACGTTGTGAGATTTGGATTCATAGTGTTACCCTTTGTCAATGTTGTAACGGAGGCTGGGATTTTCAAATCTACGTGTACATCCAAGTAATTTCCGGTACAGGTCTTCGCAGGTGTTTCCGTTAGAAAGTGTGAATAGCTGCATCTTCACCCAATTGGAAAATCCTATTAAGATTTCCAAATTGTGACCCGTAGATCAAATAAATGTGGTTTGTGAATGCGAAAGTGTCATTATTAAAAATAGGACTGAAAATTGGGACACACGCCCAATTTGGAATGAAAATATTCAAAATCAAATAGATTTTGTATAATATTAAAAATAGGTGCGAAAATTGGGGCATAATCTATTCGGAGTGAAAATATTCGGAATACAATCGATTTTCTGTAAAAAAAAAATAAATGTCTCGCCACGTATGCGAATCAATGAATGTAAAAGAATTGTGCTTCGATTCAACAATAGGCGAGTACTAAATGACACTAATGTGCTGTATCGGAATATCACAAGCTGGAAGCTGATTAATAAATGTATTCTTACTTTTGTATCTAGTTGGGATTATAACGCTTTATTGTATTCATGTTGCATTGTTTCGAGAATTTATTGCAATTCCGTTTTTATTAATTTGCTACTGTCCAGTATATGAATCGGATCTCAATAAAAGTTTGCCTTGTTGGCGCCTAACCACGTTTATTATGGAATATGATTTGTGAAAATAAACCTATAGTTTACTTTGTTATATCCCAAATCAGGAAGCATTTTTAATTTATACCAATAAGTTTTGTTATAGTTTTTAACCGATTTGAACCATATGATGCTTATCTCGGTTTTGACCTACAGTTCAACCCTGAGATCCAAGCTACAAGTCAACAACATATAGCAGCTGACGCATGTCAATCGAAATCGAAGACCCATTGACTAACAATATTGGTTTAACTTTTATTTTGAGTAGCTGCCACTCGACAAGGCCATACATAGACCGCTCGAAAATTATCTGATGAAGTTACATGGTTTCCCTAAAGTCTGGTGGACATGAAATATCGCAATGGTCTCGTTCAGCAGTCCTTACTCCCTTGTACTTCTTTTTCTGAGCTATGCTAAAGGAGTTAATCACAGATGTTATTAATAGGCCAATTAAATAAAATGTTAAATTTTTTCATTGGAAATATGCATTTTGCCTGTGTCCAGACTTTAGGAACATCTTGTATTACTTTGTAGAAACTTCTAAAAATTTTAATTTCCCCCTAAATGTTCATGATATGTGAATACGAATTTACACCTTTAAAATATGCGAAATCTTGAATATAAGACTAATTTTTTATTTAATGGAGAAAATTTTCCGAAAACATGAAAAAAAATAGGAACCAAAACGTAACCACATTTGAATCCCAGGTAAATGTGAGTGAACAGAGTTTATAACTAACGAATTTATAACAATAAGAGATTTTAATGAGTTTCCTACATGTAAATCAGTTATAAATATGATAGCCCGCAAGGGTCATTTGATCAACAATTCTTAAACGGTTATTTGGGACTGGTCTGCCCCATGGAGTTTTGCTAGCCTCCATTCCATGTTAGCAGTCAATTGGATTAATGGGCATTTTCCGACATTACTCATTAAACTCAATATAAAGTGAATTCCGAGTGCGGCTGAGTCAATTTTAGGGCTGTCAAGCATAGCGTACCCAATAAGAATATGAGGTTGGCTCACCTTTATTGATTGGAAAACCCTTTGGGTTCGCTATTCTTAACATGATCAAATTGGGGGGTTAACCGTCGTTCTTCTACTTATGGAGGACCCACTCCCAGTTGTGCTTAAAAAAATGAAAAAGCTAAAACGTAACAATTCAACGGATGACAAGCCGCATGAGCCTATCAGAAGTCATCCGACTTAACACACACCCCATAAACTGCGTCCCAAACTACTTAAAAAAATAGATCACCACCTTGGCAATTATCAAATTTCCGATAACCCTGAATACCTGAACCAGTAGGGTGTGTGATCCAAAATGTCTTCAATTAAGGCATTGGATTCGTGTATTGCTGGAGTGAGAAAATTGAAATTAGAATAACAAGTAGGTGTAGCTTGGCAAAGGCTAATTCAATAGCCTATTCGAGGTACCTCCTTATGATGTTCAATAGGCCAAACTTCGTTGGGGAGGTGAACGATGTTAATATTACTACATCATAGTGTGGTTTTAAGTGAGCGAAAAGAGTAAGTACGACAGCAATAACTACTAAACGTCGTCCTTTATTCAGAAAGAAAAGGTGACGGGCATTATTTATGCCCTTGCGAACGAATAAGAGCATTGGGAAAGCTTATCAAACCTTGGTCTATTTTTCATCACCCCTTCTCGTTCTCCCCCATTGTTTCTACTCGTGGATACACCTGCCAAGGCTGAGATCTGCTTTTAAAAATAAAAGATAGAAATAGTTGACTGGAAAAGGATGAAGATGCAATTATCAAATTTCCGATAACCCTGAATACCTGAACCAGTAGGGTGTGTTATGGACGCCCAGGAAAAAAATTGGCAAGTGCGATTTGGACTTAGAAACAGTGATGAAAGAGGAAGTGGAAGATACATTGCCCGAATATAGTCTCGTCTCGCTCAAAGACACCACACCGTCTGCTGGGTACCTCCTACGCTCGTTGGAATGCCTGGCATTGAAGCGACAGACAGTTGCCCGGAATGCCTTTGACCTAACAACACTAAAATTTAACAGTAGCAATGGTTTGCTGTTTGGCAATCCCCGAACACAACCATACAAAAATCTGCCAGTTTCCTGAGCCCAATACTTTCAGCAGAACCAACAATCTGACCCTTGAAAATATTTTAGATGACAACACGCCCAGAATTAGCACTGTTTAAGTACTTAAGAGAGACCAAACTGGTGGAAAAAATGTAATAACAGTGAAATATGAAACGCCTAAAAAAAGATGCCTGTATAGACCCGCCAAAGGGTTAAAGAAAGAGCACTAAACGGTTAATAAAAATGCAACCAACAATAATGAGTAAAAATAGAGGCCAACCTCCAGAAAGTTGTATAGTCCACATTCTATGTGCACGAACCCATCGTGAGCACAAGGGACAAGTGGTAGCGACCCAGTTCGTCCTGGTTATGGGAAAGGTAGGGTGCGCAAAGACCCCCAGACTGGGACATTCAACAAAACTTGACCGAGCAGCCTGAGGGATAACGCAGTAAGGTGCAGGGAAGCACTCCATAAGATGGGGGGGACGTCCCGGTGAGTGTGCCCAGTTCGAAGACGACAGAAAGCGACTTTAACCTGGCAAGCCTTTCGGGGAAACTGTCCCGGCGCGATGACACGCAACTTTAGTTATCATAGGCCGTCTCCCATCTCCTTTAACACACAGCCCAGAGAGTAGATCAAATTTCTGCCATGTGCTCAGTGTGAAGAAGAGGGAATCTCTGGCCTGGTCAACTAGCCCTCACCGACTCGTTGGCGCGATCATTCCCCGTAATTTACCCCTGTTAAGGAATCTAGCAGACGATAATCTCGACATCCACCCAGCTCGAGGCAACCGTAGCATGTCGGATACCTCGAACCAGGGGGTACGGATATTCCAATGCCTCGAGAGCACTCAGGGTGAGTTGTGAGTCACTATAGATCACGAACCGGGCACAACCAACTCGACCGCGAAGACACGTGGTGCCTGGTAACCACAAAGTGGATATGGCGTGAAAGCCGAACCCCTCTTCAGACTTAGAGCCATATGTGGAAAATGGCACGTATCCATCCTGACAAAAAGGTCGAACGCAATATTCCCGCCGCTGTAGAAGCTTTGGGAGCAGAGTGGCCACAAATAGTCAAAGGTGGTACCCTCTATGGTAGCATCCTGGGCATAACTAGAGCCTTAACCGCCTAGAGAGCTACATCGAGCTCTCTAAGGCATTTCCTAGCCTTAAACGCGAAGGGCTTATAGTATGATTGGCGTCTCTCGGCTGCATAGGAGCAGATGTAATGAGTCCCTCCAGAGGGTTTGCTTACCATTCAAATCTCAGAGCAATAGAAGAGGCCTCAGCACGATGCAGAGGAAGCCCTCCGCGTCGAAGGAGGCTGACATGGAATGTACGTAGAAATAATAGTATATCTCTTATCCAGGTGTAGCTACACTGCCACTGCCTGAAAGAAAGTATAAATGGCGAATAGAACAGATATCATGCTGGGTGTACATAGCGCATTACCTGGTGGTGGGGTCGCAAAGATCACGGAAGGGTGGTCAGGGGGCACGAGCCTAATCAGCTACTCCCAGTTAGCCCGGAGTCCAGGGCAATTCCATTGAAGGAATATGATCTCCAGGCTAAGCTCTGAGGAGATGCTGCGTCTCTCTTCCAAGTTAAGAGAAGACTCTCACACTAATGGTCATACTTTACCCGGAGGTAGAATTCCAGAGGTTATTGTCGTACAAATCACTCACCTTCAAGGAGATTGGGCAGGTTTGAGTCTTTTGTTTGGAGGGCCTTGCCTCTTCGTGTCGCCAAGTCTCGTCTTGAGTGGGATCGTGGGAGCCGAAGGACCATTAGTGTCCACATTTTAGGGAATCGACACCCTTAGGAGTCCCCAAAGACGGTCTCAAGACTGCCTTCAAGAAAGTTGCCTCATGTGAGTCCAACGAGTGGGTGGAGGCAAACGGCCTTTTCGCCTTAGGCGAAATTGTCACGAAGGTGAGGCCTCGTTATAGCTGAAGTTGGATGTGAGTCCTTTGAGCAGCCATCTCTAACATGGGAGAAAGTGGGGAGAGAAGGCTTCCGAATGTACGCGAAAGCGATCGTGCTTATAGGCCCAGAGAGTTCAGATGCAGAGGGTGCCAATTTAACAATGGGGCCACATGGCGTTCAAGGGCGCGCTGGGGGCAACATTACCAACTCTGTAGCCGCGTGAAAAGAGTTGTTCTGCAGCCTGGAGGGCCATGTCTTCCTTCTCCAGGAGATTGACTCAATATTGTTTCGAGGAAGCAGAGTCCGACTATCCCCTGAAATTGACACACTTCACCGCATACGATTAGGACATCGTGTATGGTCTTGGAGCAATTTACACATACTTTGGATAAACCAGACTTGGCGCGACTACACGAGCGATTTATATAGTCGAAACGGTGGCAATAATATAACCTTCGCATCAGTGGGACGAATGCCTTGACGCGGCCACGATAATAACCGGCACGCACCGACTCAGGGAGTCTGTCAGTATCGAACCCGATTGCCAGAAGAGCAGCGGACCCGTCAGTCCCCGGAGCCCTCGCGAAGAGAGAGGAGCCTATAGTCTTGGTCAAGGAGTGAACCTGCTTCTCTCCACCCCCAAGAAGGGGCCCCTAGGACGGATGGATCAGCCTCGGAAATGGAGATTTAGACGGCAAGGAGGCAGCAGCGGGTGGGAGAGATCCTTCCTCTCTTTTTGAGTCCTTAGGGGCCTGCCGCCTCAAGAGATACTGCCACCGATCCCAGGCTCGCCCCCAAGAAAGATCTTACTATCTGAGGAGGAGATACCTCCGTTATAATCTCCACCTCAGGATTGGCCTCCAACTGGCCATCCCCCATCCCTAAGTTATCCGGTATCCCAACCGGGTAGTAATAAGGCCTATGGCTCGTCACAAAAGTAAGGAAGAACGGCATGCCGACCTCCACTGGGGAAAGGGAGGGAGAAGCGCTTATACCGGCTCCAATCAGTTTCACGATCCTTGTATCTATGAAGTGTCTGGGAAAAGCAAATGATGCGAAACTTCCTCCTACCTTCGAAGGGGTTGAAGTGGTTCACCTGCCCCCATTGGTTGGGGGAGATCCCAGGGGACGCGTCATCTGCATGGCCGTGTTCTTGGCGGTCTACTGAGAAAGCAAAGGGTGACCCACCGCAAGTGGGAAGACGCCTGGAGACAACTCTCCAAAGCGGAATAAGGGTGATCCCTCCCAAACCCGTCGCAATTAGATAGGGGGAAACACCCTCTCCGCTGGAAGATTCTTGGACAGGCCCTGAGATAGGACAAATGGAGCTGTCCGAGGGAGTTTCTAGTTAGAAGTGAGTCCTTCCACCAGTCAGAGTGCCACCGTCATTATTTACCTCGTCCGCCCCAACCCAAGGTCGGGCGAAGATTTCGAGAGGGGGATGTAATCCGAAATCTTGTTAAATTATGAAAAAATTACAACTTTAGAGAATAACAAAACTTGTGACTACTGAAAAAGTAAGAAAATAGGTGGTGGGCTATATGCCACGTCCATCCGCTCCTACCTATCCCATCTCGAGTTTTCATACTTTTCAAGTTTTCACCCTAAGTGCATTGAAGATTGGTGTTCGCGCCTGTGCAGCGACGCACGCTGACTAAAACATATCGACTGGATCAGTCGATCCCAATGGCTGAGTGTTGGTGACATTGGTGGGCAACCGCTAAATTTGGTTAGTCCGCAATTCTACCCACTTTGTTGGGCATTCCGCTAATCGCTAATACGCAAATTTTCCGGCTACCCCGATCCGCTATCGCCGATCCGCTAATGCTAACGCTAAGAATTTTTTTAGCCCACTAATGAAGTCTGCTAACCTTTCATTGGTAATTTAAACATAATTTCCAATAAAATTAGCTTATAATTTATGTATTTATTTATTTTAAATATTTTTATATATAACAAATTAGTGGGCAAAGAGCCTATCAATAATATTTTTGCAAACGATTGAATTCATTAAAGAAAATATTAAACATAATCTGATTTTATTTGTGATGAAATCTTTTGGTTTGTTTTTAAATTTCTTGCCTTAATTTCAAAAACTATAAAAATCTTTCTCAACTTCTTCCTTTACTAACCCCCTTTCTTTTAAAAACACTCCATTATGATTTTTAATTTCAAAAGTTTCATTATGTTTAAAAAAATTGTAAAACGCAACTACAACAAACTGTACTCAAATTATAATGAAAGGGATCGGGATGAAGATTAAAATGGAAAATCTATTTTAGGAAAACTTCAATAAAAACTTCAAATATAGGGAAAAAATATAAAAAATAGCCTTTATTTTAAGAAATTTTCTACATTTGTTGTGAACTTCACAATTTGTTATTATTTTTGTTTGTAAAAAAATCCGAAACATTCGGTTATCATTTTCCTTTTTTCTCAACTTCACCATTTATAATTCTTTTTGTTTGAAAAAATTCTCAAGTTAAAAAGTCTCAAAAGTTTTGTCCATGACTATACCTAGAAGTTTCTAACACCTTAAAATAAAATTCAAACTGTTAGGAAAATTGCCATCCTAAATTACAGTGTATTGGATGATTAATATTAAACTAAGCTAAGGAAATAAAGTACTATTTGATTTCAATTGGTATGTGTTTCGGGAGATTGTTGCTTTTCAATTGGGTCGTTTCTCCTTCAAGAAGACCACCTTTTTCTTGACTCTTGGAAATGTCTCGGTAGGCCAGCGTGAGAAACCTGAAAAGGATTCCCTAATTTAATAAATAAATCTCTGTCCTTTTTCCTAGTATAAAGGATACCCTTAAGTTATGTAAGCGTTAAGCTCGTTCCTATATTGAGTTCGGTAAAGATAGACACAAACAATTTTTTTTTTATTGAAGGGCATCCGCCTGTCATTTTACAGTCATTTCAAAAGTCGGTTTAGAATTTGATCCCCTATTTAGTAATGGTTATATAATTTCCCACTATCACAATTATTAGGGTAATATTATTAGAAAGGTCTGCTGACTTGGCAAATTTCTCTTCGGAGAGAGTAGTCGCTTCTTGGGAGCACTATGAAGGACCTAAAGGATGTACCTACATGATTTTTTTCGTCATAAATTGGAGAAAGAGTTAATTTATCTCTTCTCCGACATGATCAGAGTTGGCCTTCAGGTAGTGGACAAACGCAGTGCTGGTCCTTGATGAATAGGCCCCTTTTGGAGGTGTTTTTGCTTTTTATGTTTTCCTGTTGGATATTTTCTTGTCAGCAAGCGTCGATTGCCGACAAGGAAATCTAACGTACTCCAACTGATTCCAAATGAAGCAGCGAAAGGTGGATCAAGTATATGGACAGATCAAGGAATGAAAGTTCAAAGGTTCACGTTATACCCAAGTAAACGTGCAATGGGGTGACAAAAGAATTTAAAATTAGTATAGCGACCAACGCCTTAGCTACTCTTTGTACAAATCAATGGTCTTTAGTGTAAGCCTCGAGGAGGAGAGACCCTCCACTGGGATATTTTTAGACTTCTGGTCGAAGATAATGATCTTCTTTGACAAACGGCGACAGACCAATCAAGTGAGTACCAAATCCAATTGATCATGTTTTTTTTTATGAAATACCTGAATTAGAGTCCACAGTGAAGAAGATAGGGATTCTATTATCAGGATCCTATCCACAGGAGAGAAAATAAGGGAAGCTGTCTCCCAGAAATATCAAGGTGGCACACGGGAGTGTATTGTTTATTATGGTGTGGAGGTGGGTGAGAAGGTGGAATGGACGAGGGAGGAACGAGGGCGATAGGTTATTTGGCCGGGCTGTAGAGGAATGCGTGGTGAAACGGGTCTGGAAAGGTGGGGTAAATGAGTGTTTGGGCTTGTGGTGAACCTGATATAGTTGTAAGATGGAGAAAAAAATTTAACGAAGAGAGATGATAGATAGTTTGCTAAGTTGCACTATTCGTTGTTTGCATCGTGGTGACCCCGAAGTTGGTGCACTTCCAGGAATGCTGTGCCAATTTAGACCAAAAGTGGTGTGCAAAACTCAGGTAGGTTAACGACGGCAGAATAGTATCAATATAACCTTACCATGGAGAGTTACGTCGATATAGATATCTACTTCGCGTCGATGAACAGCCACAAGTTCAAATGTTATGTCGTCCTATCCAAATACCTTGCTATTTTTGATGCTCATAAATAAGTGCATATAGTCACCTGTCTTTACTGGTAGGGTTTCTTGTAGCCATAAATTTCTTAATAAAATTCTTTGACCCCTTTTGTTCTGATTTGATTTTATTGGTTCTATTTTTCCCTAAATTTATATCATTTGTTATCTGATTGTCTCTGGACCGTTTTTAATAGGTCTATTGGATACAGTATCATCGATTCTTTCATTGAACTCATTCATTTCTCATCATCATCATCATCATCACTAACTCTATAATTTAAGAAAGGGATTTTTTTAAGTATTTGAATAATAATTTCATCTTAGTTTGGTTATGACTTATGTTTTTTTACAAAGTTATTTCTAATAATTCTTTTATAATATAAAAAACAAAAACAAAATGGTGAAGTTCAGAAATAAATATAAGTATTGAAATTTTGTGATTTTTTAAAACCCAAAGAATTACAAATGAAGTTCAGAAAATTTATTTTTATATATCTCCTTCTATAACTATATTTTAACAACGTGATATTTTGAAAGGGGGGAAATTTAGTTTAGAGTTCCTTTTTAAAATTATTATAATTAGCGAAGTTCAGAAAATTTATAAAAATTTAACCATGGCTGCTTTTTTTTAGATTTAAAATTTTAATCTTAGTAGCGAAGCCATTAATTACCTGGTTTCCTCGTATTTAAAAGTCTTTTTATTAGCCGAACCTATTTTAGTGTTAGAAGATCTTTCTTATTAAGATGCACATTCTAAAATCAGTTTGCTTATAGTTTTCAGGTAGTTTTTTGCATAACGTGGCAAGATTGCATCTGGGTGGCTAATAAGTTTTGCTTGACATTCTCTTGGTTATGACTCACAACGGCTGAGTCGACTAGACACGCGTAAATGGTCCCAGCGACGCGGGAAAGGTGTTTGCAACTCGATGTACCCTCCGTTTGGTATCGATTTTTCATCGCCCTTCTTCCAACACCGCTCTATTAACAATGATACCCAGACCCAATATCAGGTGGATATTTCCCAAGGGGTGTTCGTCTTTATTTCAATATGCTTTACTTATGGTAAGGGGGCTGTGTAGCGTGGCGAGATTGCAAGCGGGCGGCTTATGAACTCTGCTTGAATGGAACTTTGTTGAGACTCTCGATAATAGAGTCAACTAGGACGCGCTTCCAATAGTCCCGGCGATGTGGGGAAGATGTTCTCAACTCGCCGCAAGCCCCATTCGTTCATTTTTCATCGCCCTCCTTACCTCATATATATATATATATATATATATATATATATATATATATATATATATATATATATATATATATATATATATATATATATATATATATATATATATATATATATATATATATATATATATATATATATATATATATACATTCTTATAAGGTCTCGGCTAGTCGATCATTAAGTTCATTCAACTTGTTTGCTAGTATAATTCTGAACGACGCGCATTCAAGATCTCTCGCACAGATCTGGAAGGCAGAGACGTCCGAAAATTTTTGAATTCCCCGATTGAGCGGTGGATGAACAAGACAAGATTGAAGAGGAAATGTACATCGTAAGTATGAAATAAATTAAAATAGAAATGGACTCCTTTAAAGATTACAGTAAAAAGTTTGGGGTATGTAAATACAAAACTACACAATAATACCAAGAATTGTATCCAAGAAAACGAATTTTAGAAAGAATTTAAATCAGGATGTGATGAAAACCGGAAATTGTTTTCGGAAGAAATACATAAACTAAAGCATGGTTGTTTACTAGCAAAAAAGAAGTAACTTAACCTTATTTTTTTAAAAACATAGAGCAACCATCTGAAATATCCCGTTTTTAAAAACAGTGACTACCAGTCCTGTCTTTATTACGTCACATTAGCCGGCCCACCTGACTGGACCCGCACCAGCCCCACCCATATTACTATCATTGCGTATCGGACTCGTGAGATAATACCTTCGAGGCGGTAACTTCACATACCAGCAGCCTCATATCCTGGTTTAGTCAGTCGCCTTTTACTGCACGAACTGGAGGATGGTAGGGGCATTCTTCCTGCCCCACTTAGAGGCAGTTACCTAAGTAAAAATATGTGGTATATGTCTGGTCTATGAATCCAGAAAGAAGTATATGATAGCAATAGTTTATGTATTGATGATGTATGGTCTTGGTGGTCTTTGTTAAATGGAGTAGAATTTATGTGTATACAGTACCTCGTGTGTAAGTGTGGCTTAGTAGTCTACAGGTTTTTCCGATTAAAAAACATTGCAAACTACATTAGACACAACTACAGTTTTCAGCCGTTTGTAGCCTAGAGAACATCTAATCGTTATTCAATGTCTGAAAGGATCTTCCAACATCTCTTCGGTGATCGTCCTGATTGCAGTGTTATTCTCATCTATTCGGTGGTCGTCGTGATTGCACTGTTATCTTCAACTCTTCGGTGATCGTCGTGATTGCACTGTTATTCTCATATCTTCGATGATCTTCGTGATTGCACTGTTATTCTCATCTCTTCGGTGATCATCGTGATTGCACTGTTATCTGCATCTCTTCGGTGATCGTCGTGATTGCAGTTATTTTAATCTCCTCGGTGATCGTCGCGATTGCACTGCTATTCTCATCTCTTCGGTAATCGTCGTGATTGCACTGTTATCCTCATCTCTTCGATGATCGTCGTGATTGCAGTGTTATTCTCATCTATTCCGTGATCGGCGTGATTGCACTGTTATTCTCATCTCTTCAGTGATCGTCGTGATTGCACTGCTATCTTCATCTCTTTGGTGATCGTCGTGATTGCACTGTTGATTTCATGTGAGGGCGTTCACTATAACACCCTCTCGCAACGCGTGGGCGGCCTGGTTGGTCTTTTGATAGCGCAAACAGTTCCTGTTTTCATAAACTTTACCTACAAACTTTTTATCTATTTTTTGCGTCCGGTGGTGAGCGTCTCTACTCTTTTTGCCGACCTGTAATCCAAGATTACGTCTCCTGAAACCAGAGCAGAGCGTGAGTTCTTCATAGACGCCATTTTAATTCTACCGATTACAGTCACAGCTTTGAATATAATTGATGGAAATCTTAAAGTGCTTATCTTTTTAATTATTTAGTAAATAAAAGTAAAACCAATGAGAGAATCTGATGGAAAGTCTTCTAAGAGGGTTATATACATAGGTAATGTATACAAATTCAAGTGATAGGTACTGGGAGGAGGCATAATTCTCCTAAACATTCCACAACAAAACCAGAGGGAGTCAGAGATGTAGCAAAGGATTAAAGTTTTTGTTTATTTGTTCTGTTTAATGTGCGCGCACCCGTAGGGTCATAGGCACAAGGATTAAGAATAGTTTTCGACTATTTTCTACCCTTTGGCTCCGCGACGCATGTAAACGCTCATCTTTTTTATGTGGAGCGCGTTTCTGAAGGTGATTTAAAAAGAACATTTATTATATTGAACACTTTCAAGTGGGAAAGGCTTTGAAAAGCCCAAATAACATTTATATTTTTACGAATAAATTAGGAGTAATGCGATTTATTCCACTCGTAATTCAACTTCTTTTGTTAACCGAAGTTGACCTGCCTATTCATGGAAAGAGAAAAAATGATTAAGTGAAAGATGGTTTCCTTTCGCTGTCCTACCACGCAGTGATAAGTTTGCGTAGGGGTTGCCATTTTGAGGGAAGGTGTTGGCTCAGCGACCTGTAAATGGCTTGCGGCCTTTTGAGTGGGAGGATTGGAAGGTCACCGGCCTTCCACAATGAAGTCATTTTGAGCGCCTCAAAAAGGAGAAAAGATCCAGACTTGATTTTTCTGATGGTTCTTGATATAGGGGTGTGGTATAATTCAACCATTTTCATTCAATGGTGAAAGAGGCGAGGGTAAGACAGAGCAAGAATAATGAATAAAGAGAGAATGAAGCATTTAAAGCGTCCTAGGATAATTTATGTAGATAATTTATCAATGTAGCCGCCCTCGGCGGCGAGCACGCGCTCCAGGCTAGACCTGAAGGCCGCGGCTACGTTGCGGACAAAGCCATTCTTCATGCTGGTGGCCCACACGCGGTTGAGGGAGGACTTCAGCTCGTCGACGTAGCTGTGGCGGACCTTGCCGGCCTTGCCCTCGAAATGCGTCCACACATTGTAGTCGATGGGATTGAAGTCTGGTGACTGTTGGTGCCAAAAAAAAACCTTCCACCAGAAGGTCATGCTCGACCACAACCACTCCTGCACGGTCTTGTCCGTGTGGGCGGGGCACCGTCCTCCTGAAAGACGTATTCGTGGTCAAGATGTCCTTATAATTGACCGCGAACAACACCGGCGGCATCTTCTCGCCATTCAAAGCAACGACGCCAAACATCGTCACGGAGGTCGGGTGCTTGGTTGTGGACACTTAGCGGACCTCGGAGACGTCCTCATCAAAGCTTAACACGCGGTCATTCTGCTGATTGATGACCGGATCGACCGTGAAGAATTTTTCCTAAGAAAAGAAACGACAAATCGATTGCCATGACTCTTCAATTCGATGAGAAGGCGACGACAGCGCTCCCGACGTTGTTCTCGCATATGGCCGGTGAGCAGAGGTCTTTCCACGGACCTCAAGCTCTTGCCACCCTCCTCCTTGACGGAGCTCGGTCATTTTTTAGCTTCGGATCACTTTCGAAGGCTTTTCTCACAGACAAACGGTTGGCAACTTGAGGTCTGCCTGAACGAGGTGGATCTTTGAGGTATTCCCCCATTGTTGAGCCACCCCGTGACACTGTCGATGGTCATCCGGCTGACGTTGAGCATAGACTTGTTGTGGCCCAAGCGTAGGAGAGCAGAGATCTCGATTCTTTTCACCTCCATCTCGACACATCTGCAGACAATGGAAAAGACGCTTTAATGACACGTGTTGGAAAAGTAGAACTTTAAGTTTCTTTGGCGGAACTTTTTCTATCACACACCTAAACGTCTCGAAAGATGAAAGAAAAACCCGAGTGTAACAGAACTGGTACAAAGCCCGGTAATAGACTGAATTTCAACTACTCTTAGAGGTGTAAGAGGAAAACCCCCCAAAATATCCCAGAACTAATATAAACATGTAAAAAACATGAAATCTATAGTTGATGTGGTATTTATATGGTAGTTTCTTATGGTATTATACAAACAGGAGCAATGTGGAAATTTTCTGTTTCAATTTCTATTTTGCCATCTATTCCATTGCATATTGGACGTCCTCCGATGGAGGGCTGAAATGCACATGAAGGTCAGAATGACAATCTCTAGCAATCTTGAAGGTACCAGAGGCTGGTCATCGTGGGATGGGGGTATTGTGTTTTGACACCAACTAGAGAGCATATTCGTGGTTTGTTTGCACAGAAACCTATGGATTTAATGGCGGAGCCAAGTTTTGTTTACTTCATAGTGAAAATACGACTACGATAGTTTGGGTTTGACAGAAAAAGTTCTGTTTCCAAAAGAAAAGCTTTAAACAAATTGCACTCATAGTCTTCGTCGTTAGTTGGGTAATAAAATAGGGGGAAATGTGTATAGATCGCTTAAGGTTTGAAGTTTGTTTGTTTGTTAAGTTTTCCTAACATTGTTTGAAGTTTGTTTGTTAAACCGATTGTTTAGACGTTAATCATGGGACACTTATTAAAGCTTAGGGAGTTAAATCAGAGGATTTCTTTTTTTGTGGAGCACATCTGGCGACTGCCTACTAGGGCAAAAGTCACCGTACTCCCACCCAAGCCTAGATTAAAAAAACAAATAATATATAAATAACAAAGATAAAAAAGCACAAAGGCTAAGACACAGCCTTAAAAAAACATCAAATAAAAAAGAAAAGAGAGCAAAAAGACAACAAGAAAGACGCGCGCTGGGAGATAATAAACGAGATAAATTATCAATCACCTTCTGGGGGGCGGTGTTACACCAGTTTGCTGTTGCCTCGTACCTCTAAAGGTGAACACAATTACTGGTCTTTTAGAAGGGAGACACTTAGGGGTAGCTAGCCCGGAGGTGTTATTTGGAGCGAGGTCGGGTTCTATTTGTCTCACTCGTCTAACCAAACCTGACTCCAAGAGTGTGCCCACAAGGACGGGGCGCGCGCGGTGGGGGGGGGGGGGGGAACTCATTAATTTTCCATGCCCCTTCTCCCGAGCGTGTAGTCCGTCCCGGTAGCCCATTAGCGAAACCAGAGACCATAAACTTGTCCTATGAGAGCGATAAACAGTGTTTTTGATGAACGTTCGTTTGCCCAACAATCGACATTTTCGCGCTAATCCAGATGACCATGTTGCAGGAAACAAGGTTGTATGTGTGGGTGAATGTGTATGCTTGTATGTGAGAGCAATTTTAACAGAGTCCGCGTCAGAACTATGTAGATATAAGTACTCTCGTAAGGAGCAATAGTCCAGGTCGGGTCACTATGAGTATTCACACGCATAGGGTTGTACTAATAATAGTCCCATTCGCAGGGTTCCGGAAGAGAGGAGAGAGTGGGTATGTTGTGATCCGCAGGCGGGATTAAGTTTCAGCGTGAGGCCGCTTGTTATAGATCGAAGCCATACGTTAGAAGTCTAACGCCTTAGCCACTATGCTAGCAAGGACCTCCGCTGCAACAGATAGCTTGTTTTCTAGGACTAGAGTTAATTAAACTAGCGATTTGTTCCTGGGTAATGGTTAGTCATTAAATTGTTTCACTGTCATTAATTCTGTTCATTCCTCATAAATATCTAAACTTGCATCTTATTATTATTGTCTGTCTGTTTCTTGAACGAAGCAGGTAAAGGTTGTTGATCTTTAGTATCTATTTTTTCGAGGTTTTGATCAAAAGTTTGTTGTTTTTTTCTTTTTACTGTGCCTAACCTATATCGTAATTAAATTAGGCATAACCGTAATATGTATTTCTTGAATCGGTACAATGACCCCCCCCCCTCCTCTCTTCCCGAAGTTTATGACGTCATAGCAGCGGCAAATAATAGTTTCAAGTGTTAATAACGCCAAAACACAGACTAAATTGCAACACACCATTCAGATAGGCCGATAGAATAGATTAAAAGTTGAGTTTTTTTTTAAAACGTAGATGTTCATCTGTAGAATTACCATAATCTTCCTTAAAAAATAATTAGTTTTTATGAAGTTTAATGTATTTAAACAATATTAGAAGCTTTATGATATTGTGGGGGCATTTTAGGAAATTAGGAGCTATTAGCTTAAACATTGCTAGCTTTGTAACAGGCCGGCAGTGAATTAGGCGTTCGAGCGTATCACGAGGTTAAGGTTAGTTAGTAGTAGTATTGTAGGTGAAGGGTCGAGTGCACACAAACTCGGCCTCCTATGTGCGTATTCAGATACGTACACACGCACATGGACTCGCACTCAAGTCTCCTCTCCCCGCTACCCTGCCTCCTAGCATTGGTCACTACCAGCCTTGGTGACATGCAGGTGTCCCCTCCCCCATCCCCCCAATACTTTGTTCAGTGACCATTTTTCGAAGGATTCAGAGTCTACGCACAGGATTTAATGAAGCAAAGAGATAGTTATCTTTGATTGGTCCTTCGCTCTAAAACGCTTTCCACGATTCCTTTCGATATTGTTAATTTGGATGTTTATCTCTCCTCTGTTTTTGATTTTCAGGGCACGAGATTTAATGAAGGAAAGATATAGTTATCTTTGATTGGCCCAAAGTTTTCCAATCGATAAATAAGGAGACAAATATTGCTTCTTTTTTCTCTAAAGGTCAAAATGAAGTAAAGAAATAGCTATCTTAGGTTTAAACTGGACCGTCTATCAAACTTTATTTTCCAACTTTGATCCCGCTCCCTCATCCGACTTGAATAAACATATTTATTTTTCCCAAAGAAGTCACAATGAAGTAAAGAGATAGCTATCTTTTGTTTAAACTGGATCATTGACCAATCTTACTTTTCCAACCCTTACCCCACTCCCCCCCCCCACATTTGTAGAGATATAGAAGGGCATTCTATACCTTCCTCATTTAATGATTATAGATCACAGCTTGTTGGGAAGAAGCTTTTTCCCTCGTACGGTATTTTAATTTTTTTAACTAAGTGTAAGAAAATGAAAGACCTCACAGAAGATAAGTGGAAATCTTGTGGAAAAATTTGTGATTTTCTTGAACATTTCAGCGTTTGTCAGTTGACAGCTCCTTTCACAGACTAAGTGATTTTCTTCTCTTTTTTTAAAATGGGTTTTTTAAAAAGTCTAGCTTGATATGATGATTTATTTTACTTTTAAACAGAAATATGCGTATATTTTCTCCAGATTAATAAATTGAAAATAAATATTTAATTTATACTACCCAGGTTACATAATATATATATATATATATATATATATATATATATATATATATATATATATATATATATATATATATATATATATATATATATATATATATATGAGGAATTAAACCACATTCTCCGAAGACAATTTAATTATTCAGGGTGTGAGATACACCAAAACTGTTCTGAATTAAATTGTCTTCGGAGAATGTAGTTTAATTCTTCATCTTTTCTTGCGATATTGCATTAATTTTCATCATATATATATATATATATATATATATATATATATATATATATATATATATATATATATATATATATACATTCTATTAAAAGAATTCTTTACAGCGATTTTGTCGTTTCTTTGATCATTATATAAATCAAATTGCTCAATAAAAGATGGATATGATTTACCGTTTGTCATCTGCTGAATGAAATAGACACAAAACAAGCCACATGAGTTTGAAAAGTAACTTTGAACTCTGAATGGATTGACGATAATAATTTTATTCATTTTTACTAAGTTTTTACGAATATAAACATCATTCTGGAACCCTAGAGATAACCTGTCAAAATAATACAAACATTTTGTCTTAACAATCAAAGCGACCCAATGCGAACCAGGTCTATGGCTACTGTATAGATTAATTATATAAGTTACTGGCAGTTTTAAAGGTAAACATAGATCAGTGTCTCTCGCAAAACATCCATGAAAAAATAGTTTTGTATTTTTATCTCGATACAATAGTTCTTCTATTTCTACTGCATTAATTTTATTAAAAATAAACTAATACGTTCCTAGACTTATCTATCTCAATAACAGACTAAAACTCTGCATATATAACAAGGAAGATAAGTTCTATTAATGGAGATTTAAACTGTAACTGTACTGATAATGCTTCTTGTTGTACAGGATTGGAGCATTCTCCGAGACAAGTAGTACTCTTGTCTTGATTTAGTTTAATACAATAAGTATTTTTACTTTTTATAAATTGTTCATACGTAAGTCCAATACTCTGCCCACCTCCAATACACCCTAAACCGTTATATAACGAGTAAAAAGCCCTTGACGCAACTGGATCTGTATCGTCCGAATAATTTAATTCAAATGGTCTTTCAACTTCATTCCCGTTTATTTAGAAGATATTGATGCGATTCCCATTATAAAGTTTGAATTCAAACGGTGATGCATCAAAACTACCAGAAAATGCAGAATGATCGACCATTCCTATAACCATGCGTGTTGGTATTCGCCCCATGAAGATATTATCCACACTCCTCATTGATATTCCACTCACAATTGTAAAATTTTGCATGCCTACTTGTGTGATAGGGTACTTAGCGTTTGATTTAGGCAACCTATTTTCCATCTCTAGATAAGCTGATGCTGAAAGACGGACTTTTCCAATGTAAAGAAAACTCTCTAATAATTCGATTTTAGCTTCTAAACCGGTCTGGCTTCTAAATAGTGTAAATGAATGTGGTGCTCTGGATAACTTTATCTTTATTGAGACTCCATTAATTAACAGCTTATGTTGTGAGAAGAAATCAGCGTGTAGTTTTCCAAATACATTAATTAGTTTTTTTTGAGATCTGCTATAGTGGAAAGAAAAGTAGATTTTAATTCTTCAGTATAGTTCAACAGGGTCTCTAAATATGCACGATAGGGGTAATTATTTCCAATCGAATTTACAGATGTTTCATTTAAATAAATATCAACATTGCTGAACAAAGTGCGAAGAATATTATTTTCAGGAAAAACATTATCCCCATCTAGAAGTTGGCTTCCGTTTGAATTCACAATTCTTGCTTTAATATAAAGCTAAACCTCACTAGAGTCTACATAATACTGTCCGTTACCAGATACATAATATTCAACTGGTGTGAGGTCTGAAGAGATATTGCTGAGGGAAGAGTAACACTGATAATTGCTTTCAACGATGGAAATTTGGGTTGGTAGAACAGTAAACAAATCCAGTTCTCTCTTTGAACAGATATCACTTGTTGGATGAAGAGCATTTATTTTACACGTGTAAGATTTACAGCCGTTGATATCTTTATGAAAACATCTATGAAATGTCTGATGGTTTATATTATGAGAAAAAAAACACATCCCCAGCCTCATCATCATCTATTTTCAACTTTCTTCTATTCTTCAACTTCTGATTCATCCATTTTCGCTTATTTATTACACCTATTTTTTCTTATTTCCTCTCATTATCCCTCTCAAATTTTAACTTTCTTCAAATATACTGTCTAGTATCTTTAGTGATATTATTTTTTCCCCTTCCCAGCTGGTCTCTCAGAGCTTGCTTCGCACTCTTTCCATGTACAATATCCTGAACAGTATCGAACCCGGCTGAAATAGCCTTCTTTCCTAGATAACGAGCACCACTCTTTAGATATGGTGTTGCATTTCTGAATAGGGAAGAGAAGAGGGATCCAAGACCATGTCCCCTCTGGACTTTTGAACCTTTAAACACGCGTGGTCCATTCAACATTTTTAATTATCGTCTAATGATTACTCTTAATGTGTAGTTTTATCATCAAATGACCAACAAAGAATGGAAATTTTTTCCCTTCAACCGTTCTGATATAAATATAAATTGATATCAAGTCCCCAGAGCTTAGATTCAGATAATGTGGATTATCAAAAGTTATACTGAATGAACCATCATTGAAAGGAAGATGAATAATTTTCATCAGCCTTGACTGTTTCACACCTACTAACTGATAGTCTACAAGGTTAGAGTAAATGTAACATGATCTCGCATGAGATATAAGAGCAGTAAAATCTATATTGAACGCTATAAAATGATTTAATTCGGGGATATCATCTCTGATAGATCTTTTCATTATAGTGTAAAATTCTTTTGACAGATTAATTAATAGATTTTCTTTCCTTTTCACATTGAGCGATGAACTTGAAGTGAGCACTAACATATAATCAGTAGGCATTTTCCGTTGCTTTCTGTCAGATTGAAACATTAAATCTTGAGATGATAATTTCTGTTTCATTTTCAGATTCATTTTCTCTGAGTGCTTTTTCATTTTTGTAATATCCAGCGTCTATCCATATCTCATCATAAACATAGTCAATTTCTTTTATTTTTGTTACCTTTCATCTTGCCCTATATAGTATTTGATGCATAGTTGTTTACTTCCGCGATTTTCCGATAGACTGTGAATGCGTGTGTAGACTTAGTAACATTATAGATATTCCCTGTAAATTGTAATTCACAAAGACCTACTTCATACTGCCTGTGGTTTGTTATTATGGATTTGTGCAACCCGATTCTATAGTCAGACATGGTATTTTGAGGAAGGAAAGGTGACATAAAACCTCTCTGGCTCCATTTTCACAACTGATATAAAACTTCCACATCTCCCACGTTTATATAATTTTATGAATGTATTTGCTCAAGATTTTAGGGTTATATCACATGCCTTGATATATGAGTTAAACGATTCTGGGTACCCTCGCCATTTTACTAAATATAGCTCGTTTTTTACATGCCCTTTCGCTTTAACTCTCCTCTCCATTACATATTTCTTACGGGAGTCAAATTTTACTTTCTCTAGTTCTTCTTCATAAACTCCACCTTCAATATGTTCTCCATTTAGATCTTCAATATAATACAGGGCTAATACATTTGAAATTTTATATATCTTGTAGATTTCCTCACTCCAGCCTATTTCACACCCTTTTATACATTTACTGGAAACGCGAGAGATTCAAACATAATCACCGATCTTATATAGAAACCTCTTTTTTTACCTTCAGTTCTCTGTTTCTGTATAGCAACATCGTGTATAACTTTTAACGGTGTGTTCCCAATCATTCTATCTCTAGAATTATTACACAGTCCTGCGTTTGAAAAAGGAATTTCTGTTCCTGCGGTTTTCTTTAGTGATTCCTAACGAAATTGTTCTCCTAAATTGAAATATGACATTCATTTTGCTCAATCAGGTCTGGTTTTTGAGATACAGCGCACTACTGTTTTTAGAAAAGGGACATTTTTGAAAAAATCTCTTATTTATATAAAAGTTATTTAATAAATTACAATTACTTGTAATAAAAAAATACCGACTCAATTCGACTTTCTTTTAATTAATTTTAAACTTACAGACTACTTATGAGCTTAACCAGGAGTGCAAAGAAACTATTTTCCAAGAAAAGAAGTCCTTGATGACTTCCGCTTGTGAAGCGATGTTGGTTCGTCGCGTTTAAGACACCAGCAATAGTCAGCTAACATGTTGATGTCCCAGCGTCCTTGATATCTTGTCTCCATCGTCTTTATGTCTTGGTGAAATCTTCCTCCTTGTTCCTCGCTATAATCTCCACAGTTTGCCGGAAAATAGTCAAGATGTGACTGGATAAAATGTATTTTTATCGACATGCGAGCTCCCATTTTTTCGAAGCTTTTCATAAGCTCATTTACATGTGAGATATATCCTGAGCTTCTTTTATTTCCTAGAAAACCGTCGATTACTTTACTAAACGCTCGCCATGCTTCTTGTTCACTGGCTTCCATATTGGTGTAAAAATGCTTGTCTTTTAACAGAGTTCTAATTTGGGGACCATCAAATATGCCTGCATGGAGCTTGGCATCACTGATCTGTGGGAATTTTTGCAGTAGATACTTAAAAGCTTGGCCTTCTTTATTCAGTGCTTTCACAAAGTTCTTCATCAGGCCAAGCTTTATATGAAGAGGAGGCAGTAAAACATTTTGGGGAGGGACTAGAGGTTGAGCTACCACATTGTGGCAGCCAATTTGGAATGCCTATCGAGATGGCCAGTCTTTTTGCTTATAGTGAAGACTATCCGCCTGGCTATCCCATAAGCACATGAAGCATGGATATTTTGTGTAGCCTCCTTGCATCCCAAGAAGAAGGCACACATGGTTTCTAAGAACTTCTATTTTTTGCATAGGCAATTTTCACTAAGTTTATTAGGGGTAGGGAGAAACTAATATGTGTATAATATCCTTCTGTCATTGGTATTTAGAAACAAACATTCCTTGAAATATTTAACAAGTTCAATAAAGTAAAATATATCTTACCTTGAGATCACCACATATTAACCAGTTCTGGTTAGAGTACTTGATTGTATTAATCAATACTTTCATATTTTCGTAGCTTTCTGTTAACTGAACTGAATGGCCAATAGGTACAGATGCCATTTTATTGCCAATATTTAAGAGTACTGCCTTCAAACTTCTGCTAGAAGAATCAATAAAGAGCCTCCATTCACTTGGTTGGTAAGGAACGCCAAGTGCCTCAATTAAACCTTTTACATCATTGCAATACACAAAAGAGCTGCAAGAATCAACTGCAAAGAACTTTCGAAACTCTTCGTCTCTATTTCTGAACCAAAAGTATGTAGTTTCTTGAGAGAGGAGGTTGCTCTCACTAAGACGGGATGCAAGAAGTTGTGCGTTCTCTTTAGAAAGACCAAGATCTCTAGTCAAGTCATTTAATTGACCTTGAGTGAGTGGTCTTGGCAAAGTCATTGTAGACGTAGGCTGATATGTCACTGAAGTGTCAGTGTCATCCACTTCTATATTGTCTTGTAGCTCAGTATTTTTAGGTGGAGAAGGAACTGGAACTCCTGGACCATGTGGTTGTGGTTTAATGGCAGAAGGAACATCAGGATAGACTACAGTGTGTTTGTTCTTCTTATTGACACCTGAAAAAAGTTTTGCATACTTAATTTACATACTTTTAATTCACTCGACTCTCGTTTCCACATTTTTATACACATTTTTCATACCAGGTAAATTTACAATTTTTAAATACAATCAATTTTTATATACAATTTTAATAGGCTACCAAAAGATTTGTATAAACATTTCTAGATTTGTCAAGGACTATATTGTTAAAGTAATTATCTCACCTTTAAGATTTGTCATGCAAAAATAGCAGTCTGTAATGTGGTCCTTGCCTTCTCTCCACACCATAGGTACACCAAATGACAAACAGTTCATTTTGCCCTCACTCCAGCGTCTTAAGGCTATGACACAGGCTTTGCAGCACATATGTGGAGCAAAGTTTTGGTCTTGATCACCTAGCTTTATTCCAAAATATGCATTGTAAAGGAACTTCACTAACGGCGTTATAGGGCATTGCTGGTCACTAAAAGTTACCTTTCCACAAACAAAACAAAATCTATCAGGACTGTTTTTACACTTTCTATTCATTTTTATGAAATATAAGGAGTTTTGCTAATGTATTTGCCTGCAAAAAATTCACAAAGATAAATAAAGTTTTAGAAAAACACTTTAAACACTGTTCATAGATGAGAAAAGTCATGGATTAAAAAACCAACACTTAGTTGGAGAGTGAGCAAGCAACACACAACCACTCGCGCTCGCGGTCAGCTAGAGACTGAGCTCTCTAACGCCATCTAGGGAGTTTGGTCTGTATCTTAAAAACTAAACCTAATTGAGCAATATGAATGCTTGATTTGGATTTAAGAGACAAATTTCATTAAGAATCACCTATGAAACCCTCAGGAACATTTTTGACGCAGACCAGTGTTATAAGCTTTTGCAAAATCATCTAATACGTCGACGTATGTCCAGGTATTATTAAAAGTAAAGTATCTGAAAAGTCTTCCTTTTATTGTTCTTTGTACACGCTCTACAAGACTAGCTTCGTTTAGAGAGTGAACATGATAAATGCCGATTTTAATTTCGCTTAATAAACGTTTCATCTTATCTCCTTTAAACTCTCCTCCATCATCAGAACATATATAACCTGGAATCCATCCGGATTCTTCCATGAGATTTCTTACAGCATTTGACACTACCTGGTCCGTCTTCTGCTTTAAACGAATTAACCAGATATATCTAGAATATACGTCAATTACAAAGAGTATGTATCGTACACCATAGTTACAACTTTCATATTTGGACATCACAGTTAAATCTAGTTGCTAGATCTCGTTAGATCCTTGCGCTTTTACGTGTTTGGTCTTGAATCGTTTTCGAATGGATTTATGTAATGTATAGCTATCCAAACTCGAGAGAAAACTTTCCACACCAGATCTTTTGGCGATCTTTTTTACAGATTGGTATAGTCGATTTATCCCACCAAAAGATGTTGGTAGACTCGGGGATGCATATAAGCGTAATAATCGACGGTTCATTTCAAACTGAATATCTGACTAGCTTACACTCTTATATAACTATTCAATGAAAAGACATCTTATCTTAAAATCCAATTTTATTTTACATATAGATTAAAATACATAATTTCAATTATAATTTCATGGATGTTCGCAACCTTATTACCTTGTATACATATACTGATTCTCTGAATCAAAAGAGCTGGATTAATCGAATCGGGAAATCGGTATTCGATATGTAACGGGTGAAAATGATCAATGTTAATTTTTAATCCAACCTTATATTTTTTAAAATTAATATCATAAGTTTTTTTATATGATCCAGTATTTGAATAAGCATATTTGTTAAAGAATTGTGCTCTGATAAAATATTATTTCTATCTTGGGTAAACTTAAACTTTCTTCTTGAAATTCTTGATGACGCAGGCTGGTGACACTTCACCCTCTGGACTTTCATGGTGAGACTGGTTGATAAATAGATATTCTATTAAATTTTATTTACACGTAATGGTGACGTAGTCGTAAAGATCCCTGAGGACAAATTCTTTCACAAGTTCGATACTGTTCCCCCTCTTGTTGAGAAAACAGTAGAACTCATAAAACGAGATATTTTATATATACTCAACTTCTGTGATGACGTGTTTAAGTTTTCGCCATTCATCAGTCCATCGTTGAATGTAAGATAACAGACATCAACAGCATTCTGTAAGCATTTCATTTGACGAAAACTTTGATGAAACTTGTCTTCAAATTTTAGAAAAGTGTTGACTTCATACTCATTGTACAGCGCATTTTTAAATCGTGTAGGAATGAACTCTTCATCCCTTTTCCAGTAAATACCGAAATGGATACTTGGAAATAGACTCTTAGGGTTGGCCTCCACTGCACACTTTAATTGCTTTACACGGTAGTCCTTCACCAAACGATCAACATAGGGGAAAATTTACTGTTTTAACTTGTGTATTGCAGCAAACACAAGCCAAAACTCATCTTCACTAAGGAATAGTTTATTGTTATAGCGGGTTCTTCCATAGGTATTTTCAAAGATCACTCTAACATAACCCCGAATTTTGTTCTAGTAATCTTCAAAGGGTTGAATATATTAATTTTATATTCTTGTTGTATAATTTGCTGAAATCGAGACATAGATTCATACGCGTGAGTATTCGTGTGAATCTGGACAGACAGTGAGACAAAAGCCATTAGGATAGGGTTTCTCTGACACGGTTTGAATTTTCAGGTTTTTTCTTGTATTAACATAACAGTATAGTTGCCACTTAGCCTTTAACAATTATTTGATTGGACCGTCTAGTTGCCATTTCCATCAGTCAAATTGATTAATAATTCAACCAGTTCCCTATTTTGGGTTGTTGGCGATAGTGAGAAATACACGTGTGTTTGCGTAAACCCTTGATTGAGGTAGAAGTGGAAGAAGTTAATGGATGAGTAATATTTTCTAATTCTTTCCGGCGTTGTGAATTTTTTATAATAGATTTCGGGAAATTGGAAGATATTAACTTTGCTCTTACTTCTTCCCAGAAAAGGGGTGGTGGTCTTTTTCACGTTCTAGTTAAATCATTAAGGAGGTCGATAATGTTAGATTGTGGGAGTCTTTTACCGTCGATTGTAATCACCCCATTATTATCCCAACTGAATCCTTCTGTATTTTTTAATGTCTGATAAATTACTCTACTCTTTTCACGAAAATTAGGCTCCAGTGTTCCTAGTACTTCCACTGCATATTCGTTTATTTGATCCCTATCATTCTGGTTAACATTAGCGAGAGGTGAATTTACAATCTTATCATACTGTTTTAAATAATGTTCCAACGTCTTATGACAAAGTATAATACCTTTATCTGGTGGTATGTGTGAATTATTGAGTATAATAGTCAATTCTCTCTCCAAAGATAAAAGTCTTTCTTGAGATGGTATGAAGTTTGAGGGTAGCTCTCTCTTTTTTTCTGGATAAACAATAATTTTTTTCATCTTAGAAGATTGGAGAGATGCTGTCATCGGAACATTACCTTTTATTAGATTAAGACACATTTCACAAAATCACTATCCATGCTTCCTATGATTGATTTTTTCATCTTTTTAGAAAGTGTAGGGAACGCATGGAAGAGATACGCGTATCTTTTCATTTTCTGGTTCATTCTAAAAAATATACGGTTTCGATTTCATTTGGAAATATACCCGTCCGTAAGGTAAATCGTACAGTGTTTCACAGACTGAAGTCGCAGAGCAAGTAGCCATAAGGTTTTGAGACTGATTCTTTATATATCTTCATGAAACTCTTACGTTCACCAGGCATTATTTTTCCAGCAAATATATCTATCTGGGAGATGTCTCTCCTCTGGTTAAATGAAACTAAATTGTTACAATTTAAGGCTATATCGCGCATATAAGAATTTTTATAAAATAGATTTTGAGCCACTAGGAATAAGGAGATATTCTTATGGTGGGAGGTAAATGTAAATCTCTCTGATATATTTGCATCTATCTTCTGCATTAAGTCATCTAAAATAAGGAGTTTATTATTTTTTCCCATCTAGAGGTGAAACATCGTATACCCCTTCATGAAACATCACTTCGTTTTTAAATTCTTCATAATCTTTCTGCCACACACTATAACACCAGATGGTTCTATCAACACGTTGAGTAAACATCTTATCTCTATTCCGGAGTATACGATATAGGAAGTGGGGTTTTCCGCTAGATGTCGGCCCAATGATCGATGAAGTACATGGAGATATAAATTTAAATTTTTTGGCACTTCTTTCACTCATACTTTTCTTATGTACATTGAATGATACAGCTTCTTTCGGATAACTATAAACAAAAGCCTCTCTCTAAAAAAAATAATTTTTAATACCTCCTTCACTCATGCTTTCTTTTTGTATCATGAATGAGCCAACATCTTTCAGATAACTATATACAAAATGTTTTCTTTCTTTATAGACCATCAGAAAAGATGTTTACTCCCCCTACAAAAAAAAAGCGAAAGATCCACCAAAAGGATACAACCTACTGCTCTTTATCTAACCTCTCATCGAGCGAAGGTGTCATTGGTGTGGAATCCGAGTACGTATTTGTCACTCATGCTTTCCTTCTGTATAATGAATACGTAAACTTCTTTCAGATAAATATATACATCATTTTCCCACCTTTTTAGATTATCAAAAGAACAGCAGAAAGAAAATCGTTCTTGTGCAAAAATTACGCCAATACGAGAAAACAGATATGGAAATCTTCTGATTATTATATATCATGTAATCGTGAAGAATCCAAAAGATTCTGGTCTTGGTAGAGTAGTGCGTGAGCTTTCACGACGTATATTAAATCTCCAATGGATTCGAGATGGTTATTATCGTATAAATATAAGTTTTCAAATTATGGATGTATCCGGTGATACAATCCATTTACACATTCCATTCGTTCAACTACGTGAGTTGACACTATTCGGTTATATCATGAGACGATTCGAGACAGCATTCCAATCTGCAGACACAATCGAGTTTAGTACCTTCAATCTCATAGTTCATGTTTAGAGAATTCATGCAGGGCATTCTGTAATACCATCCAATGTCAGATTTGATCGACATAATATATATAGAGGTCATACAAATTCTACAGGCTACGCATTTGTTTCCTCAGTCCTCACGAAAAAAATGAAGGAGAATGTAAGGAGAACGTAAATTCAAATTACTCCATCCACCAACTTATCCTGCAAAAACAGCCCCACTCCTATTCACTACATTAGTGATATATATGTTAAAAACAAGAAACTTCCTTTTAATCACAATATGTGTTTTTCCTGCTATACGTTCCATGACAACGTAACAGTCCATCTAAAAGATTGTGAAGGGGTATGCAGTCAGTGTCTTGGGCATTGTGATGGAGAAAGAATTCGAGGGATTTTATGTAATAAGTATAATCGCTCATTCTACAGCCAATCATGTTTTGATACGCACAAAAAGCTTCATACTTGTGTGAAGATTAGCATGTGTCTTAGATGTAACTATATAATCATGCAGGGTGCAAACGGCATGAGACGGCACGAGTGTGAGAAGTTATTCTGCTCTAAATGTTATACATACTATAAAGCGAATGGAGCAAAGCATACGTGCTGGATGAAAAGATCGAAGAAGTCGATGGTTAAGAAATGGAATGACGTATATTATGATATTGAAACCTATAAAGAAGTGGGATCATTTATACTGGTTATGCAAATAATCTGTGAACCCTGTTTTGATAATGAGAATGAAACATATGACAAATGTAAGAACTGTCGTACACGAACAAAGATTTTTCAAAAGATATGCTGAAAACTCCCCTTGTAAACCCTTTATAGAAGAGCTAATACGAATAAGAGGATCGAGAGAAAATGTGAAAACGTATGTGATGGCACATAACAATGCCAAATTTGATGCCCAATTTATCTATGACGAACTGCTTCAACATTTTAATCCTAATCTCTTTACTTCGCATCCAATGAAGCGATCACGAAAGATTTTTAAGATAGAGCTCGTTCAGGACATAATTTTTAAGGACACACTCCTATCCATCCCTCCTTTGCTGAAAAAGCTGCCCAAAGCAATGGGAATCCCAGAAATGGAAAAAAGGTTATTTACCTTACGATTTTCTTTCAGGGAAAACTTTGAATTATACTGGACCTGTTCCTGAAAAAAGGTATTTTAACTATGAAAAAGTGAACAGCTAGGAAAAATTATACTTTGACAGTAATTTTTATTCCAATTTCCAGAAAGAAGTATATAATATTCGTACAGAATGTATTAAGTATTGCATTCAAGGTGTTTCTATCCTTCGCCTGTGTTTTGAGAAGTTTAGGTGTTCGTTCATAAGAAGATTTAACATTGATCCTATGAAGTCTTGTATCACAATAGCCTCATTGTGTTACAAGGTTTATAAAGATGTCTTCTTACCAGAAAATTCTATTGCAGTCATCGACAGAAAGAAATCCAAAGCTTTTTCTTATAAGGCTATACGTTGGCTTATGTTTTAAAAACATGTTAGAGGAATCCCGATTTTTCATGCAAGAAACGCTGGTGAGCGAAGCCTTTCTGTTGGTGGAAGAGAATTTTTTCCTGACGGGTTTTCACCATCAGGAGGAGGAACTGTGTTTCTCTTTCATGGATGTTATTGGCATGGGTGCCTGCCAGAAAGAAAACTGTGATATAAAACAGGATGTTTCCATTGGTGGACATGGGTCGTTGGACCGATATTATCAGACAGTAGAGAGTGATCGAATTCTTAGTAGTAAATACAGGGTTATCATTCTCTGGGAGTGTGAATTTGAAACCATGATGCAAACCATTACAGGGCGCCATGAGGCGGTTAATAGAATATCTGCCGATGTAATCAATGGTGTATTGGATGTAAGGAGTGCACTTTTTGGTGGCAGATGTAACCCATTTATATTATACTATCCAACAACCGAAGGTGTGAAAATCCATTATGTCGACTTTTGCTCCTTATATCCGTACTGTATGAACAACAATCCCTATACCGTAGGATCACCTAGACGTTCCGTATCTGTGCGAGAAATTCCGTCTATTCAAGAATTCACTCAGGGTGTGAATGAGGCATATTTCGGTATCGTTAAAGTTGATGTTCTCCCTCCTAATGATCTGTATATTCCAGTTCTCCCTCAATCCGTAGATGGTAAACTTACTTTCACACTCTGCACCACATACGCTCAGCAAAACTCACACGAATGCGATCACTCTGAAAAGCAACGTATGATTTCCGGAGTGTACACAACCCCTGAACTGAAACTTGCACTGGAAAAAATGTATAAGATCAAAAAAATCTACGAGTTTTGGGAGTTTGAAAAGAGAGATGATTTGTTCGCAGAGTATCTAAAAACTTTTCTAGGAGAAAAAATAGAAGCTTCTGGCTTCCCACGAGGAGTAATTGGTGAGAATGAAAAAATAGAATACGTGAAGAGGGTGAATCATGTTGAGGGGATAAACATCCAAATAAAAAACATCGAAAGGAATCCTGGAACTCGTTTTAGAGCGAAGCTCTGCCTAAATAGGTAAGGATTTCTTCCTGCGATTAGATTTTTTTCTGTGTTAATATATTACTTTCAAGATGTGATTTAGAAATGTTAAAACATTGTACAGCTAATATAAAGTTAATAATTTCTAAACTTAAAGTCGATAATACTACTATAATAATAAATCAAAAATCATCCCATTGATCCTGATCATATTTAGCAATGTTAAGACATTGTACAGCTAATATGAAGTCAATAATTTCTAAATTTAAAGTCGATAATACTACTATAATAATTCATCAAATATCATCCCATTGATCCTGATCGTATTTATTTCTTTTACAGTCTCTGGAGAAAATTTGCTCAGAGGATTCGTGGAATGCAAACGGTCATCTGTGGTTCTGACCATGATGTAATCGACCTGATCAAAAACGACGATTACATTGTGAACTCGTTGGATGTAGTCGGCAATGCATACATTGCGAAAGTAGAGAATGCTGAACATGTAGAAGTTGATTCCCACATAACGAATCTTTCAATTGCAGCATTCACAACCGCCTATGCTCGAATCAAGCTCTATGGCCTCTTAGATTCGTTGGGTGAAAGGTTGTTGTACTGTGACACATACAGTGCCATCTTCATTGCTAGGAAAGATGATCCACAACCTCAACTCGGAGAATTCCTAGGTGATCTCACCGATGAGATCAAGGATGTGTAAGGTGCTGATGCGTATGGAGATTCATTCTGCTCTACGGGTCCCAAATCCTATTCGGTACGTATTCAAACGCCGAGTGGGGTGAAGTGTATACTTCGTGCTAAAGGATTAACTATTAACACTCACACGAAGTATATAATAACCTACGATACTATGAAACGCATAGTTGGAGCAGATGATGATAGAGAGAATGATGATAGTCATATCCTTGTACCGTTTATGGGTTTCAGAGCCGAGAAACACGGTGAGAGGGCAAAGGTTGTGAGAAAGACGTTTCGGAAACGTGTTGTGCTCCTTGGGAGTTACCGAACAATACCTTTCGGTTTCAAAGGGATCTTACAAGATATTTTTTTTTTTTAAAAGTCCATTGAATACCTGCCAGCTATTATTAGCTCTTTCTTTATGTGCATATATATTTTTCAATTATTAATAATATTCTCTGATTTATATGAATAAAATAAAGATGAAATAATATGCGTTATGCAACCAATGTTTTATTTTGTCTAAAAAATAACTCATCACATTCTCTTGACCTTGTGAAAAGGAGAATTCTTTCATCTCTGCCTCTTCAATCTTAGTTTTCATCGTATCGGTGAGCTGATAGGAATACCATGAGAGAAATCGAAATAACAAGTGTTTTGTGCCAAATATAGCGATGTTCACTACTTTCTCCCCATCATTCACAATGTTAGAATGCAATATGCAGAAAAATCTATATACCCATGTATTGTGACGATCGGATAAACCTCCTACAAAGAAAAACAAAACTGGTCCATTAGCTCGCTTTTTAATTTTTCACCGATAATTAAATCTTCTAAATCCATAAACTGGAGATTTTCTATCACTTCTTTTTCGTTATTATAGTTGAAAGGTGGTTGGACTGACCCACTATAGAGAAATTCAATCCGATCAATTGGGTGTTCATGAATAAGTCGCCGAAGATGATCGAAGAAATCAACCGTAGATGAATAGTCTGGGCTAAATTTATAATCCGATCCACACACATCTTCAGTTGCAAAAGATTTACTAAGTCTAGGTGTGGTACGGTGTGGATGGAGGATCATCTTAGAATGTGTGACACACAAAGAGGTTTAAGGACAAATGATTTAAACAGATGGCAACTAGACGGGCCAATCAAAGAATTGTAAAAGGTTAAATGGCAACTCCACGGTTATGTTAATACAAGAAAAATCCTGAAAATTCAAAACATTTTCAAGTGTGTGTGTGTGTGTGTGCGTGTATGTGTGTGTGTGCGTGTAGACTTTGAATCCTTCGAAAAAAGGTCAATGACCAAAGTATTGCGGGGATGGGGGGAGGGGGGAGGGGATACCTGTATGCAACCAAGGCTGGTTGTGACCAATGCTAGGGGGAGAGAGAGGAGACTTGAGTGCGAGTCCATGTGCGTGTGTATGTATCTGGATACGCACATAGGAGGTCGAGTTTGTGTGCACTCGACCCTTCACCTACAATACTACTAAGTTAACTTAATCTAACCTCGCGATAGCCTCGAACGTCTAATTCGCTACCGGGTGGCGGGCCTATTCCGGAAAAGATTACTTTTTTTAGAGATCTTTGCTTACAAACTTTCGGTGTGAAAGTTTGTTTTTCACTTTAACCTTTTATTTTTTTTTTGGGGGGGAAGGCTTTTTCTCTTTAAGAATGAGTGTATTCTAAAGATTAATTCAGGGTGGAATACACTCAATTATTTTATCAATTGGTGAACAGTAAATGTTGTTAGTTTTGAAATAGAAGAGGGAGTGCCAGCAAATCCATACCAGACTTTTAATAAAAACTGTTCATTAGCCAGAATTGGTTAACATAACCTATACAGAATTCATTACGAACCAGCAAAGAACCTGCTGTGGCACTGTATGCCAGTAAGGCCTATTTGTTCTTGCTTTGATTCGCCTACAAAACAAACGAGAGCATTGATTGCTTGGAGTGAATTTGGAGGACGTTGAATCAATACTTTTTACTTTGGAAGGTTGCTAGGAAAGAGATTAGATTTTGTGTTTTATTAAATAGTACATATATTATTATATTATATAGTATAGTATATATTATATGGGTTTATTATAGAGTAAACTATTAATTTAACGATACTAATTATACACTCGAAATAATATGGTAACCCATAAAATATGGTATTATTCATAATGAGATTGTAGTAAGAATTAAATCGACATTATTGCAATCCAATATTCGCCTCACTTTGGCACTATAATTGTGTGAATTGATGATTATGCTTTACACCATATCTTAAATTTTGTGAACGCGCGGAATAAATTAAATGCTCCTTGAGTTCAATGGTTATAAGAAAAACGCACGTGGAAAGCTTGGAACGCAATGAAGAGGTAGGCTTCGATTTGGAGTCGCTTGTCGATGCAGAAAAAAAATTACCATTAGCGGCCATCTTTATCATGGAATGCGGATAGATGTGAGGAGACGACTGGATTGGAGAGCGGATAGAGATAGGAGCGTCTCGTTTGGCGAGCGTTGTTTCGTGCCTTCTTAGCGTGTAGAAAATGGGGCGAATTGTGGCGCGACTCTTTCCCCTTAGTGGAGGAATCTGAGGTGTCCTTTGATTGTAGGGAATGTTTCACTAGACAAGTTGATTTCTTCGGAATCGGAAGGGAGATAACCATAATCCTACCTGCGAAATGCGGAGGTTCGTTACTCTCTCGCTTCACAGATGCAAGCTGAAGCTCTGCTGAAATTTGCAATGGCCGCTCGAATAGACCCGTGGAAGTTTTTGTAAGTAATTTAGGAAAAACTGGCACCGGCATCGGCGTCCCCCATAACTGCCCCCACCAGAATTTAAATTCTCGAAAAGTGTCTCGTTTGGCAGGCGTTAATTTAAGTCTACTCGGCGTATGAAGAATAGGACGAACTCGCTTGCCTCAACTGACAGACATCTCTCGCCCAGCCGGTTTTAGTTCCCCTGAATTGGAAGAGTCGGCCTGAAGTTTTCCAGGCTCGCATAGGAAGGCCCATGTCGTGCAAGTCGTGTGGTAAAGGCTGGCAGCCGATATCCCCCTCTTTCCCACCAGAACTAAAATTCCTGAAGAAAAAGGAAAGGAATATTAGGTGCTTAAAGATACTTGCATCCTTTTCGGTTGCCTTGAGGACCGCCTTGGTCTTTTGATGGCTTTCTTTGCCTGGGGGAGCCGCTGTTTCGAGATAAGCAGGTTTAAGACAATTCATTGCAACAGTGTCTTTTTTTAGCATATTTGAGAGTACGCCTGAGAACTTGAAATGTCGTATGTATGTTTGCTGTAGCAGCTCTTTTACGTCATTTCCCAAAATGAAAACAGATGGAGCAGTATGGAGATCCTTAGGGATGTAAACTGACCTTTCCCCTTTGTGCGTAGTGGACGTCGGTTTAATCTTCCCCATGGTGCATCTGAAAGTAGCGACAAAGTTTGATGGGAAGATGGTGCATGAAGTGTCCTCGAAAGGCTCGTCAACCAAACGCGGCCAAGTGCCGTATACGAGATCGACCGAAGATGCGCCGACATCTTCCTTTCATGCGTTCCTGAGACCCAGAGGGAGTGCTTTCTCCCAAGGGTGAGGGCTACGGCGCTAAAAGCCCCCTGTAGGCTTCTATGATTCCGCTCAATTAACTCGGTATTCTATGGGATCCACAGGGTAATCTTAACGTGTCTAGTATCAAGGGCACTAGTGAATTCTATCGAAAAGAACTCGAATTTTTTACTACGATCCGTCGTGATGGTCGAAGTGACCAAAACTTTGCTACTCAGGGGGCTATAAAAACCTGAGACGACTTCCACCCAGCGCGTAAAGCAATCCTCCATCATGCGTTTTCTTGGTAGCGAGGAAGCGGGCTTACGACCTCCATGTAGATTTTCTTGAACCTTTCGAAGGCTGAGGCACATGAATTGGCTGGATCGACCATGTGTCGCCATGCCTTTGAAAGTTTGCATTATGCATAGGAGACTATTACTAAAACTAATGTCTAATGTCAGCAGGACCATTTTACTTATGCTTTGATTCCCCTCCAAAACGAAAGAGGGCATTGACTTCTCAGAGTGAATATGAAGGAAATTGAATATATACCTACTCTTTACTTTGTAGGGTTAAAGGAAAAGAAATTAAATTTTGTTTTATTAGAGTCCATCATTCATTTAACGATATTAAATATACGAAATAATATGGGAACACAATAAATCAAAATATTTACTTCAATGAGTATTGCCAATGAAAATTAAATTGCTATTATTAGACTGAATTTATCCCCTTCGCTTTAGGCACTAGCTCAAAAAAAGGGGGAAACGTTTAGTTTTATTTCTGCAAGGTCATATTTTAAAGTAATAGATTCTATGCTTAAACATATTCACTGTAGTGTTTTTAGCTACATTCCGAGAAAAGCCATTCCAAGTTTCTGTTATTTTAATAGAAATTAAATTATGTGATATCGCAGTGTTAAATCTTTTGTTAGCTACTTTGAAACCGTTATTTATATTTGCTGCTCTGTTATCTAACTCAAATATCGAGTAGTAATTTATATTGGTGATGAATTTAATATTTTAAATACTTCATTATGTCAGCCGCGCAGATGCCAAACTATTAGTAAAAGTAAATTGATGTATATCAGCCTTCCTTCGAACGATCTATTTCTAAATTTAATAATTAATTTCGGTCATCTATGCTGGAGGCGATTGAATATCACAATTTCCTGTTCAATGGATGGAGACCAGAATTGCAAAGCATACTACAAATGAGGTCTTTGAAACGTTATATATAATGAAAGAATAATATATTTCATTTTAAATGACGCTTTTGTGACGCTACAGTGCATTGTTTCGGAAATTAGATCATTCGACATTATGACACGTAAATAATTTTCCGATATTATGAGATATGTGAATTACCTTACACTTTTCCATGTTGTATTGAATCTGCCATCGTTCCGATCATATGACTACTCTCTCAAGTCTCTTTTGTAAGTTTTCATAGTCACTGATATTTTGCATAGTTATCAAGTTTCGTGCCATTAGCAAATTTTGAAATGTAATGTTACACAAATTCTTGAGTATATATATATATATATATATATATATATATATATATATATATATATATAATAGCAAATCTGGAGATATTCTAGATATCAGACGTAATAAGGCAGGAAGAGGGCCTTAGAGAGGGAAGTGTCTTGAGTGTCACGCTGCTTTGCCGTTAGCATCAATGGTATTACCTTGGTGAGGCCGGAAGATTTTCTCGCTACTCTCTAAGTAGAAGACCTTTCGATCTCTTTTGGTGTGGCCCAGATGACAACTCTAGAGCCTCGACTCCAACAATGAAGCGCACAGCCTTCGATTTTTCTTGGCTAAGACTAAGGTGATGCACTTCTGTATCGAGGAATCCGTGATGCCACGGTTGCCACGAGCCGGGAAGATGTCAAGGTTATCTTTTGCTGGGTTCCTGGAAATATAGGGATTGCGAGGGTTGAACGCGCCAAAGAGTCCGAGAGTACCGAGCCAGCACCTCGTTCTTTCTCACATTGACTACATGTCAGGAATCAGATCAGCTCTCCGGGGTGCCCGGCAAAAAAGATGAGAGACGGCTTGCCTGTGACCATCAGGGCTTTATAAAGTTCTATTCTTTTTGCATTTATTAATTAATTTTATTTTTCCTCTTCCTTTATACCTTCATTTCCTCTTACTGGTGAGTAGAAGACTTTGTAACCATTTGGGACTCTCACCAGGGGCGGGGGAGATGGCCGTAAACCGGCCACAATATGCCAGATCCAATTCATTCGGGTCTTTGCATTAACTTTATTGTAATAGCATATATGGCATGGGTCCTCATTTTTTAAATTGCCAATATTGTGTGGAAAAATTAAAATCAAAACCATATCTCAACGGCAAATGGCATGGCAATGAATATGGACTACTCAATAACCCTTACTATCCTTGCTAACGCGCCGCTCTGTGGGACGCAACAAATCACACTCCTTTCTACCCCAAACTCCCTTCAAACCTGGTATCCTCGCTCTTACTCAATATCCTTGTCTTTACCAACCCCAACCCAGGACTTCGCCCCTTCCAAACACCATCAACTATCCGGATACAAACGCTAGGCCCTAGGCGTTCTCTTAAGCATCAAAAGAATTTTTTGTCCCTCCCGAGGCGGACATCAAACTATACTATTAAAGTCCCGTTTTGCTGGCTGCGCGGAATATGTGTTCGCTCTCTGACATAAAATGGAATGTGGGGTCCAAGTGACCGAGGGCTCACGCATCAACTTATGTCAAGGCACGACCTTTGCCAAGGGCCTTCGGGACATCCTGGTGGATGACCTCTTTGAGGATCTTATCTGGTTTCATCTGAAAAAATGACATCGATGCATTGGGGAGAGCACAAGAAAGGGAGACAAAGCTCATTACGAAGTGCAAAAAAGATCTTATGAAGACAGACAGAAAGAATTGAAATTACTCTCGCTTGAGGATAGGCGCCTTGGCCGCCAATTGATAGAAGTCCTCAAAATTATGAATAGTTTTGATGATATAAACTTTGATTCACTTTTTGAACTCACTCAAAACAATATACAAACAAATTAAAATTAAATCGTTACCAGACGAATATCTAAGGGAACTCTTTTACTTATAAAAGCATCTCAGCTTGGAATTCTCTGCCAGCATTTGTAGTTTAAACACACCGATAAACATGTTTAGAAATATATTAGATGAACACCTATTTACTTATTAAGCACACGAAATAAAAACTATTTATTCAACTTTTTTTCTAACTCTGATGGTCGTCCCAAGATCTACTTACCCTACCTTCCCCACTCTCGATTCTATAGTTCTCTCCTCAGGGAGTCATAAAGTTCAACAGGTTCCATCATAAGGTCGAAAAGGCAAGGATGCCCACCCTTGGATTGTTGATCTTATTTAATCCCCTAGTTCTACACTTCACATATACTGGAGTGGGGGAGGGGACCCTTGCAACTGAAAATTTGAGGTCGCTCGTATATTCCAACCCCCACACTGTGCTTAAAATGCAACGAGTTTGGGCATGTCAGCTCAATCTGATGATAGACGGTGAGGCTGTGCCCGAATTATGGCCTTTAGCCTTCCATCTCCCTTTTACCAGCAAAACCCACACCGATCAAACTGCTCAGGAGAGCACCCAGCATTCTCACGCCACTGCTCGACCTTTAAGCTTGATTCGGAAGTGCAGTCCCTCCAATGCACCACCTTTGTAAGTGCCCGATAGGTGCGGGAGCAAGTACCCGCCAGCCACGGTCCATCGGGCTGGTATACCAACGCCCTATTCCTATCTACTCCCGTCGACCGAGCAGCAACACCCTTAAGCCTCACCGCGGTCTCGTCCGCAACCCTACACCTTTCCGACTCTTTGAGTTGATTTCACCCTTTCCCCCAAGTAAAGAGAGCCAGTCAACTCCATTATCCTTAGCCTTGCAGCCCCTGGGGTAACTAAACCCAACTGCAGCCCAAGTCGAAAATCGAATCGAAGGCGGAAGCTCTACACTTCTTTGTAGACTCAGAGGCCATTTTGCTCGGATTCCATGTCATTTCCTCCTGTTATGTGACATGTTCGTGATAGCATACCCCTCTTTGCTGTTATACCCTCCCGCGGAAGGGCATGCGGAAGGGCATGAGCTGTTTAAATCACCATCCCAAAGTTACCCATTTTTTTTTCAGTGAAATAACCAATGAGGAACCTCTTCGGGTCCATCTGATTTACAGGGTCTCCCCAAAACGGGCCCCAACTTAAGAAATAAAGCCTATCGAAAGTTGTGGCCCGTTTTGAGGGGTCAGCCTGTAGTACCATTCCTCTTTCTACCGCTTCTAAACAAGCTTCTCTCCAAATAACACCCCCAAGTCCCTTACCCAAATTCCTATACCCCAGGCCCTTCTCAAGAAATACCTATACCTCAGGCCACTGCCGAAACTCCCATCTCCAAGCTCCTTCAAATCTTTACGCCCATGCCCATCTTAAATACCCTTCCAAGTATTTCCCGAAAACCCTGCCGCCCCCAGGCCTATCCCGAAAATATCACCCCTCCGCACACTCCTGAAAAAACTACCCCCATCCCCGCTCCCAAATCTTCGAACCATTAGCCCATTCCTAAGACTCCCGCCCTCAAGCTCCCCCCTCCATCAATCCCCCCACATGTCCTTCCCAAATATCCGCTCACACACATCCCAGGAAATCCCTCCCTCTAGCGGTCGTGTCTCACTGTTGTCCTTGCCCCTTTCACCTTGCCCTGAATACCCAATTCCCTTTCATCTCCCATATCGACCAGTAAACCCCACTCCTCCACACAAACTTCCACTCCCCTCTCAAATCACCCACTAGAATAAAGCCAAACTCCCCTTAAACCAACACCCTCATACCACTCTAGCCGTGATCCTAAACTAGCTAAGACTCCGGTTCATCTTATCCTCCCGTGCAGCCTATCTCCATCCATGTGCCCAAGCGCTAAATATTAGATTTCGATTGACCTAATTTACTTTTCCTCTGTCTCACAGGGGTACATTTGAATTGAACTTCATCCCTATTCAAAGAAGGATTAGTAGTCGAGAGGCTGGCCTTCCCTTCGCTTCAATTTCAAATTCATCATTAGACAACCCACCCTCACATCGCTTCACTCCCACTAGTGCAGCGGATTATGGCCGGGTCTTTTCATTATAAGAGCTCGCCATGTACTTTTATCCTGTCGACCCACTTTCCCTGATGCTTTTCCGCATTGCCGCATCTAACACCAAGTATCGGCGCTCCACTTCTAGCTAGATCTGTACAACTCGATCTGTCCAGAGACCAGTTTTCCCTAGGACTCCAACCCCACAAACGTTTCATCCTACCGTTCCACAGCATTGACCGGCTGTTCATGCAAAATCATGGAAAGAATAATTTATCTGCTCCTCTCCATTCGCGTCGTCGCACTCTATGTTCCATGATTGCCAGGCTGGTTTCTGGATCTTCCCTCTCAAATTTAGCCATGATGTTCAGGAGGCACTTTCGCGCCTTGGTGCTACAATGGTTGTCTTCCTTGATACCCGCAAACCTTACGGCAACTCCCTTCCCCCCTCACTATATTAACAATAGTTTTTCTCTATTAAAATTTGCGGTTACTACCCACTTTCATTGCCTAGTTTTGGTACGACCATTTTTTTCAGGTCCGTGTAGCTTCCTCTTACTGTATTCTTATCTTAGGGGGACGTCGTTCCCCAGGGTTCGGTTCTAAGCTTTCTCTTTTGTGATAAACACCGTTGCTTCTTCTCCCACGTTCAATTAGCATCACACTCTACGCTGTAGACTTATTGATCTACTACTGTGGTAGGTCTATCTTCTTATGGTCGTCATAGAGGTAAAAATTAACCATCATTGCGGCATTGAGTGTGTTTCTTCTCAGGGATTCTTTCCCTCCCCCCCTCCAAGTTTTCTTGTGCTCTTTCCCCCCTGCTAAAACCGTCAGGCCGTAATCTTGACGTTATTAATATTTGGGGACCCAATACCAGTGAATAAATCTGTGGGTTTCCAGCCTTCATCTTCGATGAGAAGGTCCCACGAAAGCCTACCATCTTCTTTTCATCTGTCTCACTATACATGAAGCGCTAAACGCCACACGTTACTTGAGACTGCACTGCCTTTGTCGCGTCCATACTCGACTTTTGTGTGCGGTGTACAGCGTTGCACCACACTCGACCCGCTTCCGTCTTGACGCAATTCTGAACCGGGGTCTTCGACTGGCTACAAGTTTCGCTTTTCGGCAGTAGTCAGCTTCCTCGCATAATGCAATGACTCTTCCTTATCAGACAGGAACGACATCCTTTCGGTGAAGCTTTCCTCTGCTTCCGCCGAATGGATACATCACTAGTTTTCCCACTGCTGACCATTGTTTCATCTACGGAAGATCACTGACCCTTCTATTATTCACAGCCTTCCATTTCCTCTGCTATAATCTATCAGATTTTTAGTTGCGTGCGACTCTATATTTCACTATGTCGGTTGCTCTCCGTTTTGCTTTTTTTTGGGGGGGGGGGTAATAATATTGTAACTATTCGGCGGATTCTAACGAAATTTGAAATCCTTATGTTGTTTTGCATTTTCCTTCGAATGGTATAATTGTCAATGTCCTTCCAACGTTACCCGGGTAATTATTTGGCAATAACATCATAATTATTCGTCCGATTTTAACGAATTTTGAAACCCTTATGTTGTTTTTCATTCTCTTTCGAATGCTATAATTGCCAAAGTCCTCCCTAGGTTAGCTGAGAAAACATTTGGCAATAACTTGATAACTATTCTGCCGATTCTAATGAAATTTGAAATTCTTATGTTGTTTTACATTCCCTTTCGAGTGGTATAATTTTCAGGGTCCTCCTAAGGTTAGTCCGGGAATTATTGAAAGTTTTTAAGGTCGTAAGGTCATAAATCAGAATAAGTGAGAGCACGCGACTTTGGTCAGTCGAACTTGTTCTCCGTAAATAATCTCTTATCTTTCTTCTCTGTCCCCCAGGCCTCTCCCCGTGGTATAATCCCTCATTCGTTCTCCCCTCACTTACCATCCCCCACTTTTCCTTCCCCTCTTGACATTAAAAAGCCTCGCTGAGTAGGACACATATGCCTTAATCGGTGATCAAAACAACTGTAATAAAAAATATATGTGGGCATATTATTTAGCAATAATATCCAATTAACCTTAATATTAATTAAAAATATTAATAAAAACAGCTGATTAACTTTAAATCCGAGACAGTAGTTTCGTTGGGTGATGACGTCATACTGAAAGTCCGATCAGATTCTTGATGTTTTAAAGTGATTTATATAAAGTGTCTTTCAAGGTTTAAATTAACCCATACGTAAGAGCCACTAAAATTAATTTATTTGGGAAATAATTGATTAAAAAATCGTAAAAAGGAAGTGTGTAAATCATTATTTTTAATTAAGAGGGCCATTTTAATTCCCTTGAGGCGGTTGGTTCGTTCTATTATAATTGCTGCACGAATGTACCTATTTACCTACTGTTTTGCCCTCATTTGAAGAGAAAGATTAATTAATGCTGTTGATGACATCTAATTACACTACACACACCAGACACATGCAAATTTGCTCTTTAGGTGGAGGCTTAATTGGTGGGTAATTTCATGCACTCTTTTTTTCCCCCGCAATGGGGAGGCGTTTAGACTTAAACTACAGAACTACAGAAACAAGGACCAGTAAAGACCCTAAGGTCCGCCCAAGGCAAGTCCGCTTATAGACGCTGTTAAACTACCACTATCTTATCTTAGTGTATCATGCTATTTTTTTAACATGCTGTTTTCTTTTAACTCTTTCAATTCTACGGTACACACTTATCTACATGTGTACCCTTTGACTTGCAGGCTCATTTTCCCTCAAATGCACGAACACGCTTCTCCGAACCGGAGGACGGGGGGAGGACAGTACTCTCTTCGTCTCTCGGGGTGAAAATAATATACGTAGAGGACAGACTTACATCATCTAATTAGAGGAAAGGTGCGCCTTATAGGCACGAAGTTCCCCCAGTAGGTTTAAACTAAATTGTGACTATTTGGACTTTATTTCGTCTGGAGATTTACAATTTAACATTTCACCATTTTTTTTACAACCCTCCTCTTACCTAGAGTACCGTCCAAAACGACGCCGGTATTTCTATCACATCTTCCATAACTTTTTCCAGACGAAATCTAATGGTTTTCAAACTTGGTGTACCATAACATGGAGGTATAAATTACGTTATGGGTAAATGTTATTCAAGTCCGCATGAATAAAATTAAAGTCGAAGATAAGCAATTGACTAGAAAAATTGCAGTGTCCAAAATGATCCGAACGGCAGCGGAAACAAATGTCAATTTGAATATAACGATTAAGTTATTATCAGTGGAGAAAACATTTGTACAAGTTTTAACTAATTGTTCTTTAGTGTGGATCTCTTTATTCTTGATGATGTTTTGAGATCCCTTGCTACAGGAACGAACCAACTGTTGACACTTGCGCATTAATCTTACTTCTTCCATCCTGAAAAAATTTGCCACAGTTCTTGAACTGTTTTCGGATTCCGCACTTAAGATCTAAGTGTTTTGCGAACATTTCAATGGGATTCAAGTCCAGGCTCTGTGCAGGCCAATTCACAGCAGTGATGGGCTTGTTGTCCAATGTGGCAAGCGGTGTTATCATGCCTGAAAATTGCAGGCTGGGTTTCGGAGACTCGCAGATGTGGCAAAGCAAACTGTGGGACCAATTCCTTTTACACTTGTGTATTCACAGTGCTCTGTAAGCGCACAAGTGGCCCAGTGCCTTCTAGCAAAATCAAGCCTCAGACCATGACATTTCCTCCGCTCGACGAACGAACCTTCTGCCATCGGATCAGAATAAATTTAATTTAGATTCGTCACTGAAGTGGACTTGGCACCATTGGTCATCCGTCCATGTAGCAAGTTCAATGGCGAAGGCAAGACGAGCCTTCTTGTTCTTCGGACTGATCAAGGGCTTGAATACGGATATGCGAGTGTGAACAATGTCTTCTTCCAGCTGCCGTGACACAGTCTGCTTGAAGTCATTGATTGACAAAATCTTACTAATCTCTCGTGAAACTGCTGCAGCCGTCTTGAAACGGCCCTTCAGAATTTCAGTGATGGCTCGATCTTCCATTTTTGAGGTTTTCCTTGTCCACCGGTTGATTTACCAGTCTTTCATAACCTGTCTTATCATAGATGGACAGAATATTATGGTCTACACAATTAGAGCGCTTGACAGTCTGTGTATTGGCTCCAATTGAAAGACTACCTTGGTGAGGCAGCTTTATCATCAGTTCGCGGACTGAGACGGTGTGACAGATTTCTTAGACACGTTAACTGGACGACTGCTGGCAGGAGAATGACTTAATGTACACGAGTTTGGACTGAAGTTAGTTGCTATGGAAACAATATCGGTTCTCTCTACAATAAACCTAAGCTTTCGAATTATTCTGGACGCTTCAATTTTTCTAGAAATTTGCGTATCTGATGATAACTTTCGGTTTGCATAATATTTTGCTCATACGTAGTTTATAGCTTTAGGTTATTGTACAGTGGCGGCAACAAAAAAAGTGACATGTGACAATTCGGGGAAAATGAAACAGAAAAATGTAACTTACATATTTTATTATGAATATTTCATGAAAGTTAATACTTGGTCATGTTGCCCTTGCACTTGATGACCATTCTGAGTCGATTGGGCATTGATTCAGCGAGGTTTGCGAAGTAGGTGGGGTCGATCGTAACCCAGATCTTCTTCAGTGATTCTATCAGGTCCTTGATGCTGCCAGATGCTGTCTCTTGAACTTTGGATTTCATCAGATTCCAAGCATTCTCAATAGGATTTAGGTCCGGGGAATTACCAGGCCACTCCAAAACACTAATATTATTATCATTGAAGAACCTTTTTACTAACTGGGACCTGTGAGCAGGTGCACCATCATGCATGAAAAATTCACACCGATGAATTTCCCAAAATGGCAGCATGTGCTGCTTCAGAACTTCGAGATAGTTAGTCCCCCTCATGGTTACATTCTTGGGAAGGAAGTACAGACCTCCTCTGCCCTTGTTTCCACTAAAGGCACCCCACACCATCACACTATCAGGGTGCTTCACAGTTTTCACGGTATATTTTGGGTCATACCGAGACACATTGCTGGGACGACGCACGATCTTTGACTCTCCTCTGACCAGCCTAAAGGTGCTCTCATCACTGAACATCACCTTCTTCCAATGGGCAGCTGTCCAATGTTTATAGGTCTTGCAAAAATTGAGCCTTTTCATCTTCATAGCCTTGGTAAGAAGTGGCTTCTTGGCAGCGCGGCGAGCCGGTAGGCCTAAGTCCTTCTGTAAGCGATGACGGATGGTCCTGAGGGCGACGTTCTGGAGAAGGTCTGGGTGTTTTTTCTTGATTGAAGCGGAGGTTACAGAAGGGTCTGACATCACTTCACGCCTTAGGATATTATCAGTCCTTGGAGATGTCTTCCTAGCTGCACCAGTGCCCTCCTTCCTCTTTGGTATGGTACCTGGTGGCAATAACTCAGCTGCCCGTTTTAGGCGATAAATCGTATTTCTTGAGGTTCCTAAATCTGCTGCTACATCAATAAAAGACTTTCCCTGCTCTAATAAGGTCAAGGCACGGCTTTTCTCTGTCATAGAAAGCTTTTTCCGCCCCATTGTATCCACTTGCACAGAAGTTATAGCACGTCAAATGTAGGCACGAATGCAGGAAATCAGCACGCTGGAGCGTTGTACACCAAAACCTCACTGTACGAGCTCAAACGAGAGAGTGAGTTCCAATAAAGCGCAGTTCTGTTGTCTTAGCTCAGGAGAGTCATCCACTCGTGGCATAAGCCCCACCCCTTTTCATTGGCTTGTTGGCAAGTAAAATCGTGAAAGCGATTTTATGTATCGATTTCTATTGCCAATATTCAATGTCACTTTTTTTGTTGCCGCCGCTGTAGAGAGTAATACGAAAGTCTTGAATATTTTAATTTTGTAATTCAGAAGACCGAAAGCTTTGTCACCTTCTGTTAATAATACTTTTAATTTTCTATTTCAGATGGATGACACGAGTTCCTACAGTTTGGAAGAGAGGCTGATTGCAATTGTATCGGCACAAGAGCGACACCAGAATACCCAACAGTTGAAAGACGCTGTACGGGCAGCTTTTGCAACAATCACCAAAGAACAGTTTGTAAAATTTCCCCCAGGACAAAGCACTGCATCATTTTGTGTCATGAAAATGATGGTGTTCACACAGACCTTCTCGATGTGTGGCTGAATCAATACAAGTGAATACACTAAAACCAGTACATGTGTTTGATATTATTGTTCCTCTATTGTTTTTATTACTTTTCAGTAGTGACAAGATTTTTGCACCACCCTGTACAATAATTTGAAAAACCTTGGATTCTCTCTGGCCGAAGTTATGGCATATATTGTGATAGAAATGCGGTGTTGTGATCTTTCGTGGCGGTATTGTTTGTTCATGGCCGGTGGCTAATTTCAGACGCTAGTCGGGGGCGGAAACAGGGTGGTGCTTCAATAGTCCCACTTAGCTTTGATTGGGAGGTTGATTTATTTTTAATATGCTTGTATTCTTCCCACATTTTTTTTCATTTTACCTCCCATATTTCTTTTCCTTCTCTATCCTTTTGCGCCCCCGCAAGGGGATGCCAAGTGTAGTATGACCAATTTTGCTGTCGGTAACATCTGGAAGATTGTGTGCCCTCCATGCTCCATCTCCTGGTTTACCTTCCATGCCCTAATGCCTGTAGAACGAAAGATCTGCGGTTATTCCTTCTATAAATTTTCAATTCACCCATCTTCACCACTTTACAGATCTTATGCCATTGTTGGTATTTTCCTTTAAATTCTAATAGAAAAAATTCTAATTCTAAGCTTGTCTAATTCGTTTTATTTTCAATTTTACTCCCACGGTGTAGTTAATGGAGCAAACACAGAAGAAGCCATTCTTTCCTCCTTTTCCAGCGCACAGCGCCATCTCTTGTTCGATGGCAGTATCTTTGGTGTTGGTTTTGGCAGGGCGAGTTTAAAGGAGATCTGCCTCCCTTCGGAATCAACAGGAAAGACATTCTTTTATTGAAGGGAGTGCACAATAGTGGGGATGCCTCATACACTTAAAAGGCTAATGCCAATAATCTCTTGCACAAAAGTGTATTCGAGAATTGTAAGATAGTGGTATAATTTCTTAGTGTGGAGTGATAAAGAGTGAAGCAATATCGCACGTAGGCGCTAAAAAATGGACTCGTCGTCGATGTCGTATTGTATACTTCCAGGAACTCCTCCAGGAAGAATTGCATGCAAAAAGCGGAGAATTATCAACTGGCTGGGAGAGGAAACACAATACTTGTTTTTTTAAATCCCGAAAGGCAATCGTGAATAAGACTTTTTAAATTAAAAATTTAAGTTAGCCTCCTTAAGATTGAAGTTCTATTGTCCGCTTTGAAGGAATGGGACAACTTCTTCAACAATCTCAGTCCGGTCTCATCGTCCATAGTTCTAAATAACTCTCCTAATCCAAACAGATATACCACTACGTTTGACTGTTGGTTGTAGCATGTATTATCAAACTATTGATTGGATAACCTCATTAGTCCTATACATCCACTATCTGAAAACACATGTTGAAACATCACTAAAATAGGCTCTGCTAAAAACTATAAACTTGTTTTAGACAATTTGTTCTTAGTCTTTTTAGTAATACTTGAGTTAACAGGTTTCCTCATCGATATGTTCATAATAATACGAGTGTTAATAATAGTTTAGTGGCATTTTCGGAGTTCTTCAATTATTCCCGAAGAGAGAAAACTTCGATCAAAATATCAAGCCAACCTGGTTTACTATTTCCTCGTTGTTTTGTCCGTCCCTCTCACGTTTTGTCCTTCCTCCTCAGATTTACTCCCTCCTCCCAGTTTGTCCTTCCTCCTTAGGTTTATTTATTCCTCCCCGTTTTGTCTTTCCTCCTCGGGATTTGTCCTTCCTCCTCAGGTTTTGTCCTTAGTCCTCTTTGTTTACTCCTTTCTCCGCGTTGTGTCCTTCCTCCTCAGATTTACTACTTCCTCTCCGTTTACTCCTCCCTCCTCAGGTGCTGTCCTTCTTCCCCAGGTTTTGTATTTCCTCCTCAGGTTTCGTCCCGAGGATGAGGTAGTTCCTCAAATTGGATCGTGTTAAGAATCAGAAGATTCTTAAAAATTTATTCTTGATGTCGAGGGTAAGAATATTCCCCCCCCCCTCCCCCATATTATGATCGTATTAATAGCAAAGGAATGGGAGGGATTTATTCTATCATAAAATAATAGATGTCTATTTCATTTGTTGTTGGCGCCTGGTGAGTCCTGTGTTCTTAAATGTCTACTATTGCTCCCATTCTCACAGCTTAAGCCAAGGCTGTGGAGCCGAGCTGGAGCTGGAGCCAGATCATTTAAAAAAGTTGGAGCTGGAGCTGGAGCCATTCAAAATGTACTAGCTCCAGCTCCATACACTAAAATTCCAGCATAAATTTTCCCTTTATCAACAATAATAAAAATCTCTCACTTTGAAAAATCATTATCATTATATCGTAATCTATTAAAATTAAACCATATTATTTTCCCAAATAAATTAACTAATTCTTTTCTTTCACATAATAATCTAGAATTAATGTTTTAATTTGTAACTTACAAAACTTGTTTTTTGCTTATCTTGTATAATTTATTTTATTAAACCCCATCTGGAGAATTTTCTCGTTCAAAAAGTGGAGGAACCAACTCGTGATAATAATATCCTCGATTTAATCATGGCGACTGACGAGTCACTGGTAGAAAATGTTTGTGTAGGAGAGCATTTAGCCTCGAGTGACCATAATGCGATTAGATTCGTGGTTAACACGTGTGTAGATGTAAAAATTAGTACACAGCTCATGCCACGTTTTGGTAGCTGTGATTTTGATACTTTTCGCGAAAGGATTAAGGATGTAGACTGGGGAATGCGCTTCGAGAATAGGTCGGTAGGAGAAATGTACACTGAGCTTCGGCGTACACTCCTTAGTGTAAATTTCGACTTAGTAAAGTATGTGCGCCGTAAGAGCGGGAAGTCGATGAGAGCGCCGTGGGTTAGCCCACTAATATTAAGCTTAATTAAGGACCGAAATAGAAAATTTCAAATACATAAGAACAACGAGTCATTTATAAGTCGGCAAAATTACATAGATTCTCGAAGAGAAGTTAAACGGGCGGTTAGAGATGCGAAGCGGAAATATGAAATAAAACTGGCGAAGGATTCAAAGAAGGAACCGAAACGGTTTTACGGCTATGTAAACAGTAGGAAACCCTTAAAAGGTTCAATAGGGCCGATTAAAGACAAAGATGGTCGTTTGACGGAAATTCCGGCGGAAATGTCTAAAATTTTAAATGAACATTTCACAAGCGTCTTTACTATTGAAGATTCGTCCCAATTAGGATCGTTAGTTGAAGAAGTAGATAATAGTGATATTTGCATATCCGATATAACGGTTAATGAAGTGGAAATTCTTAAATATATTAACCTGATGAAAAAGTCGAAATCACCCGGGCCCGATGGCGTTTACCCCACTCATTTAAAGGAACTTAAGAATGAGCTTGCGAAGCCGTTGCGTGCAATTTTCAATCGCTCATTAGAAGATGGCGTAGTCCCTGTAGACTTCAAGCGTGCAAACGTTACACCAATATTTAAGAATGGGAATAGATACGAAGCAACGAATTTTCGTCCTATTAGTCTAACTTCGGTAGTTGGAAAGCTTTTAGAATCGGTAATTAGAGATAGAATAGTGTGCCACCTCGAGGTAAATAATCTGATTAAAGATTCCCAACATGGGTTTAGGCGGGCGAGATCGTGCTTGACAAATTTGCTCGAATTCTTCCATAAAATGATTTGCGTTTACGACGAAAGCAAAGCTGTAGATGTAATCTATCTAGACTTTAAAAAGGCGTTTGACACCGTTCCGCACGAGAGATTATTAATGAAAGTTAAAGCAGTCGGTGTGAAGGGGAAGATATTAAATTGGATTAGAAATTGGCTGAAGGATCGTTCGCAGCGAGTAGTTATAAATGGTGAATGTTCAGATTGGGTCAACGTCAGTAGTGGAGTGCCACAAGGCTCCGTTCTTGGCCCATTATTGTTTCTAATATATATAAACGATTTGGATAATGGCGTATTTAGTACGATTTCTAAATTTGCTGACGACACGAAGCTGGGCAACCGTGCCTATGTAAGATCGGATGTAGAAAAATTACAAAAGGACCTAAACTTGATTGTCAGATGGGCGGATAAGTGGCAAATGCAGTTTAATTTAAGTAAATGTAAGGTGATGCATTTGGGTTGCCATAATTTGAGGGTAGAGTATACCATGAAAGGCCAGGTCCTCGACGTAGTTAAATTGGAAAAAGACCTGGGAGTTTTAGTCTCGGATGACTTCAAAGTCACGAAACAATGCGCGGATGCATGTAAAAAAGCAAATCGTGTGCTGGGTTATATCGCGCGTAATTTCACGTTCAAATCCAAAGAGATAATTTTACCATTGTATAAATCACTTGTGCGTCCACTGCTCGAATATGCGGTTCAATTTTGGGCTCCATACTTAAACAAAGATATCGCGCAATTAGAAAGAGTGCAGCGTAGGGCTACAAAATTAATTCCCGAGCTGAGAAACAGGCCCTATGAGGAAAGACTCAGGGCATTAGATTTGCCATCTCTCGAAGGCAGAAGATTACGTGGCCAGCTAATTGAAGTATTTAAAATATTGAAAGGATTTTCAAACGTTGATTATAGGAATTTGTTCGAATTGGATCATAGGGGAAATACTCGGCAACACGGATTAAAATTAGTGAACAAGCGATTTAACACTAGTATAGCCCAAAACTATTTTACGTTTAAAATTACTCAAATTTGGAATAGGCTACCCACCCACGTAGTGGATAGTAGGTCGGTAAATATGTTTAAAAACCGTCTCGACGCGCACTTAAATAGTATAAATATAACGTAGTCTGAGCACAGTAAATAATAACGTCTTTGCAAAAGGAGTTTGGAGCGGAGGAACAACGAGAGTAAAAATGATGACTAAAAATGATGCCAGCGATTTCTCTTTCATGTGTAGTTTAGATATCCATTTTCTTTTCCGCCTATCCTATAACTAGATTTTCACCACTAGCAGTCGAGGGCTGCGGAAGTTGAGAAGAAAAACTTTCTATCACCCCCTCCTAGGTTGAAGTAGTTAATATGCCTGACATTGTACACATGTAGATAAGTGTGTACAGTAGATTATATATTTAAAAAAAAAAAAAATAGCATGTTAGAGATACACTCGTAGATAAGTGTGTATCGTAGTTTCGGATGTAGTGTAGCGGACTAGCCTCGAGCGGACCTTAGGGTCTTTGTTGGTCCTAGATTCTGTAATATGGCTACTAAATCTCAAACAAAGGCAAGATCTTCCGTGTTCGAGTATTTTATTGACTCAAATGACGGCAAACATTTTATCTGCCATTGCAAGAAAGATGATGATGATGTTAATGTTGCTGAACAATTTTGTAGAACCAAAATTAGTCCCTTGATCACTACAAGCGGCACTGCCAGCTCTGATTCAAAATGACTGACTATGACTGGAAAGAGATCAAATTTAAAAAGGCATCTACAGAAATTTCATACAAAGATATATGATTTAAGAGCACCAATGAAAGAAGACTTGGCAGAAGCAATTTTTTCTTTAGAACAATACGAATTAAAAATAAAGAATATGAGAAGCTAATTTAAAATTTTAAAGAGAATTTAAAATTCAAGTCAAATATGTCATTATTAAAACTAAAAAATATTAACTTTTATTGGAGTAAAAGTATAAGACAAGTTAATAAAATTAAAAAAACTTGTTGAAGTTAACATAAAATAAAGATGTTAAACTCATCCAAGTATAAAACTTTTTTATACATTTCTTTATAATTTTCACTTAAACATTGGACTTATAGTTAACAAAGGATAGTTGTGTTATAAATAAAAAATTTACTGGCTCCAGCCAGAGCTGGAGCCAGTAAATTTTAAATTGTTGTTGCTGGAGCTTAAAATTTAGGTATCAGCTCCACAGCCCTGGTTTAAGCCCCTCTAAAAGTCGTTATATTTCAATTCCACCATCGCAGCTGGTGCCAATTTGACACCCCAAATCTTCTAAATTTTTGAGAAGGATCTTGCTGAGGCCGGTCCATCCGGCCTAAGTGACTCTTTTCGATGGTGGAGAGAAGCGGGTTCATTCCACACACTCATCTTCTAAAAAGAAAGGAACAGGAAGAAGAGAGGACTAAAGGCTTCTCTTCCTCCGCGGGTGCTTCTGGAACGGACCTGATCGATACTGTATCGGCAATCGACCAAGCCAAGATCGCCACGTCCGGCCCCGATGCTCCACGGGTGGGGAGGCCCAGACCAAGACCAGAGTCACAATTGCACTGAGCGGAGTTTTGATTACGTCGGGGCCCCGCATTGAGAGAATCCCTGGCGTTTTCGAGGCCGATGGTTTCAAACGCTTTCTGGTTATTCGCTCTACTGATGGCAGCATGTTGTCTAATGGCAACATGATCCATTATAGGAAAGCATTAGCTAGTTTAATTAATAGAGAGCCGAAGGTGACCAGTTTCTCGGAAGGGAGTTTCCTGGCGAATGCGTTGAACCCCTCCGAGGCGGCCATGATTAGTGCCCTTTCGTAACTTAATGGCTCACCGGTGAGTGTGACCCCACGCTCTAACATGAACTTCGAGAAAGCAGTGGTTTATGCGAGGGAACTCGTGGACTACTCCATTGAAAACATCACTTTAGAGCTGGCCGACTATGGGGTAGTGAAGGTCGAACGTGTGATGAAAAAACAGGGAGGGGCCTCGAGATCCACCCTTACACTCTTCGTCACGTTTAACTGTGACAAGCTCCCTGAGTTGGTGTGTGTCGGTTGGTATCATTACCGCGTGAAGGCATTTATGCTACTGCAGTGAAGGTAGATGCTACTACTGACACAGCTTCGGCCATAGTAATCGCTCCAGTAGACGTGCAAAGTCGAGGTTACTCGAAGTCTGTGTAAGTTACCCCAAGACTGTACACAATAAGTCCCTATTGTCTATGGCCAAGTGTATCAATTTCAATTTCAACTTTTAACCCGCTTCTTAGAAGCAATGTCTTGCGTAACTCCTAGAAGAGTAAATCCTAGACGTTCAGGCTCCGGATCTTCTGTCATTTTGTGAGAGTAAGGAATTGGTCCAGGTGCTGCCTGGGACGTGTTATGCCTCACTTTTAAAAGAGGCATACAGCACGGTCGTTTCCGCGCTCATTCGGAACCTTTCTGTGGGTTCTACTGACGACAAGCGCTGCTCTGTTAGAGCTGATGGCACAAAGGGTTTACACCCAACCTCAGCCAAAATCAGGGCTTTCCCAGCTCTCCCAGCGTGACTGTTTCGCGTAAGGCGAAACAACCTCGCGCCACAAATGAGTCCTTAGACTCATACAAGGCAACAGCCCTGAAGGTAGTGGTGAGGCCGTCTTACGTGGTCCTTAAATCTGCCCCCGAAAAGAGGACAGCATCAAAAGAGCTTCGACTCCTAGGCCTTCACTCAGGGCTGGATTGGGTGGCTTGGAGACGGTGGATCCTCCAAAGGAGGGATCTCCACCCCCGAAGCCACTTGCCCACTGAATGTTTGGAGGTGGAGGGAGGGAAAGAACTGTATGGTGAGCTCAACCTCCCCCGATAAGTCCCCGAAGGCGACAGCTTCTTAGTCGGGCTACAGCGGCCCGAGTTATGTCTGTGAGAAGCGTACGGTCATTCCCGTGAGTCTTTTCTTTGAGGAAGGTCCCCGCATCTCCTCTTGGAATGCATATTCCTTCAAAGGAATTGCCGTGGACTTCCGACCAATCGGGAGAAGCTGCGGAAGCTTGTATCCTCTCGATCTCAGTTAGCTATGTTTTTGCAGGAGATCATGTTGGGCTCGTGTCCCCTGCCCAACCTCCCAGGGTATATCGTATAGTGGTTTTGGCTACCTTCCACCACGGGATGGGGGCCAAGCAGGAGGATACCTAATTTACACACGAAATGATGCATATGTTCTTCTCTTTAGTTTAAATACCTCTTTTCAGACAATAGCAGTGCAGCTACACTTGGATAGTAGATATACTGCTATTTCTGCCTATATTCCACCGTCAGCCGACTTCAAAGCGGGTGATTTCCGCCGCATCTTGGCACAGTGGCCGAGGCGTTTTCTCTTGCTCGGGAATTTGAACGGTAGACACCCCCTCTGGGGAGACTACTCAATTAATCTAAGATGTCAAATCCTTGCTGACCTGATCGACAAGTTGGAGATAGGTGTCCGAAATGTGGAAGAGTTTACGCACCACTGCTCGAGAACTGCTTCAGTTTACTGTAAAGATCTACCCTTCTGCTCACTGGATGCATAGCCTGATTTTGGGTGAGGGGGTAGTCGATGACCTCCATGGTAGTGGTAATTTTCCCATTCAAATATCAAGTTCTAGACCACTGCCACCTGAGAGCCTGCCACGGTGGTGTTTGGTGCGGACGCGTAGGTCCGCATTTCAGGAAATAACGGATTACTCTGTCTCAGTAGAAGAGTTTAGATCAGTGGATAAGGCCGTTGAGTTATCCTCCAGCGACCTTATCACCGTGGTCTTAACTACTATTCCTAGATAGTTTGGCCGTTTTACAGGCCTAACGCTTCTCTGGTGGTTAGCCAAGTGTGAGACGGCCTTCAAACTAAGGTTAATACCTTTGCTTGAGGGCCGTCTCACACTTGCCTACATGCGCTATAAGCGCAACCAGAACGATTTCACTGTCAGTGAATTTCTTCTATCTAGGGGTAGTTTCCTGTATATTTCGAAGCACGCACGCCGCTCTTCCTGGTAAATATACGTGTATTAACTTAACGACAAGACCCCTCTAGTAGAGGTGTGGAAGCGAGTCAAAAGGATTAGAAGCAAGTTCTTGCAGGACACCTCTCCCATTCTCCAGGAGAATGGGGCCGCTATCTGGGACCCTGCATCCGTGGTAGACTCCTTCGCGACCGCTTTCTCCCATTCTCTAGCCGGGATGGTGCTCCTCAGCATTCAATGCACGACACGATGTCGCTGAAAGCCGCTGACCTGACCTTACCTCTAAAGGGGGAGAACCCTTCAACAACAGATTTACATTGAGCTAGTTGTGTTCCTCTCTCGCTTCGTGCGCGGACCCCCCCCCCCTGGTCCGGACGATATCCCGTATGTCATGCTTCGACACTCATGTGAGTGAGGCATGGCCATTTTGTTCGATTTGTTCACCATGATCTGGACAGAGGACATCTTCCTAGATTCGTGACGAACGGTTACTGTACTCGCTTTATGCACACCAGGGAGAGATCACTCTACACCGGCCGGTCTTTACTCAATCCTTCTAACCTCCTGTGTGTGCAGGTTGATGGATAAATTGGTAAATGTTAGACTAGCTTTTTTCCTGTATAGCGGAAGCTACTTGTCTTCTGCACAGTACGGATTCCGCAAGTTTCACTCCATGTCGTATGTCTTGCTCCGACCAGAAAATGCCCTTAGCATGGCCTTCCTTCGTAGACAGTAGTACGCCACGGTATTTTTCGTTCTGGAGAAGCCTATAATACCACACCACGATACGGTATCATGGAGACTCTCCACACGATGGGGTGAAAAGACGATTCCAAATCTTTATCTCTGATTTTTTGCGAGATCGTCGATTCCGCGTACATGTGGGCCCTTTCTGGCCAAATGGATCAGGATGAGTGTGTCTCGCAGGTAAGTGTCCTCAGTGTCACATTCTTTGCACTGAGCATCAACGGTATCGCGAGCAGCTTGAATGTCGAGATTATCTTCTTTTTGAGTTCATAGACATTTGTGAAGTGCGGAGAATTAGCGTGCCGATGAGGGCGCCAAAGAGTCCGCGATGACTTGGTGACGAGAGCAGCGTTTCGCTCTTCCTCACTCCGATTACATGGCAGGAATTAGTAATTAGTGCAACCATACCAGCTGCTTGGCAAAGGAGATGAGAGACATCTGAGGGGAACTTAAGTTGCGTGACATTGCGCGGCGAATGTTCCCATGGACCTACCCCCAATGCCACGACGGCTTCAAGCTGCATTCTGTCATCTTGGAATTGGACACACTCGCGGGACGCACCGCCATATGATAGAGTGTTCGACAGCACTTTATTGCCACTCTTTATAGTAGTTCGCATGTTCCTGCACCGGGGGGGTGGGGCTTCTTTCTTGTTGTTTTGTTTTTGTTCTATTTTTCATGAGAACTTCAGAATAACCTAGTATTAGGCTAGAATTGCGGTGACTTATGCTCTTTAAGGCAGTCGCCAGATGAGCGAATTTAAAAAAAAAATCAATTCCACCAATATTGAATATCAACATCCTGCACCCTCTACACATTGAGCCCTTCTGTTTAAATAACAAAGAAAAATATATCAAGAAGCAAAAATATAACCAAAACAAATAAAATATTAGCAAGGGCAGCCTACCTCCCTCAATGACCAAAATAGACAACCGACAATTAAAGAAATTCGAATAGTATCGAGTCTCGCATTATACAAAAATATATGACCCCACGAACTGCTGCGCAAGAGCCCACCATCCAGACCAGAGGTAGACGATAGAGACTCCCGCTGTCTAGGTATCGTGCGCGAACCTCCCAAAGAAGGGGGCGTTTCATCATATACCGCTTGGTCCCGCGAGTGTTTCGGGTTTGAAGGCGAGAAAGGATGATTTTGATACTGTTAAGGGAGTGGAGCACAGGTCCCGGGAGTAGAAGGGGCGAGAGGGCACACAAATTCAAGTCCTCGTTGCCGTATTTTATCTTTCTTCGTTCAGTTCGAAGTGCTAGCTTGATCACTGTTACGTTGTAAGAGTTGAAACAGACAAAATGAGGATCCCGTGGCTCAGTCTGCGCAAACAACCTGGCCATTCATTAGCTGGCTCATTCGGAGCAACCTCTACGACTCCAAGAACCCAGCAGAAGAAAATCTCGACAGTTGCTGTAGTATTACGAACACTAGGAAAAAGGGGAAGTGGTGATTTCAAAACCCGTACCGAGCGGTATATTGTAACAAGCTCGATAGCGAAGACAGACAAATCGCTCAAAAGAATCTCGCCGGCTTTAAATAAAGGGAAGATAGAGTAGACGCTAACTTTCCTCTCAGACTTGTGGCCATAAGTAAAAATTTGCACGCCTCCATTGTGGTCCATTGTGATCCTTTCCAGGATTGGGTCTAGTGGAGGTTCCCGATATTGTATTGAAGTCCTTCCAGCCAGACTTTATCGAAGGCCTTCTGCACATTCTTCAGCACAATGTCTACATAGCACCCGTTTGCTTAGGGAATATGCTACTTTCTCTATTATGAGCACCAGGGCCGTATCGGCGCCCCTTTTCCTACGGAACCCGTGTTGTTAGGGGTTATGTGCTTCTAAACCGCTCAGTTAAGCTTGTAGCTTGTCTGCTATGATCTTTTCGAAGATCTTTCCCTGCATCTCAAGAAGAGAGATCGGGCGATAGTTAGCCATCTGGTCTGGGGGCTTGTTTCCCTTCGGGATGAAGATGATTTTGGTCATTTTGTACTCGTTAGAGAAGTAGCCTGTATTCAGGGAAGCATTATTGAGTTCGTCAAACCCTGAATAATTTACCTTGGGGCATTTACGAGTTTTTTTTCGTAATTCCAGATCAGCCTGGTGCCCTCTGCTTGAAGAACCTTATGGTGTTCAAAGTCTCTTCGAGAGTTATGGGGCGTCCGTAGCTAACCAAGCAATTGGTTAGCCTGGTCTTAGGCGAAGTCGTCATTCTCCTCAGGGAATATAGCGAAAATCTCTTGCCAGTGCGTTCTAAATTTTCTTTTGAGAGACTCTGGATCCTCAATGAAGTCGTCTCCGTCTTTAATTTTTGTTCTGGTTTTGGGGGGCCCTCCTCTAAGTCTTTGGCTGATGTTCCAAAAACTTACAAGATTGCTTTTCCTGTCCAGCCTTTCAATGATGTCATTCCAGATTGCTCTTTGCTTTGGAATTAGTATGTTCTTTACTTTCTCTCCTAGTTGTCTCATTTTGGCTGTCCTTTCCCGATGGGTGCCTGTCCTGCCAATCTCTTCATAGATTTCTCTATGTTCCCGGGCGATTTCTCTCATCTCGTCCGTCTACCTAGGTTGTAGGAGTATTTTATAGGAGAATCTGGGGACGCATCTCTCATCAGCTTGTACGAGGAGATTGGTGATCTTATTTATCTCTTCAAGTTTAGCGTCTCCCATGTCAGTTGGTTGGTATGTACTGAGTATCTCTTTAAATAGCTCCCAGTTAGCTTTAGCATAACTTTTCCTAAGTGGGACGGGCTTGAGTAGTGAGGCAAGCGACATGTGGTGATAATCGGGATGTGATCGCTCGGTACCACTGGTCCGGGCTCATTGCTAATATTGAAGGGGTAAGTTTTTGCTCGTCAACACAGCTTTCTGATTTAGTTGCCGAACGATGTGTTAAGAAGGTCTGGAAATCCGACTCGACCCTCTGGAGTTTGTCTCTTTCAAGTAGAAACTCCAGGTTTCTTCCCCTTTAGGCGGTGCTTCCGTAGCCTGACGCTCTGCATCTGGGGTTTAGATCAACGCCAAGCAATGTTAGTTTCCCACGCCCGAAGAGAGTGTAATAGTTGGTAATCGGCAGGTATTTGCGACGTGGAGGCTGATAGGCAGCCGCCACGGTCAGGTTTCCCACCAGGAATAGTATTTCAACAGCCACGAATAACTCTTCTAGGTTTGGAAGTGTTCTGTAGGTAATGTTCTTTCGAGTCGAGATGGCTGCGCCGTCGTAACTATCCTCTGTGTGTGTGTGTGTGTGTGTGTTTTTCATTTATAACGGTGTAATTTGAAATCTTTATTCTATTTCTGTTCGTGTTAACACGATGTTCGGTGATGAGGATCAGGTTGGGATCCACAATTGACGTTAATTATAAGTATTTTTAATGTTATTTGTGTTTTCTATGTGTGTGTTGTCTAGTGCTTGTGTGTTTTATGTGAGTGTGTGTTCTTCTTCTATTGCTTTTTATTACGTCCCTTTCTTCCGTTTCTGATTTTGAAAAATTCTGCTTCGATTATGGCGAGGCAGGAGTCCCTATGTATTTTTATTTCTGCCACCATGAGCGCTTCGTCAATTATCACTGCCTGGACTGGCGAATTGTACGTCCATTTCAATAAGCCAGCTTTGATTCCTTCGATGATCTCCCTGATATTTAGATCCTCTGGGAAGGGAGTTTAAACTTTCCTGTAAAATCGGATTTTGATCTCTTCTCCATCGTACTTTTTGATTTAACGAGAACTCTTCCTTTTACTCTTGCTCCTTGCTCTATCATTGGTCTTAGGAGGCTGGGGGCACTCTTGTCCTTCTTCAGAGGAAGAAGCAGAGCTTGTAAGGTTACCCTCAGCCTGTTTGATCCTTTTGGCTACTCTTTTTTCACTCTTTTCCCGTTTCCTTCTGGCGTCAATTCTGGGATCCCTGTGTGCGGACCTTTGAGGAGCTGGGGAGGATGGGGGGGGTTGCGGGATCGTGTTCCTTTCCGTTTTTTCTTCTTTATCTATTGGAAAGGCAGTCGCTGGTGGCCCTTCCTCTGGCTATAACTGCAGCTGCAGGACATCCCCTAGTGTTTTTTTTCGGGAACCACATTTCTGCTAAGCAATTATTCTTGAGCATAGTATTTAGCTCTTTAGCGAAGCAGCTTGGGTTCGTCAGATTCCTCACGTGGGCATATACTATGCATGTGAGGATTTTCGTCGAGTTTTAGTTGCCGATCTTCAGATAGATTTTCTGAGTGACATTCTAGACATTTCCAGCGGGACCGCCTTTTGCCGCTTGGGCGTAGGAGGTGTTCGACCACCTGATGCCTTCTGCTTTTTTCTCCTCCGCCTTTCTCTTCAGGATCTCTTTCTTTCTCGGGCAGGACATCGCCATTGACCCGTGTTTTTGTTCCCAGTTTAGGCATTTCTCTTCTGTTGCTGGGCATTCGCGCCAGTCGTGACCATTTTGGCTGTATCTGAAACAGGTCGATTCCTGCTCCTTGCACTCCTTCGTGGTCTGGTGCTCGAGCATATAGCATATAAAGCAAATCTGCACCTGGGTGAACTCCTCCCCTTCGATTTGCTCACCGCTTATTTTTGCGTTGAAGAGAAATAGCCCTTTCTCTTTCGCCTTTGTCGCTATCTGCATATCTGAGAAGATTATTTTAAACACGTGATGATATTTCCTGTTGTCTCTGCTGTTTCTAAATATGATTATCTTAACAATCCTCGCCTATTGCTGGTTTCTTTCTATTTCCTCCTTGATTTCTTCTTTAGTGTGCTGGCCGATCCATGGGTCCAGCCTTCTGCACACCACACTTCTGTGTGCTTGGAACTGAGGAGGAGTGCTTGGCTGTAGATTTATTTCCATTAGGATTTTTACCTCTTCCTCGTCTGTGAATGTCTCAACGTCTTCTTCCTTTTCACATATTACGACAAATCCTGTCGGCGTGTCTATTAGTCAAAGGATTGCGATGTTTAATTTTCCGAATAGGGTTTCAAACACCTTCCCCTTGTCCGGGTTTTCAAGGCCGCTTAGGGATCTCAATGGGACCCTCGCGGCATTTTGGGTCACCATTATGGTGGTGAGCACCCCTTGAAGAGAGGAGCGCACTTCCTTCTATTCCTGGCCTTTTTCTGCTATTTAAGGTCTCACTAGTGTGCATGTTTAGGAGTTTTCAGGTTGTTTCTTAAGAATTTTTTTTTATAATTTGCCTTTGGGAGAAGAGGGCTCTCCTCGCTAAATCGCCCCTGGATGAAAAGGGAATTTGCCTTTTGGATGAATGATACGATGGATGAGATGAATCCGGGAGGGGGGATCCTCTCGGGGGTGTGATTGTATGGCGGACTTATTAACAACGAGCCCCCCAAGGTGTTTTAATCGCGACCGCATCCAACATACCATAGAGACGGACGGTTGCATGTCCCTCTATGGTCCTGGAAGGGGCTCCCGCAGGAATGAACAGCGGAAGTAGCAGTCTGTCCCTTGTCCGGAATAGTTTCTGACATTTTTATCGGCTGTGATATACTCCTCAAACCAGCTTCATCCAATGTCCCTAATTATGGCCGTGCAATTGCCCGGCATAGGTGGGACGAAACAGGAATGGCAATCTCCTTTCACATCTAACGGCAGTTCACGCAGGGTAGCGGGACCGGGGACTTAAGCAGTCATCTGCCTAAGTGATGCCACTAAAAAGAAAGATGAAGATTAGTTGTGATGATGGATGGTGATATGAGTACAACGTATAGGTCTCTTTCGTAATAGTGGTTTCTATAAAGAGAAACCAATTCTACGAGGCGTCGTTGGAACCTCCTAAAACGTTACCTTCTTGACCGAATTCGTGAGGTAATTGCAGGAGTACTGCTACCAAGAATTATAAGCAGTCATGGAATTATTAAGAAATATTTAGAGACAGAAATACAATAAGTTTTTCCAAATATTTAAAATTTAATACATATATGTAAAAAAATAAATGGTAATAGTGGTGAAAGGTTTTGTTAAATTAGCGGAGGAGAGTAAGATATAAGTATGAGAATGCTGACGCATAATGGCATATAGGAGATGTGGTTTCCACAGAACCCACAGTCCGAGGAGGTTCTAAAAATTAGTCTCAATCCCCAGTGCGAGACTAGTTGCCAGAAACTCCCCAACCCCGGCAGCGCTCCAACTCCTTCCAGAGATCCCAGGATTCAGGCGCAGGCAGCGCGAGATGCAAACTCACGCACTGAAAAACCAAACAACACACAAAAAAAAACAAAGAAAGCAAACAAACACACAAGCACAAACAGAAATGGAGGTTTCGGTGATTGAGACTGCGAGACTCGAGGAAGTAGCGCATTCGCCCCGCCCTCGGAAAAGCTCGCAGCCACAAAGGCGTCCTAGATCGTCCTCTTCTTGTAAAAAGGAATCTAGGCACCTATACCACTCAAGAAAAATAAACTTGAAGGTCTACACCGCCGAAAGGTCCCCTTTCCAAAAGGAGATGACTTCCCTGGATGTTACTGAAGGATTAATATCCGGAAAGTACACATGGGGATTTTCTTCGGACGATTGCACGGAAAAAAAAGTCGAGGAGGCAAAACTCCAAGGCTCAATTAAAATGGCTCCCGAAACCTTCACGACCCTCACAGACGACGAATACAGAAAAAACGCAATGGTAAAACGATTACGCTACCAAACACTCCGCAAGGGCCCAAGCTCGTTAGTGAATAAGCCATAACAATAGCACATACACAGGAACCTTACGTGAATAAGACAATGGACCAATTAAAAATACTATATTTTAATTCAAACGATTGGACCGAGAAAAGACTACTTTACGGTAACATAATACGACAAATTGACCCAGACCTTGTATTTATCTCAGAACACGGGGTAAATACAGACAGAAAGCCAATAAAAATTTTTACATACGAAGTCATAACCAGAAATCACAGTGGAGAACGATTTGACGGTTGTGCAATTATTATTATTATTATTTATTATTTGAGATAATGAACACAAAATTCTCGTGGAAAAAGCCTAGCAGCGATGAACTTGAAAACAAGTTCCCACAGAACAGTGTCCATATGTCAAGTAAGAAAGAATGAATGCTAGAAGAAAGAAATTGAAATGTGTAAATAAATAAATAAATAAACTTAAAATTATTAAAATCAAACCAATATTAAAATTATGAGGCAGTAGCACCCAGTATTACAACCTCGTTTAAAGATATTAAGATATTCCTGCATAACTTCTGCAGGAAGATCATTCCACTGCTTTACCATACTTGGCAAAAGGCAACGCTGAAACTGAGAAGTGCGGCAGCGGAGAATGCATAGTGCATGTGGATGTTGTCCATCCGCAAACCTTGTTGCTCTAGCAAGAGGCAGGGGCTCAAGAATTAAAAATGATAGTGTCAATTCCCTACTGAATTAGTATTAGGAAATATCGACAAACAGGAAATCAACCGTCGATGATCCAAGTCATAGCTAGCATCATCAGGAAAAAGGAACCTGCCTCCACCAGCAACCCTATCTAAGAGAGACAGATCTATAGCAGATGCGGATATCCAAACTGGAGAACAATACTTAAGAAGAGGGAGAACAAAGGACCTGAAACAAGTGGCATCAATATCTTCATTATTATAGATATATGAGGCCTTACGTACAATACCAAGTTTTCGGACAGCATGAGCAGATACATTTAAAAGATGCTTCTCAAAAGTCAAGTGAGAATCATAGGTAATGCCAAGGATCGTTAGGGATTCCGACTCAGCAAGAAGTGTATCTCCAACACAGAGTGGAGGATGAGGCGGCTCATTGGTACGAGATCTACCAACCAAGAGGGTCTTAGTTTTACTTGAATTGAGCTTCATACCCCACCGATCACACCATTTCCTATTTTTTTTCTAAATCACGATTTAGACTCATGGCAACTTGGTTTCTCATTGCTGAAGACCTGATTATTCCAACAAGTGTAGTATCATCTGCATACTGAACAACCTTGTTTTCAAGACCTTGTACCAAATCACTTGTGTATACTAAAAACAACAAAGCCCCAAGAACACTGCCATGTGGAACTCCAGACACAACACGTCTAGGTTCACTAAAAACTCCATCTAAGACAACACGTTCCTACCGATCTATAAAAAAAAGTCGCTAAGTAGTCCTAGGATGTAGCTACTCGTACCTATTCCTAGGTTTTGTAGTTTAAAAACAAGTGTTTTATGGTTAACACGATCAAAAGCAGCACTAAAATCAATCTGAACTAACCTAGATTCAAAACCCTTGTCAAGATTATCTTGCATACTACAAGTCAAATCTAAAAGGGCATCGCAAGTACCTAACTGCTTCCTATATGCATACTGACTTCTAGCCAATAAGCCATTCGACTCCAGGGCCTAGATACGAGTATCAGCTTCTCAGCAACCTTAGAGAGCACAGGAAGTATTGAAGTAGGCCTGTATTAACTACAATCAGCAGATAACATGCCCTTAGGAATAGGCACAACATTGCTCAATTTACGATTATCAGGAAAGGTGCTTCGTCTAAATAAAAATCTATATAATCTACTTAACTTAGGTGCTAAATCAGTAGACATCTTTTTAAAAAATAAAGGGAAAAAGTTGTCGGGATCGACTCCGCCCCAGCTGTCAAGACTGTCAAGTATCTTTTTAACATCCCTTGAACGAAAAGCAAACCCAGTCAAACGAGTCTCAGGGAGAGGAACTTCTTCAACTGACTGTTTGGCTTCAAAAGCTAGATGGAGTAACTCTGCCTTTTCTTTTGCACTAGTTCCTAGCTTTCCATTTGGCAAAAGTATTAGGGGAATGGTAGAAATGTTAGAGTCAAAAATAGCAGATTTTAATTTAGTCCATCACAAATGAGGGTGTCTGATTTCTGCAAACTTACTCTTCAGATTATCATTATATAATCTCTCAACCCGATGGTAAATTCTGTTGGCAGTACGCCGAGACTGAACAAAGATCTCGAAGTTTCCTCGCGTCCGATTACTCTTCCATACATTAAATTTTGTTTGCTTATCATGGTAGGCTCTTCTACAGGATTCATCAAACCATGGCTGGTCGTTTGTATGAATCCTGGTAATTCTACTGGGAACATGCCTGGCAAAATCTGTATTGAAATAGCTGTGAAAAAAGGTATTGATTACAGAGAAATAAGTGGGCTCGATGAATCACACTTAGCTTTGGAGGTACGTACGGCAGTGGGGCCCTGGTCCTTTAATCAGGGTACCAACCCCCAAGGAGAAGGTATTTACCCCTCCATAACTTCCTGCAGCTTTATGGTCACGGCAGAACCATTCTTTTTGCCGGCGATCTCAATGCGAGGAGTGCTGCCTCAAACTATACGTCGACCAACCCAGCAGGCAGAAATCTCGAGACACTTTTTGACAGACAAATTATGACAAGAATTGAACCAAACAACCCCACATACATCACAGACAGCTCAGCCACAAAACCAAACATAGTGCTTACAAGCACTTCGTTTCCCTATCATTTCTTCATTGAACCGGGCCCTCCCGTTCCCAGCGACCACCAGGCTATCCTTATAAAAATCTCCACCGCCCCTATTAGAGAGCTGAAGAAACTGTACCGTTTCCGAAGCCTGAACGTGCCAAATAAGAAAAAAAAACTCTACATGGCCTTGGTACGCTCCATCCTAGTGTACCCGGCCGTGATTACGGAGATGAAAAGTTGTACCTCTCTCAGGACGATGCAGAGGGTACAGAATAAAGCCACACTGCTTATAACTGGCACAAAAAGGATCGACCATATTCGACAATCGGTTATACATGATAGAATCGGACTAAAACCGGTCAATATGGAGATCCAGAGGCTAGGGAGAAAGACATGTGGCAAAGTAGACCAAGAAATACTCCCAACAATTAACAACAATCTAGATATACCGCAACACAGACAAAGCACAGTAGAAATGACATCTTTATTACCCAGCGGAAGAAACTGTGCGAGAGAGAATATATGACCCACACAATATACAAAAGGCAATAAACTTTAATAAAAAGAGGCGAAGTACCCAAATTAAAATTTAACCAAAACAAAAAGAAGAGAAGAAGAATAAATAATTTTAAGAAAAGGAAGATAGATTTACAGAAGTAACATAAACGAAAAGAGGCGAAGTGCCCAAACTAAGATTCAAATTGAAAATAATGAATGAATAACTAAATACAATAACAATAGGATAACGATAATTTAAGTAAAAAGAAACAACGAAGTAATAAATAATAAAGTACAAATTAAGAGGCAAAAATGTCCATATAATACTAGAGAATAGTTAGCAAAATAAAAACCAATTGAAAGGCTTGAAAGCCACGACGGAGGAACTTTTAATGGAATAATATATATATATATATATAACACAATTGAAGAACCTGACCGTCATCGACGGTCAGCAACATTATTGACGGTAAAATAATATTTAAACAAACAAGAAGAAAGTATGCTAGTGATGCCCTCAACACCTGAGCAAACTAGTAAACATTTTCACACCTATGAAAACCTACCACTCATTTTATCACTTTCATTAACTTTGAACTTTGAACTTTGGAATAATTCTATGACTGCTCAGACTTCATTGAATATACAACGTTAACTCAGAAGAAAGTTCATACCCGATAAAAGAGGAGAGTGAAAGCGAATTCACAAACGTGGAATTTTTTCCACTTTCCCTACGGGGAATTTAAAGAGATAAAAATACATTTGGAACTGTGAATAGGTGATGCATGTTTGCCTAAGCCCCCTCTGAGGGGCAGCCAGGCCGACGTGAACTGGATTGCTATTCAATTATTCTCTTCCCAACTGTGTCGGTCTCTGTGATAGACATGATTAGGGGCACCAAGGAAAGCAGGTTTGAGGAGTAGCCCACTGTGGAACTCGGCGTCTGAGGCATCCGGAAAAGGGGCAGAACTGCAACCATGGGGAAAACCCCGGGGGCCCCAGCTAAGACCATAGAAGGAAGTACACCCGTCTCTATGGTATGCCAGGATGCAGTTCTGGTTGATTCCACACTAAGCAACAAAAAGTCCGCCATACAATCACGCCTCTTGAGCGCCCCCCCTTCCCCCGGTTCACCCATCATCATCATTCCCCATCCGCAATCTCTCTCTCTCTCTCTCTCTCTCTCTATATATATATATATATATATATATATATATATATATATATATATATATATATATATATATATATATATATATATATATATATATATATATATATATATATATATATATATATATATATATATATATAATTAGGTAAAAGGCCATGTTGTATGCATGTACTATTGAAGTCCACAGCTGTATTTTCTTAATATTTCTTACAAGTTTTTTAACAGGGTCTTCGAGGCGAGAAAAAACATCCGCGAATGACATTCTTTATTTCTAGACCACTTTCTACCGTGTTAGGTCATCTTCAGGGAATGAACAGAAATGAATTATTTTTTTTATTAGGATTTTGATAAGCTAAGTGGGGAAATGTGTGGTAGGTGTGATAGGGCTAAGGAAATTTATTAAATTTTGTTACTTTGGTTGCGAGGGCATCGCCTTCGTTATACTACTATATTTTTCCTCTTTGGTTGTCTTTTTAAATTTTTTTTGCCCTTTAGTGTTCTCACTGTTGGCATTTTTGACCAGCAGAGCCGTCTGAATCTTTCTTTTAAATATATATATTTAATTTTATTTTTTCCTCCGTCGTAGCTTTCTAGCCTTTCAAGTTTGTCTTTGATTAACTTAATAAGCCTAATATTATTTTGTGGGCATTTTGCCTCTTTTGTTTTCATTTTCCTCTATTATTATTTTTATTTTGTTTCTCTTTCTTTGTGTGGGCACTTCGCCTCTTTTGCTCATTTTTTTTATTTTATTCGTACATTGGTTTGTACTTTTTTATTTCGTTTTCTTTTGATGGGCTCTTCGCCTCTTTTATTTATTTATATTTTCAATTAGTTTGGTTTGGTTTGGTTTTCTTGTTTTGTTGATGTTGTTTTTTTTCCATTGATGGGCTCTTCGCCTCTTTGGTTTAGTTTTATTTTAAAAAGAGGTATTTCGCCTCCTTTTATTGTTTGTCCTTTTATATAGTTTTATTCGTTACCTCTTCTTTGTTCGGTTTTCATTTTGCTTGTTCTTCTGTCTTTATGTTCGTATTTCTCGATCTTGGTTATTTATATATTAGGTTTATTGCCTCTCCCGCGCAGTTTCTTCCGCTTGGCAATAATGCTGTCCTTGCAACTTTGTGTCGCTTCTGCTGTGGGATTGCAATGTTCAGGTTGTCGAGTGTGGGTATAATAGTTTGCTCTATCTTATCCCAAGTCTTTCTTCCTAGAATTTGAGCTTCCGTATTAATTGGCGTGCCGGTCTATTTTCCTAATACGGTCGTTTCTTCTAGCTCCTGCTATTAGCAGGGTGGCTTTATTTTGTATTCTTTGCATCGTCCCGAGAGAAGTACAACTTGCCATCTGCGTTATCACTGCCGGGTACACCAGGACAGATCATACCAAGGCAGTGTATAGCTTCTTCTTGTTTGGAGCGTTAAGGTTCCGGAACCTGTATGGTTTCCGAAGTTGCCTTTTGACCAAGGGAGACTCTAGTGTTGGTTTGGGTTTTGTACCCAGACTTGGTGAACCGTAAACCCAGGACGGTGCCCTCTTCCGAGTACGGGTATAGGTCGTCGTTCACGATGACGTCATCTATTTTCCGGCGGTTCATTGGGATTATTTTGAATTTTTGACGGTTGGTTTTTATTTTCCACTTCCTTTCATATCTATTTATGTTGTTTATTTCGGCAGCTGTATGCCTTGCTTGAACTCCGGCGTTCCTATATGAGCTGGGGACGATTTGTGTGATGTCATCTGCAAATTGCAGATATATCGTGTTGTCTTGCACCGGAGCAGAGAGGTCCATTGTGTACACGAGGTACAGCAACGGACTCAGACAGCTGCCTTGTAGAACTCCCGCCATGAGTTCGAATTCGGGCCCTGAAAAACCCTCGATGGAGATTTGGGTTTTTCTGTCCATAATATAGTCACAGAGGACGCTTTCCAAGAGTGGGCTCAGCTGAAGGTTCCGGATCTTGAATTGGATACCCCTCAGCCAAACCTTATCGAAGGCCTTATGTATATTGCGCAGCACCACATCTACGTATTTCCCCTCTGCTTTGCAGTGGGCTATTTTCTCCGTTAGGAGGGTGAGGGCAATTTCAGTTTCTTGCACCTTTTGGAACCCTTGATGCAGGGGGTTGTGAGCTCCCAGTTCGGCTAGTTGTTGTTGAGGCCGGTTTGCTAGGATTTTTTGGTAGATTTTACCCACGAACTCGAAAAGGGAGATTGGTATGTAATTCACCAGTTGATCTGGGGGCTTACCTTCCTTGGGTATAAAGATAATTTTGGCCACCGTCGGGGAAGTAGCCCGTGTTCAGGGAAGCGTTAAAGATGTTGGTTATTTCCCTGAATGATCTGTTGTGGGCAATTTTCCAGATTGCTTTTGTGATGCCCGTCCAGCCTAGTGCCTTTTATTTGAAGGATTTCACAGTGGCCATGACGTCCTCTGTTGTTATTGGACGACCATTGGCAACCATCTCCCTTCACATGTCCGCGTGGTGGTGTGGATGCGTGCGGTATATGATCTGATTCAGATCGTTAATCAGATGGCCTTCGAATTCCTGGTCGAACTCTTCGTTGTCTTCTTTGGTGATAGTGAAGACTTTCCCCCAGTATGTTCTGAATCTTCTCTCCAGAAAAGCCGGGTCCTTTATATATTTCGCATCCTCTTTGATCCGAGCGTTTTCCTTTCTTTGTAAACCTTTCAGTTTCCTGATTTGGTGCCAGAATTTGGCCGGGCACAGATCACTGTCTATTCCGTCTATAAAGCTGTTTATTGCATCCTTTAGTTCGGAGCTTAGCCGGCGTAGTAGCGCGCTTCTTTGCCAGTTTGGACCTTCAGGCCTAATCTTCTCGTACACTTCTCTATGCACATCTGCAATCCTCTTCATATCCTCTGTCCATCTGGGCTGAAGTAGCGTTTTGTATCCATTTCTGGGAATACACTCACGGTCAGCTTCGATGATAGAAGTCGTTACACTTTCGAGTTCATCGTCTATCTCCTCCAATGTAGCCTCTCTCAGATCGGCTGGGGCGTATTGTCGGAGTAGTGTCTCGTATCGGTCCCAGTCAGTGGCGGCGTAGTTCTTACGTGGTGTGACTGGCAGCTGGATCAGCACGAGTGAAAATGTTGTTAATACCGCAATGTAGCCACTGAGAATTGTTGGGCCCAGCTCGCTATGGTAGTTGAAGGGAAAGCCTCCGCTTGTCATGATAATGTCATATTTGGTTGCTGATCTGTAAGTGATGTAGGTCGGGAAATCCGGCCCTATCCTCTGGATGTTTTTCCTGTCCATTATCATTTCCAAGTTTCAGCCTCTTTCATTGGTTCTACCATAGTAGTCTGACACTCGACATCTGACATTGAGGTCGCCCCCTAAGAATGCCATTCTCCGGTGCCCTAAAAGTGTATAGAAGTTTGTGACAAGTATATAGACTCGGCGAGGTGGTTGATAGGCTGCAGCTATCGTGAGGTTCCCCACCAACGTGGGAAGTTGTATCGCCACAAAGGATTCGTCCAATTCTGGGATACGTTTGAACGTGAGGTTACCTCTAACAGCTATTGCAGCACCAGCGAACCTTTCTTCAGAGTGATTCTTCATAAGCACTCTGTATCCCGGTATTTTGATTTGACTCCTTGTGGTGTCAATACCGTGTTCCGTTATCAGTATTATATCGGGGTCAAGCACATGAAATATGTTTACATATGCCGTTGCTTTCCCATCCCATCCATTAAAGTTGAGTGTCAGAATCCTCAATCTATTGTTTACGTTCCCCATGCTGATCTTTCTCTACTGGTATTTCTGGGTGAAGTTTCTTTTTCTTCCGTTCTTCTTTTTTCTAAATTTTGTGTTGGAGACCTGCTCACACGAATCCTCGTATAGAGTGACGTTATGGAGTAGTAGGGACTACTCAACCACTTCAACCTCGATCGATGCGTCGTACTCCCATTTATATATTTTCTTATTTACTCCATTTAGGATTTTTGTTTCGTCCATATTTGCAGGGAAGGAGAATTTCTCTGACGCATAAATGGTGAGATTAATCCTGTCCGCGTCGGGCGGTTTTTTGGTTTTCTTATTTTTAGGGTCTTTTGAGTCAGAAAAGTTCGAGTAGTCAGTGAATTCCGTTGATGCCGGTTCCACCGTTTCGCTTCTCTTAGTGAATTTACTATTAGGTTGAACCTGTGTGGGTTTTCCTGCAGCAGCTTTAAGTTCCTGGGTTTCATTTTCTATTACTTCCTTGTTGGTGTCCATATCATTTACACTTTTATGAACCATTTTCAGCTGGAGGACGTCTCGCAATGGAGGGTCGTCCGGGAACTACATTTTGTTCATTCCGTTTTTGGCCAGGAATTGGGTTAAGCTCTTTTGCGAAGCAACCAGGTTGGGTTAGATTCCCAACGTGAGCATAGAGGATGCACGTCAGGATTTTTGTGGACTCTTCGTTCTCTATCTTCAAATATGCTTTCTATGTTTCTGTTTCTTTGTACGCGGCTTTAGCTACCTGTGCGTAATTAATGTTTGATCTGCGTACCTCTTTCTGTATCTTGTCATTTTTCTTTCTGTTTATTATTTATTTTTTAACTGGGCATGCCATAGCCATTGATCTGTGGCCTTGTCCGCAGTTTGTGCACCTCCCGTAGTTATTGCGGCAGTCCTTCCAGTGGTGTCCCTTCTCGCTGCACTTGGATCACGTTTCCCCAGGCTCTTTACAGTCTTTGTGGGCGTGCTGCTCTATTTTATAGCAGTGAAAGCAAAACTGGACTGGAAAGAATTCTCTCTCTATCTGGTTTCCACTCACCTTGGCGTTGAACATAAGCAAGCCTTGTTTTTTCGCCTTTTGGGCCATCGAGGTTGCTGCGAAGACAACTTTAAATACATGGGTGTAGTCGCTATTGTCTCGCCTGTTCTTGAATTTGATGATATCTGATACTTTCGCCCATTTTTGTCTAAGCTCGATTTCTTCTTTTATTTCTTTCCTATTATGTTGTCCGAACTAAGGATCGAGTCTCCTGCAAACGACACTGCGATGGGCTTGTATTTGTGGAGGGATAGCAGGCTGTAGTCAAATGGTTTTTAGTATTTTCAGAGCTTCTTCTTTCGTAATAGCTTCTACGTCCTTTGCTCGTTCGCAGATCGCGACGTGCTCAAATGGGACGTCTAGGAGGCTTACATGAGCGATATTTAGTTTACCGAACATTAGCTCAAATACCTTATCCCTGTTGGGCTTGTTCTGCTCGTTGATCATCAGCAGGGGGATTTTTGTGGTATTCTCTTGGGCCATTTTGCTTCCAGTGAGGCCCCACGGGGCCTTTCTGATTTTTGCCTCTTCTCTTTTCTTCTGGTGTTGAGACGATGGTTGAATATCTTGAGTCTTCTTCTTTGAGGCTGTGATTTCTCGTTAAATCGGTTGAGTCAGTACCTAGCCCCCTCCAAGTAGAAGCGCAGCGTTAGTGAACATAGATTGCCGGATGGGGAGATGATGAATATAATATATATATATATATATATATATATATATATATATATATATATATATATATATATATATATATATACGTGTGTGTGTGTGTCCCAATGGTAAAATAAACTCTTTGAAAATGCTTTCAAACAATATTGGGACTGCCTGTGTGCGAACTTTTCTAAGCGTCACTTAGTTACTCGTGCTCTCGTTTCCATACACAAAGGTTTGTTCATTCAAAGTGTCTGACAATTACAGTCTGTAAATGCATACCACGTGTGAGTACTGATATTTACTTTCTGCTACAGAATCCCAATTTATCATACTATTTGTGATCCTTTAAATACCATTCCTAAATTCATAAATATTAACAATTCTCTTTAATCCTTAATATATATATATATATATATATATATATATATATATATATATATATATATATATATATATATATATACGAGTATATATGTCACACATCACTCCCGCATTTTCTGCCAATTTTGTATCATACGAGGGGCGGTCAATAAGTTTTGCGAATCGGTAGGGCAAAACAGAGGAAGGGGGATGGCTGTTTGTGGGGGTGTTAGGACAAGTTATAACAAGTTAGGACCTGCAGCTGCATGCTCCTGCCTTGTCTATTTAAGAAGCAGTAGCTGATCGCAGATCGCCAGTCACAAATTTTTCAACAATGCTGAAGGTTGAGCACCGCACAGTGATCAAACTTTTGACCAAGGAAGACAAGAATGCAAAAGAGATCCATGAACGCATGATTGCAGTGCACACCGACACCGCCCCTTCATATGCAACCATTGCTCTCTGGAATAGGGAGTTCTGCCATGGTTGTGAGTCCCTTGAAGATGACCCCCGTCCAAGTCGCGCGTCAGACGTGGCCAACGAGGACAATGTTGCCCAAGTGGAAAGGATGATCCTCGAAAATCGACGGGTCAAGGTCGAAGAAATCGAGCGACAACTTGGAATCTCATATGGAAGTGTTATCAACATCATCCACGACAATTTGGCCATGCCCAAGGTTTCTGCCCGTTGGATCCCTAGAAACCTCACGCCCCATGATCGACTTAAACGTCGTCTAAGTCCACAAGGCCAGAGTTACACAAGCTGCCCTGCGCGAGTGCGGATTCAAGGAGCTCAACCAAAATAGCCTCTAGCGACTTCTTTTTATTCCGCCAGCTCAAGGCTGCACTGCGTGGATTGAACAGCAGTCGGCAGATTTCTTGTTGTCGGGAATTCGAAGCCTCAGGGACAAGTGGCGCAAGTGCATTGAAGTTTGAGGTAGTTATATTGAAAAATAATAAAACACTTTTCCTCATATCTCGTTTCCTTATATCCGAATTGCAAAACTTATTGACCGCCCCTCGTAATAATAATATTTTGTTTATTTGTAATGCACTTTACATTGAATGAAAAACCTAAAAGTGCTACATGGTAAAGGGATGAAGTATTGTATCCAATCAATTATCTCTGTTATTCTCTTGCTAATCTACTTATCTTTAATCGTGATATTCTCTGTTAATTCTTAAATACAATTTATCTTTTGTACTTCGTATTTTATTCATTCCCGTGATTCTACTTCTTACAGACTCTTGCTGCGTAGATCATCTAGGGAAGAACACTCGTTAAAGAGATCCGGCTGATTGAAAGTAGAAAGTTTGGAAGGCAAGAGAAGAGTCTGACCACTGGCCTTTGGAAGTATCAGTGGTATTCTGTGGAAATGTAAATCGAGTTTGGACTGGACCAAGGCATTGTAAAATCCAAGCAACGTTCGGCGGTCAGCACCCCATGTACTGGGCGACAATAACGAGGGGACGAGGAAGACATGCTGCTTTCATGATAGCGTCTCTTCTAAGACGAGGTGTATAAATTCCCCGGGTTACTCCGCCGGTATTGGGTCCACAGATGTAAATTAAGTCGGAATTTCGCATGTCATTTTCGGTGGGAGAGAAAGACGACAAGACTTTGGATGGAAGTAGGATTATTCTTTAGATGTATCCTATTAGACGGACGCACTGGTCCCTAGTTGGAACACTCTGACGACCGTGGGAAGAGATCTACAACAGTCGTATATCGCTAAGTTTTCAGCGTAGACTGCTGCTAATTGGATGAGGTAGAGAGGAAGTTACCGTGGGAACCCTCTGGAACGAGCCTTGGGGCACGCCTTCCTCCCGTGCTAAGAGACTGATATAAGAAGAACCTACATAGAACTTGAAGAAACGTTCGTGGAAAAACTTGAAGATGAAAGTGGGTAGTAAAGAGGAAGTCCAGAGGAGAATATACTATTGATAATAGATAAGCCGCATATAGTGTGGTAAGATTTGTGGATGTCAATGGAGACATCAATCCTGCATTCCGGCTAGAGAATTCCACCTGTACACCATGGCTAATTCGGGTAAGGTGATCCAGAACTGCTAAATTACGGAAACCAGCCTGGCAGTCAGGAAATAGGGAATGAGATAGGTGTGTGCCTCCACCCTATCTTTGATGTTGCGTGAGCAACGGGTCATGGCTACGAGGTGATAGAATGAAACCTCTGAGCGGACGGACTCAAGCTTGATCACAGGAACAACGATTGCCCTCCCCATTAGGCCGAGTAGAAGCTACCCTCCAGCCAGATCCGTTTATACAGATCCAGCAGGAAATAGAACGCCGAACTGAAGAAAGACTCGCCCGTCTCCAGGGGCTTCCTCCCCCCAAGCCCCTATTTTTTGTTTTTATTTTTTTCCCTAGGAGCGAGGGGGGAGGGGTGTAGTAGCCTCAGGATTGTGGATCAGTAACTCAGCCGAATGTTTCCCTCCCGAGAAACGCTTGCCTGGGACGAGGTCATCTGGACATCCCCAAGAGGCGTCGAGGATCGCGACTAGGAACCCCCTAAGCCAAGAGGTACTGGGTTTAGGCGGGTGTACTAGAGACTGGTCACGGCGCCGGCGCAAAACACCAAATGAGACTCCCACAAAACTTTCCCCCCTGTGGATCTGTCCGATAGCCGGCCTTCCTTCGTGGACAGGTGTACCGTCAACGGCTTTTTTTCCTTTGGAGGGCCCCTTGAGACCTCATAGGGGTGAAGCACATCTATGCTATAGAGGGGGAACCGCTTGGAGGTGCTCCCTAAGGGGGTGATTAATAAAGGGAAAAACGCTTTCCTGGAAGATATGGGTGAAAGGGACCCTTTGCTATTGCGAGAGGCAAACGCCCAATCTTGGGTGGGCGTAGTTTTGACCTGCATTGACACCGTGGCACGCCACGGTGACTTGGCCCAGTTACCCCTACCTTTCCCATTGAAAGCAAGAGGAAGGGGTTGAACCTCCCCCTTGACTCCTTAAAGGTCCTGACCAGGGGAGAGTGGATGTAAACTAGTAAACGACCAGCCTACCCCTATTAGCCGTATGCCAGGAAAATATCAGGTGGGGACGAAAGTAATGTCCGATTTTCTAGAATTAAGTTTTGTATAGTATTAATTAAGGTAGGGGTGAGGCACTTGTTATCGTTTAGGAATGATACGATGAGTAATTTATACCTTTTTCTTCCAGATTATAAAAATATTGTTCATAATCTTTTTCAGTATTCACCTCTATCGATGTTCGTCCCATCTAAATATCACATTAAACATGTAAATGAAAGAAGTTGCAGGAGGTGGTTTTCCCGTTTCCGAAATGGGGATTTCAGTCTAAAAGAGGGACCAAAAAACGGTCGTCCAAAAGAACTTGATTCCAAAGAGTTGGAAGATGTTTTCACAGCAGATCCTGCTTCACCTTCTAGGGAACTCGCCGAATCATTTAACGCTGCCTATACGACTGTCCTACGCCGGCTGAAAAGGATTGGAAAGGTTCCAGTGATTGGAAAATGGGTCCCGCATGAACTGTCAACTGCGAATCTGCAACAGCGTATGACTCGCTGAGAGTCATTGCTTTCACGACAACTTCAGTCACCATTTGGGGGCAGGTTTGTTACTGGTGATTAGAAGTGGATCTTTGATCATAACGTTAAACGCCGCCGTTCGTGGATCAGCCGAGGAAGCAGAATTTCTCAGTCACCAATTTGAGCATTTCTTCCAAAAAAGATCATGTTGAGTGTATGGAGGAGATCGGTTAGGAAAGAGTGCTTCATCTTCCATATTCTCCTGACATTGTTCCTTTCAATTGTCACTTGCATAGAGGATTACAAAACAATTTGGAGTAGTTCATTTTTTAATATATACCCTAAAATTAGACATTATTTTCGTTCCACCATGATTGGTGAGAAGGAGCTCGTATAGGTTGTGGTGTTAAAAGAGAAAGCCACTGTTGTTTTTAAACTAACCGGAATCACTGCGGCTGGAAGGTCTCTCTGCTTCTTTATGTGCCTGGTGCAACAGTGCACCACCCCTTGAGGGGATAATTGTAAAGAATCCAGGTAAATTCTTGGTAATAATTTAGTATAAGCAATTATTATTACCTGAAGGTTTGCTTATGAATCATTTCTCATCTAAACCCTTGGAAGGTCGTAGAAATTTCTCAATGGCGAAAACGTGTTCAATAAGAGACCGCGATTCGATATTTATTTGTGAGCGGATCAGTATCAATTCAATGTCCTTCAAACACTAAGGCATTAAATCAGGATTTACAGATTAATGTAAAAGGTCTGAAGCACGACTTGCTGTAGCATATGGGCAGCCACCGCAACATTGATTTTTTCTCCCCTTATCGGACCTCCATCCGGTGAGTAAAACGACTCGACGTGGCTTAGCTTTGTTTACATGCTGTTTTTCCACTCAGGTAGGTCATAATCCGTTGAACATTTAGTGTGTCACCGTACACCATCCATTCCAAGGTCCTTTTAATGTTGCTAGTGCTACGAGTGGTTAAATGGTGTATAAATTTCATTTTCAAATATGGGATGTCGTATGATAATCCATTTTGTAAAGTAGAGCTTAAATTTTATGTTGATAGTTCAGTTTCTTTTTTATTTTCTTTAGTAATTTATACACTACTTGGTTTGGGGGTTATTTTGTCTCTTCTTAATCATGGAGATTAACAAACAACCTTTGTAAAATACGTTCATAGCAGCTTGCTATGAACGTATCTAATCACAGCCTGTTTTAATTCTTAATACAAATCCAATGAAAAATCTTGCGAGCTGTAAACTTTAATTTTATTGCCTACCTGTTAATAGATACTGTAATTTTACAGTAATCCTGATCATCGCATATATTTTTACATCTATAATCCTTTCAACTTTCATGCTCTTTCCGTCTTTATCTTTACACTCAAAATACTTCTAATTTATCAAGGCCATCCGTGCTTTTTTGCAGAATATCTAATTACATCTAATGGTAGGCAACTTAAGGAGATAAACATACATTCACCACAATTCCTCGTCATACTTTTTCAAAATGTTTTATAAATCTCCGAATAGTTTTGGATCACTGTCGCTAGGCTTTTCTGTGCTGGCTTGTCAAATAATATTTGCCATAACACGTTAGGTTGGAAAATTAATTATAGGGATAAAATATTTTTTATATATATGATAAAAAATAAAATATGTAAAGTTAATTAAGCTGGACAAAGGAAAATTTGGAGGAAATTTGGCCCATTGTTTTGGAACAAAATCGTTTCAAAATATTTCGACAATATTCCTTAAATACCGCAATAACGCAAAACAAGGACCAAAGTCGCCTGCCCTGACTTATTCTGATTTATGACCTTACGACCTACAAAACTTCCAATAATTCTTGGACTAACCTTCGGATGACATTGACAATTATATCATTCGAAAGAGAATATAAACCAACATAAGGGTTTCAAATTGCATTATAATCGACCGAATAGTTACGATGTTATTACTAAAATAAAAAATAAGCAAAACGAGGAACCAACGGAACGACCGACATAGTGAGATATAGAGTCGCACGCGACTAAAAATGTCACTAAATTTAATTTATTTTGTTGGTAAATGTCTTATTTAACCTATTTCTAAATAAATATACAACAAACTCTCCATTTCTCACCCAAAAATAATATATTCAATTGTGATATTACTAAGTGTGTCAACTGTACAATTCCGGTTTGAAATGAAGCCGTGACAATGGAAAAATAATAGTCGCCTTTGGTTGATAGAATGTCTTAGCACGTGTTTTCCTGTGTGTGTCTGTGCGTGTGTGTTTGTGTGTGTATTTTCAATTTTAATTTCGAATCGAAGAATAACAAAATCTAAGGAGGGATAAACTTGTTTTGTGAGTCTCTTTGCAACCACCTGCTTACTATTTTGGGAACTAGTTAACAAGGATGTTTTTCTTCCTGTTCCCTTTCCAGCATTCATTTATTTTCTTCCTCACCCCACGCAAAGGAGGGTTGTCTCCCTTGCCAGAACTTTTCCGGGAGGGTGGAAATGAGGGGGGGGGGGGGTGTCAAACTCAGTTCTTCGCCATTTAAAGGAGGACGTTGATTATTTTATCTCGTGATCTTCGATTTGTCTTCATCACTTTCGCCATTCATCCACTTCTCTTCAGCTGCTTTATCTCATCTCGTTTCTTCCTCCTCGAATTAAAGAAGGTTCCTTTTCATTTCCCCGAAGGGCGCATTACAAACGCCTATTATTATTATTACATACATTCGAGTACTCGATAAGCTTTAGGTACGTACAGTCGAGTACTCGACAAGCTTTAGGTAGGTACAATCGAGTAAGCTATACGAGATTTAGGTACGCACATTAGAGTACTCGATAAGCTTTAGGTACGTACATTTGAATACTCTACGAGCTCTAAGTAGGTATAATCGAGAAATCTTTCGATTTTTAGGTACGCAATTTGGAGTACTCAGTGAGCTTTAGGTATGTATATTCGAGTATTCGACCAGCTTTAGGTACGCATATTCGAGTATTCGACGAGTTTAAGGTACGCACATTCAAATACTTGACGAGTTTTAGGTTCACACATTCGAACACTCGACAAGCTTTGGGTACGTAAAGTCGAAAACTCCACGAGCTTTAGGTGCGCACATTCGAGTATTTTACCTGCTTTAGGTACGTACAGTCGAGTAATCGACGTACTGTATGTACGAACACTCAAGTTCTTTACGAACTTTAGGTGCACACATTCGAGTACTCGACGAGCTTTAGGTATGCAAATTCGAGTACTCAACGAGCTTTATGTACGCACATTCGAGTATTCGACAGGCTTTAGGTACGCTCATTTGAAAACTGGACAAACTCTAGGTACGCACATTCGGGTACTCGACGAGTTTTAGGTACACATATTCGAGTACTCAATGAGCTTTATGTACGCACATTAGAGTACTCGATAAGCTTTAGGTACGCACATTCCAGTAGTCACCGAGCTTTAGCTACCCACATTCGAGTATTCGACGAGCTTTATGTAAGTACAATCAAGTAATCTACGAGTTTTAGGTACGTACAGTCGAAGATTAGAAAAGGTTTAGATACATACATTCGAGTACGCGATGAGCTTTAGGTATGTACAATCGAGTACTCTACGAGCTTTATGTACCTGCAATCGAGTACTCCACGAGCTTTATTTTAGATTTGTACATTCGAGTATTCAACGAGCTTTATTCACATACATTCGAATACTCTTTGAGCTTTGGATACGTACACTCGAGTACTCGTCGCGCTTTAGGAATTTATAATCGAGTACTCAACGAGCTTTAGGTACATACATTCCAGCCTTTGGTATGTACAGTCGAGTACTCGACGAGCTTTAAGTACGTGCATCGAGTAATATATACGAGTTTTAGGTACGCACATTCGAGTACGCGATGAGCTTTAGGTAAGTACATTTGAGTATTCGACGAGCGGTACGTACATAGACTCGACGAGCTTTGGGTACGTCCCATCGAAAACTCGATGAGCTTTAGGTAGGTACAATCGATTACTTGACGAGCTTTAGGTACGCACATTTGAGTACTCAAGTTTCTTGCCCAATTTCTTCTCAAGGTTTTACGTTAAGCCACAATTGGTGGTCAGATTTTTTTAGTTGACGTGATTCGCCATTACGATTTTCACCATTTTCAACATTCTATTTACTCACTTTACTCTACACCCCATTTCATCTTTTTGGGAGAAAAGGGGAGTGGGTATGTTATTCCCTTTCCCCCTTCACAGCGCAACATACGCACTCTTTGCTCTGTTCCGGAACTCTGCCGGTTGAGTACTAGTGTTTGTTCCTTATGGTGGCACTTGCACCCACATCCCCTTGACGAGGAACCATAATGGGTTCTATGGTCGCCGATTGTTGTCAAAATACAAAGATAAACCTGCACCACCACGCCCGAGGACCGGTCGGGGAATTGCGTGCCTGATGCGAGGGACGGAAGGCGCAGCTTACTACTACTCCCTACTCTCCTCTTTCCCTCCCATCGACTCTCCTTCAATCTCTCCCCGGAAGGGGCACGGCCATTTGCTTTCCTGGCCACCGTGCAGAGGGGACACAGCGCCCCGTCCGGCCCCAGCTGAGCCTCTCTTCCTTCCTTTGCTAACCCCTAATCTCCGTCTCCTGTACCTTCTCTTCATCATTTTGCTCCAACACTTACGTCGTCCCCTCACATTCATCTTTTCTTTACCCCTTTTGTTGACCCCTATTTCTCTTGCCCATGGACCTCCTCGATCACGACACGGTGCTCATTTAGAGCACGGACCCTAAACGCTCAGAAGCCGGTCACCAAGCCGGATCCGTCTTCCTGACCTGCCTACCACTCCACGTCTAGGATTTGGTCTGTGTTTCCCCAGGGGATGGCGGAGAAGGCGTATGCCACCCCGCCCAGTGATAGCTGCCGGGGCCAATCAAAGGCGCCTAGTAGTACCGTTCCCTAGTTTGGATCAGTGTTGGCCGTCACAGGTAAGAGTTGCGAAGCCTGTCTTTATGTCCATGGAGAACGCGTCCCCCCCAACCACCCCCCTTAATCCCTATTTTACCATCGACGGAGCGGCTCTCGAGCAACTCCAAAGCTGAAAATGAGTTCTCTTCCCCTGTACTTTCTCAGGGGACCCCCTAACCATCTTCTACCAGAGAGGAGGCTGGCTTACTCCTCTCCTATGCCTATGGGTGCGGTCGACTCCCCTTCACCCTCTTCTCTGGGGGCGCCCTTGGTCGACTCCCTCCTTTTTCCAGCGGCAGTCCCCCCTTTACTTTCACAAGGGACTGCCAAGAGAGCGAGCAGGCGGCCCAAGATGGACCCGATAGAGCCAACCCCCTTAGGTGGGCAAGGGATAGCAGGGCCTGTCGGTCCCTGCCACCTAACGTCCTGCATTTCTGTATTCTCAGGTTACATGGGGCCAGCGTACCTGCCCCCCTCTCTTCCCCGATAGATACCGGTTTGCCATGATGTCATGGGGGGATGGTCACATGTAGGCCCCCCATGAGATGGACATGGTCCCTGAAGTGACCCAGACTCATACGGTAGCCAAGACCTTCTCCATTTCAGAGAAGGATCTTGCTGAGGCCGGTCCATCTAGCCTAGGGGCTCCTCCCGGCGTGGGAGAGAAGCGGTTTCATTCCTCACCCTCCACTCCTAAAAAGAAAAGAAATAAGAAAAAGACTAAGGGTTCCTCTCCCTCCGCGTTTACTCCAAGCCAATATCGCTACGTTTGGCTCCGGTACTCCCCGGGGTGGGAGTCCCAGACGAAGACTAGAACTGCGCAGAGCGAAGCCTCGATTACGTCGGTGCCCCTCATTCAGAGGCTACCTGGCTTTTTCGAACCCGCCGGCTTCAAACGCTTCCTTGTTATTCGCTCCACTGGTGGCACCATGTTGGCCAAGAGCAACATGATTCATCCCGTTTCTCGGACGTGAGCTTTTAGGCGAATGCGTCGGATCCCTCCGAGGCGGCCATGATTAGTGCCCTTCGAGCACTCGATGACATTCCGGTGAGTGTGACGCCACATTCTAATATGAACTTCGTGAAAGGAGTGGATTACGTGAGCGAACTCGTGGACTACTCCATAGATGACATCACCTTAGAGCTGGCCGACCAATCAAGGAGTGACCAAGGTCGAACGTGTGATAAGAAAACAAGGAAGTGCTTCGAGACCTACCCCTACACTCTTCGTCACGTTCGAATGTGATAGTCTCCTTGGGGCGGTGCGTGCCGTTTGGCATTTGTTGTGCCACTGCTGCGGAGGTGGTACTACTACCACCGCTTCGGCCATACGAATCGCTCCTGTAGGCTGCAAAGTCGGGGTTACCCAAAGTCTGTGTAAGTTGCTCCAAGGCCGTACGCGATAAGTCCCTAGCGTCTATGGCCAGGTGTTTCAAGTGAGGAGAGCCGCACCTTGCTTCTTCGAAGCAATGTGATGTATATCTCCTTGAGAAGGAAATCCTGGCCCTTCACGCCCAGGATCTTCTCTCATTTCGTGAGGCTACGGACTTGGTCCTGGTGTGCCTGCCGCTGCCTGAGACGTCGCATGACTCAATCATTTTTTTAAAAGGCACCCTCTGCTCATGGCCCCTCCTGGCCTACGAGCATGGTCGTTGCCGCGCCCATACGGAACCCTTCTGCGGGTTATACTCATCTAGATCGTTCCCTGGTAGAACTGGTGGCACAAAAGCATCATGCCCAGTTTCACGTAAGGCGAAACGACCGCACACCTCCACCGAGTCGATAGATTCGCAGGAGGTAGCACCCTTGAAGGTGGTCGTGAGGCCGTCTTCCGTGGTTCCTAAAGCTACCCCTTCGAAAGGAGGAAAGCACCTAAGAGATTCGGCTCCTACGCCCCCACCCAAGACTCGGATGGATGCCTCGGAGACAGTGGATCCTCTAAAGGAGGGACCCCTGCCTCCGAAGCCGCCCAAAGCGTCGAAGATTTCGTGGCATAAGGAGGAAAAGACTCGCATAGCTAGCCCAACCTCCCACGACACGCCTTCGTATGCGACAGCGCCTTGTTCGGCCAAGAGTGCTTGGAGTTCTTCCTCTGGGAAGCGTACGGCCATTCCCGGGAGTGTATTATATTCAAAGTAGGGCTCCGTTTCTCCGTCGAACTAGGCCTGGAGGTGATATTCCTTCAATAGAATTGCCTTGGACTCCAGGCCCAATAGGAGAAGCTATAGCTGCTCGGCTTCTCCCGTTCCCCGTTAGCTACCTTTTTGCAGGAGACCATGTTAGGCGCATGCCCCCTGCCCACCCTCCCCGGCTATAAAGGTTTTGCGACCCCCACTATGAGATGAGGAAGCGGGCAGGATGATGCGACCTATGAGCACCTGGAGTGCTTTCCTATCCATCCTTTGTTTGTTCGAAGCTTGACTACGGATGCCAGTTTTATTCATCCACAGCCGAATGTATATTGTGGAAGGTGGAGTTAATCCAGCACACCTGTCTCCGCCTGGAAACTGGTGCTTTCCGCACTCTGTGCCGTGCACAATGTACTATTCGCCTGCACGCGCAAGACCGGGGCTTCCCTCACTCGCCAACGGCTCTCTCTGCATCCGCATCCAATCTCGACAGTGCCTATGCCACCGAGAGACGCCAATTATACCCTAAGTCCTTTGTGCTAGAGCTAGGAAACTACTTCGAGAGTTCGGCGTAGCTCTAGGGCCGGTGGCCCCTCTGGTTCTACCCAGGAGGCCACTCTGGAGGGTACCTCTTTTGACTATGTGTCGCCACGCCTCTGCTCTCAAAGCTTCCACAGCACCGGGGTACTTTGTTCGGCCTTTTGGAGGACACTTTGTGTCACGCTTGATCCGTGGGAGTCGGTTTCCATGCCATATCACCGCTGTTTGAAGTCAGCGGTGTCTAGCAGGAGCTGCGTCTGTTTTCACGGCCGAGCTGGTTGAAATACACCGCTCGGTACGGGAGATAACTCGTCATGCTCGGTTCGGATTGTGATTTTTAGTGACTCACAAAACGCCCAGAGTACTCTCGGGTCATGGGAATCTCCACACCCTCAGGTTCGCGGTATCCTTGACGTCACAGCTGTCGCGATTCGGGTGGATGTCGAGATCATCTTCTGCTGGGTTCCTGAATATGAGAGAATTGCGGCGAATGAGGGCGCCAAAGAGTCCGCGACGACTGTGCGACCAGACCAGTGTTTCTTCAAACCACTTACATGACAGTTATCAGGGCAGCTCTCCTGGATGTTTATCAAACAAGATAGGAGAGCGCCGAAGGCAACTTAAATTTGCGTAATATTGCGCCGCAACGGTTTCCATAGACCTACCCCACCATCTTGCGACGCCTTAGGTCACTTTCTGTCGTCTTCGCATTGGCTACACTCGTTTCACGCACCTTCAATTTATGGAGCGGTCGCCCGCACCTTAGTGCAACGACTGTGTTGTCCCCCAGACTGTTCGTCACATTCTTGTTAAATGTCCCAATCTGGGTGCTCTTCTGGCACATAACCTATCCTGGTATCTGGACGAGCTAGTCGAAACCGCTTGTTCCTTGTACTCAAGACGGATTCGGGTACACAGTCTTGCAGACTATCTAACTTTTTTTATTAAACTCTCTTAGTTGTAGGTCGCATGTTCCTGCGTCAGGAAGGGGGCCACCCCCTGACGCTGGACCGTGTATCCTTATTGTTGTTTTTGTTTTGTTCATTGTTCTTTTGTTTGTTTGGTTATTTTTTTGGAGGAGGTTGCGGTTACGAGGCTAGAAGGGGAAAAATCCTCCCCCCCCCCTCTCTCATTTCAATCTCTCTCCCTCTCTCTCCTTTCTCTCTTTCCCATCTTTCTTTTATATATGTCCCATATCTCTCTCCATCCCCTTTTTCATCTATAATCTTTCTCTCTCTCCCTCTCTACATTCTTTTTCTCAACTCTCACTTTAATTTCTCTTCCATATATCTCATTTCTCTCTTCTTCCCTTCTTCTCTCCTATCTTCCTCCTTTCTATATCCTTTCATTTCTCTCTATAATTTTTCTCTTCCATTTCCTCTCTCTCTCATCTCTCCCCTTTCTCACCCTCCTTTTATCTCTCCCCCATCTCTCCGCTCTCCCTCTCCTCTCTTTTTCATATATCTCTCCCGTCTCTCCCTACATATCTCTTCTCCCCCCCCCCTTTATTCCATCATGTCACTCTATCTCATCGCCCCCCTCTACCTCTGTCTACCTGTTCTCCTCCCCCTCCATCCCCTCTCTCTCTATAGATCATCTCACTCTATCCCTCCTCTCTTCCTCTATCCAATTTATTTAACCCCTTTCTCTACTTCCCCCCCTCTCTCTCCCCATCTTCTCTCTCTCTTTCTCCCCTATCTACTATTTGTCTCCCCTCTATGATTTCTCTCTCCCCTCTCACTTATTTCTTTAGATTTCCTTTATCTCTTTCTATCTTGCTCTCGTCTCTCTAATTTATTCTCGCCCCTATCTCTTTCTTTCTCTCTTTTTCTTTCTTTATTTCTCTTTTCTCGCTTCCACTTTCTTTTCTCTCTTCCCCGTATTTCACAGTTCTCTCTCCTCTCTCTCTCTCCATCTTCTCTCTCTCTTTCTCCCCTATCTACTATTTGTCTTCCCTCTATCATTTCTCGCTCCTTTTACTCTCTCCCCTCTCACTCATTTCTTTAGATATCCTCTATCTCTTTCTATCTTACTCTCATCTCTCTCATTTATTCTCACCCTATCTCTTCCTTTCTCTCTTTTTCTTTCTTTATTTCTCTTTTTCTCTCTTCAACTCTCTTTTATCTCTCTCCCTTATTTCACAGTTCTCTCTCCTCCCTCTCATTTCACTTCCCCCCTCTCTCTCTCATTTCTTTCTCCCCTCTCTCTTTCTCTCATTTCGTTCTCCCCCTTTATTTCCTTTCTCTCTTTCGACTATTTATATTCTTTCTCTTTACCCTCTTTCTACATTTCTCTCCTCTCTCTCTCTCTCTCATTTCTCTATCTCCACTATATCTCGTTACTCTCTCTCCCTTTTCCTCCTTTCTCTCTTTCTCTCTCTCTCGATTCCCGGTTATCAGCTCTTCCAGAAAGATAGGCCAGACAGAGAGGGTGGCGGTGTGATGTATGTCAGGGATACTCTCAACTCGACGGATTGCAACATCGTATCCGACCATGAACTACTAGGTGTTGACCTAGAGATAGGTCCTGCCAAATACAGGACCCTGGTGCTTTATAGACATCCTGCCCAACTCGTTGAAAAGGACAGAGATCTGTATCAGCTTCTAGGAGAACTTGTCGAAGACAGAGTGTGTATCGTCATGGGAGATTTCAACACACAAGTTGACCGGGAAACCAGAGAACCCTGTGGCGAGAACGCACTACTCCTAGAGATCGCGAACAACGAGTTCCTGACTCAATGGGTGAGAGAGCCAATGAGAGGAGACAATATCCTCGACTTGGTTTTCACCTCTGAGGATGACATCGTTGAGGACCTCTCTGTTGGCGAAGAGCTCGGTGGCAGTGACCACCAACTAATTAGATTTGCATTGTAGTCAAAGTCCCCAAGGCAGAGCTTGCAACTAGTGAATCGAGGAAACTTGATTTGAGAAGAGCAGACTTTGTAAGTCTACGCGCTGGACTGACTGACGCGAGGCTAGAAGAGTGCGAGGCTGTTGAAGACTGTTGGAACAGTTTCAAAAGCACATTCATGAGTCTTCAATCGCGTTTCATCGCTCTGAAATGCACCCGTCGGTCCTCTGTTCAACCAAAGTGGTTTAATTGAGAAATCGGGCAACTGCTTAGGGAGAAGATAAATGTGTACCGGCAATCAAGGGTCTCTTGTAACTTTGACGAATACCGGAGGCTAGCCAGGAGAGTGAAGTCCAGCATAAGGGTGGCTAAGCGGTCTGAGGAACTCCGAGTGGCGAGACTCTGTAAAGAGAATCCCAAGGAGTGCTTTGGATATGTAAACAGCCGTAAACCAATCCGACGAATGATTGGCCCTTTGAGGAATGAGGAGGGGACATTAAAGCATTCAGATGCAGAAAATGCTAACCTCCTCAACGACTACTTCTCTTCAGTGTTTACTGAAGAGTGTGGTCCTATACCCCAGCTGACGGATTCCTACTCGGGGAAAAAGCTGGAGGATATGGACTTCACCGAAGGAGAAATAAAAAAGAAGATCACTGACCTAATGACGAATAAGTCACCTGGCCCGAATAGGGTTTCTACCTAAAGTGTTGAAAGAAGTGCGCGATCAAGTGTCACGACACCTGAGCGCAATCTTCAACATGTCAATCCGGACCGAATGCGTTCCTAGAGACTCGCGTGAAATGGAGGTGACTCTCCTATCTTCAAGAATGAGACCTTAGCCAACCGTCGAACTACCGACCTATCAGTCTGACTTTAATAGTCGGTAAACTCATGGAAAGCATCATGGTGGACAAAATGACTTCGCATTTAGAGTCAAACCTGCTACTGAGGAGTTCCCAGCACGGCTTCCGAAGGCAACGGTCATGCCTGACGAACTTGTGGAATTCTTCCACTTCGTCTTCAGTGAGCACGATCGGGACAAGGCGGTGGATGTGGTGTACTTAGACTTTCAGAAAGCCTTTGATAAGGTACCACACCGCCGCCTTCTCTGGAAAGTGCGAGCGCTGGGCTTCGACGGAAAAGTAGCCGGCTGGATCGAGAACTGGCTAAGTAGCAGACGGCAACGGGTGGTGCTGAATGAATAGGCTTCTGAGTGGGCGCCCGTTACTAGCGGGGTGCCTCAAGGTTCTGTCCTGGGACCACTACTATTCATCATCTACGTAAACGACATGGACGGTGATATTGTTGCCAAGATTTATAAATTTGCCGACGATACCAAGCTTGAGATTGAAAAGCATTTGCCATGTATCCGACCACTCCCCAATCTTCCGAAGATCATCTTGCAGGCGGACAGTATTTCTATCCTTTGAACGTTGCAAAGGATGGAAATACTGTCCGCCTGCAAGATTATCTTCGGAAGATTGGAGAGTGGTCGGATACATGGCAAATGCCTTTCAACGTGAACAAATGCAAAGTGATGCATATCGGCCACCGAATTCCCAAATCACCCTATATCCTTAAGAGCACTGCTCTTGAATCGAGTGACACTGAGAAGGACTTGGGTGTAACTATCACGAGTGACCTCAAGTTTTTGAAACAGTGTATTGGGGGGGAGAAAGAAGTTCAAAGGATGTTAGGGTATATAAAGCGACAGTTTGGATATTGGAACAAGGAGATAGTACTATTTATGTACAACTCCCTCGTCCGCCTGCACCTGGAGTATGCCGTACAATTTTGGAGTCCTTCGTTTCGAAAGGACATCGTGAGATTGGAACGCGTCCAAGCCAGGGCAACCAAACTGATTCCCTCTATCAGGCATATGAGTTATAATGATAGACTAAGAGAATTGATATGTTCTCGCTGTAGACCCGGAGACTACGTGGTCAGCTTATCGAAGTGTTTAAAATACTTCGAGGCTTCGACAGACTGGACTACGGGGATATTTTCCAGCGCAGCGAGGGGAGAACAAGAAATCACGGCTACAAACTTGAACTGAAGCGATACCACCGTGATCTGTGTGAGAAATTCTTCACATACAGTACCTGTGGTAGTTGGAACGCACTTCGGACGGAAGTTGTCAACAGTAAATCTGTTGACCAGTTCAAGTTAAGACTAGATAAAGTCTTGCGGAATCGCCGTTAAGATCCTCGCGAGTGATCTTCGAGGTTGCCAACGGACACCTTCGAAGATTGCGCCAAAACTACCCTCCTTGTATGGACCGTAAGGTCTTTTAGGGTACTTATTTTCCTTGTAGCTCCTTGTAGCTCTCTCCCTCCTTCTCATTTCTATTTATCCCCACTCTTTTCTCTAGCTCTTATTTTTCTCTATTTCTCCCTTCTCTCTCCACACTCAATCCCTTTTATCTCTATCTCTCCCCCCTCCTACCTCTCTTCTGTCTCTATCTCTTTCCTATATCTGCCCTCTCTTTCTCCCCTTTCTCCCCTCCCCTCGCTCTTTCTCTTCCTCTATCCCTTCTCTCTCTCTATCCCATCTCCCCTATTTCTCCCTTTTTATCCCCCTTTTTTCCACACTATCTATCCGCTCTGTCTCTCTCGCCCACCTCCCTCCCATCTTTTTTTCTTTCTTTTTTTCTTTTTGATCTCTTTTTCTCTTTTCTTTTTTCTCTCGTTTTTCTCTATTTTTCCTTTCTCTATTTTTCTTCTTTTTCCCCATTTTACTTTTCTCTCCCTTTTCTCCCTTTCCCCATTTTTTCTCTCCTTGTTCTCTTTTTTCTCCTTTTCCCTTTTCTCTATTTTTTCTCTCTTTCTTTCTCTTTTTCTCGCTTTCTCTCTCTCTCTCTCTCTCTCTCGTTATCTCTCTCACTTTTTCTCTCTTTCTCTCTACTCGCTTTCTCTCTTTCCCATTCTCTCTCTCTCTCTCTCTCTCTCTCTCTCTCTCTCTCTCTCTTCTCTCTCTCTCTCTCTCTCTCTCTCTCTCTCTCTCTCTCTCGTTACATGAGATGAAGGTCCACTCGTGGATAAGTGTGTACCTGATCAATGTAGCACCATTAAGTGCATGGATGCGTTCCCAAGTTTGAGGTGGTATCGACTGGCCTTGAGTGGACCCTAAGCTCTTTGCTGGTCCTTCGTATGTAGTTCTTTCTTTCTCTATGTCTCTTTTTCTCTCTCCTTCATTCTTTCTTTTTTTCTCTCTCCTTCGTTCTTTCTTTTTTCTCTCTCCTTCGTTCTTTCTTTTTTTTTTTCTCTCTCTCTCTCTCTCTCTCTTGGCGCAACGAGGTTCAAATTGGCACATTTGAGTCCCTGTGCTTTTTCTACGAAATTGTTACGAGGGGCTTAGACCCCCCCCCCTTACACACACACACACACATTTCATTGAGGATTGATGAGTTTTGCTCAACCCACACAATTCTCCCTCTTTTTTAATCAACTGCATTCGTTTGGCTCCTTTCCCTCTTTTGCCACGCTCTTCCTGACAAAGAAAGAAGGCGTTAATCTTCCCCTCACCATCTTACCTCCAAGGGGCTGTCATGTCTAGCTTGAGCCACCTTTTCCCGGCTGACATGTGGAGAATTGTGCCCTCCTGACCCCAAAACCCGACCCAAAGGGCCTGTAGGAGGAACTGTTGTATATATCTTCCACATATTTCACTGTTTCTAACTTCACCAGTTTCCTGGCAAATTTCCAGTTACGATCTTTTCGCTGTGCGGGCAATGCCCTCGATGGTACTTGGCTTAAATTTCAAGTAAAATGGTCTCCCCCCTGCCCCAAATGTCCTCCACTAGGGTAAAATTTCCTCAGGGGTTAGGTTAGGTTGTTTTCTCGTGTCAATCCAATCAGAAGGTCTCGAGGCCTTTGGAAATAATCCTATCTTCTTCCCGATGCCTTCGTTAACTCCCTCCATTTTTTGCTCTTTCTTTTCTGTTTTGTTTTCTTTCCTCGATGGCTCCTCGTGATCAGAGTCGAGGTTAAGAGTTTCTTTTTCGCCTCCACCAGACGGAGTCAAGCCTCCCACTTCTCGTTGTTTATCCTAAATCGGCCGTGACCTGAGTGAGCATGGCGGAAGTCGTAAGGGTTTTCCAGGGTTGAGAAAAATTTAGTTGTCGAACACCCACACTTCTCTCTCCTTCACGTGCCTTCGAAAACCACGCACGCATTAAATCTGATGTACAAACGCGTTGTATGTATTATATATACTGGCCAACAACTGCAAAGAAAATAACCTCAAACTGCATTTGTGTGGATGAAGTATGTAATGGAAGAATGTTTTAACTTTAAATATATATATATATATATAATATTCATTTTAAGCTATCCTAGACTATTTACATAAATTATTCAGTATATGACCGCCTTCTTATCGAGCGACGCTTGGGTGGTTGAGCATATTGATGTTCGTCAGTTGTTGACTGAGATCTCATATTTATCTATCCTTCTTGACCAGCCTACGATTAAGAACACAGCTGCGTTCTAGTGAAAATCGTGGTGACAATTGCACTATAATAAGTCACATGAGTCATTATTTGTACTAGAAAAGACCGGTCCTTCTGATAATCGTCTAAGTGATTATTCCAATCAAGGGCATGAATTTCAGGGATAATAGTTACTTGTGAAGCCCAAAATTAAGGACAATTATATCGATTTAATTTAAAAATTTGAAAAGGATAAGTTTGATTTAAGGTTATTCCATATTGGTTATCAATTTCAAAAGAATCCGAACGGATGAACAACCTTGGGGAATCTGAAAACGTGATCTTATATGGAAAACTGAATGATTCCCAAGAAGAGCGCGTGTTGTGGAAACGCGTTGTTTATGTTACAGTTATTGTGTTTGTGGAAAGGTTTTGGCTGAAGGTAGTCGATGGATGCTGGGTATCTTAACGCCATCGCAGCGTATTGTCTGTCGTATATATGGATGTACATATGTGGGGGGGGGCGAGTTCCCCCAACTGTCGGGTTAAGCGGGTGTGGTTGTATGTTATGAGTGGAATTAGTTTGTTGTTTTCGTCTAATGGGGAGATGTGTGTGCAGAGGCGCCGCTTGCCAGTAGGCAAGGCAGGCAGCTGTTTGGGGCCCCCAAGCCAGCATACAGCCCCAGAGGGCCAACGGTAGTCTAGAAAATAAATTCACTACACAGCAGCAGTGACATGTTGCAAGGACAATTGGCCGGAAGGGGACCCTTGAGTTACAATCTCCCCTCCCCCACCTGTCTCTCTCTATCAGAGAGAGAGAGAGAGAGAGAGAGAGAAAGCGTGCATTCGCGTGTTGCCTCATCACATGTAAACAAACATGAGTGGCGCTGCTCCCGCATCTCCGACAAAAGGAAGAGAACCTACGAGAACCTCGTAATTAAAAGAAATGGGAGAAGACAATCGAAGGAAAGAGGAACAACGCTACATATTCGAGCGTTACCGCAAAACCTCAAGAACACATAAGTAGCAAGGGAATCCAACAAGTTGCGAATAGCAGCCACAGCATAGATGGTCGTGCTGTTCTACGCACATGCAACCAAAATCGCACAGCCAGTAAGCTTCGCTGTACGATACAACGAAGTATTGCGAAAACAAATGGGACCAGAAAGTACGAGTATCTTTGGTTCCTGACAACCCCCGCCCCTTCATGTGAAGTACTAAAGGTATTAACTTCATAGGAGGAGAAAGAAGATAAGCAACAACAAAAGAAAAAAAAGAAAAGGAAGAACCCTAAACAATAGAAAATAACGAAGAACTTATAAACAAAAATAAACCCGAGAGACGGAAAAGACGAAACTACCCAAGTGTATACGAAAAAGAAATTGCCAGACGTGAAAAGAAACATGACGTGAAACCAAAGAACCATTTCACGGATTGCTGAGATCTTGAAAAAAATATGGAACCAAAAGACCGACCCCAGACAACTAACGCGGAAGGAAATAGTGACACCGAAGAAGGAAAACACCGAAAAAGAAGAAATTACAGAAGAGTTGAGTTTGATCGATCTGAGAATGGATCCTCCGCAAAACAATCCTTATATATATATATATATATATATATATATATATATATATATATATATATATATATATATATATATATATATATATATATATATATATATGTACCACGGAAGGAAACTGAATAAAAGGTGGATGGAGTTAGTACTTTCGTCTATTCGACGAAAGTACTAACTCAATCCGCCTTTTATTCAGTTTCCTTCCGTGGTACATATTCATATATTTATAGTTATCACGCGCTAACTTTCGTGATATTTTCCATATATATATATATATATATATATATATATATATATATATATATATATATATATATATATATAAAATTTTGTTGAAGACCATGGTATATTTCGCCTTAGTTAATTTCCTTTGGTAACTTTCTATTCTTGTCTTTTTTATTCCATTTTGTAGATTGTGGATTACTTGTCCAATATTCATCTCTCTTTTTAAAAGAATGAGTTTGGTAAAAAACAAACTAAATTGCTAAGCTTTCGATCTTATTGGATCATCTTCGGAGCGTCTTGATATATTCTTTCCTCATTTACCAATGAAATGTGGAGTCAAAATCGGACTGAATGAAATTTTTTGCATTTTGTGTATAGAAAGAACAGAGAGGGACTGCTGTAACACGGCAGTCGGGTAGTCAGAGAGGAGCGTTGCGGAAAATAATTAAGAAAGGGACAGCGAGAGTAGATAGGTCGGTGGCTATACACCGAAGCGAGGTGTTGTAGTGAGGGTGTAGGTTATGTGGTAATTGACTGGGCGAGGGTTGGGGGCAAGTCAGGGGGGGGGGAGGCTGACAGTCCATCCGGAAACGCGTTATTCACGATGCCTTATTGGTTTTATGCGAAGAATGGTACGGGTGGCAGTTGTTCGTGGGCCGCGGGATATCGCGGCGCCATCGCGTACCTTCTTACATGTAGCGAGGTGTAAAGTGGGTCTGTGGTGAGTTTTTCAAGTTGTTTTGTAAGTCTGGTGTGAGCGTAGGTGTTGAGAGGAGTTAGTTTGTTGTTGTTGTGTAGTGCGTCCATTCTCGAGTACAGCGGCGAACGGCAAGCGCGCTTCAGAGCAGAGTTCTGAATACGCTGAGCCTTTCGCTTCCAGGTGTCGCTCGAAGCTACGAGTGACAGTGGGGCGTACGTGAGAATGGGACGCACGAGTGCTTTGTATAGGTGTAGTTTTAGTTTTTTACTCGCTGTGTAGAACCTACCCAGCGATGCGTTTGTACGTGAGGCTCTTGCTTGTATTATGTTCTGGTGTAAGTTGAACCTGAGGGATTTTTTGAATGTTACCCCCAGGATTTTGGTGCACTGTGTGTATGCGAGCCTTGTTGGGTTTTGGTGGATCATGTTTGGTGTGTGTGAGTAGATTTGTAGGTTGTGCATGAAGTGATCTCTAGCGCCGTAGAGTGTCATCTGTGTCTTCTGAGGATTCGTGGCAATCAGCCATTTGTCCTCGTAGTCTGTCTTCTCGTCAAGTATTCTTTGTGTATGGAGCGCGATTTCTTCGGGGGCCCGGCCGCTGACGAGAATGGTCTCGTCGTCGGCGTAGGCCACTATGTATGTGTGAACGCAGTTTTCTGGTGGGCGTGGGGTGTCGTTTGTGAACATAATGTAGAGTGTGGGTGCCAGAACGCTTCCTTGGGGAACGCCTGAGCGTGGTGTGAAGGGTCTTGAAAGGGTCTTGTTGTATCTAATGTGGCAGCGCCGTCCAGTGAGGTAGTGTGAGAGGAGCCTTCTGGTGCAGAGAGGTAACTCCGTGTTTTTGGCGAGTTTCCAACGGAGTCCCTCGTGCCACACCTTGTCAAAGGCTTTCTCCACGTCCTTACTGACGGAGAGAGTCTTTTGGTGTATCTGTCGTTTCTTCTGTATTCTGTCGTGTACGATGGTCACGGCCGCCTGAGTGGACCTGCCTCTCCTGAACCCGTATTGATGGGGGGAGAACCAGTCCCTCTCTTCCAGGAACTCCCGTAGGCGGCAGTTGACCATACGTTCGAGTATTTTGCCTAGGTGCTCTAATAGAGCAATAGGCCTGTAATTGTTTGGGTGTTTTGGGTCTTTGTGTTGTTTGTGAAGGAGTATATTGTGAGAGACTTTGAATATTTTGGGGAAGTGGCCGGAGGCTAGAGAGGCATTGAATAGATGTGTGAGTGTGGGGTATATGTCTGCGGGGAGGTTATGTATTAGTGTGGCTGGTAGGCCGGAGGGGCCGGGGGCGCGTTTTGGTGTCGATTTTATGTAGTGTTTTGTTTCCTCGACGGTGATTGGAGTGGTAAGTGTGGACGTATAGTCGAGCACCTCCATGCGTATCAGGGGGGCAGGCCTCAGCTCGTGAGTATGAGTCCGGCACCATTCCTGAATGTCCTGGAAGTGCTCCTGCGCATGTGGTTTTAGTGGGTTGTGGGTGTGTACTGTGTCCCAGTGGGACCTGAATGCGTCGAGGATGTCATTGGTGTCTGTGAGTGTGTGGTTGTTTATTTTCAGTGTTATTGGTTTGGATGGTTCCGTACCCAGCATCCTTTTCACGTGCCGCCAGAAGAAGGAAGGGTCCATGCAACGGGTGTCGTCCGCGATGCGGACGACCTCACGCCACTGCCGGTTCCTATCTAGCTGCACGCATTGAAGGATGCGGGCACGTAGTTGGTTGATGTTCTGTTGTCGTGGGCCTCTGGTGTAGTGTTTGTTGTACTGTGTGATAAGTCTCTGTGTGTGTATTGAAAATGTGAAGTGTTTTAAGCAGGTGTAGTTTTTGCGTGGTGAGTGTAAATTCCGTGCGGTGGTGATGTTGTCCAAGAGTGAGCACCAGTGGTGGTCTATTTGCCCTGGATTGGTGTTCTCCAGGTCGAGGTTATGTGGTGTGTTTGTGGATATGTGGCTCCTGAATTCAGCCCAGTTTCTGTTTTTGTAGTCGTATATAGGTGATGTGGGGATGAGTATGGGGGATGTGGATATGAGAAGGCATATTGGTATGTGGTCTGATAGTACGTGGGGACCGGGTGCAATGTGAGTGTAGAATCGTGTGGCGTGGTCGTTACGGAAGACCACATCCGGGGATGTGGTGCCCCCGCGCGTGCCGAAGAACGTGGGGCAGGCAGGGCCGATGTGTTCGCAGCGGAAACGCCGCAAGGCACCGGCCAAGTAACTCCCCGCATCGTTCGTATTGTTGGAAAGGAGTGTCGGGTGAAAAGCGTTGAGGTCTCCCGCGAAGAAGATAGGTAGGTTGTAGTTTGAAAGGGCCCGGAGTGGGACTTCTAAGTTTAGCTGTATACGTGGTGGTCTGTAATGTGTGGCCACTATTATGGGGCCAGAGCTTGTGTCTATTTTGCAGGCTAGAAAGGAGGTGTCGCGTGTGTTGACGAGGGAGTGGTGTATGTTGCGCTTTACTAGGATCGCAGATCCTAGGTGCCGCGCCTGTGGGGATAAGTATGTGTGATAGCCTGCAATGCGAAGTCTGTTGTTGGGAGGGTGTAAGCTGGTGGAGTTCAGGAGTATGATGTCGGGTCTTTGTGTGTTGAGTACCCAGTTGGCGACCGTATGGCGAATACCGTGCCAACTGCGTACGTTTAATTGTATTACACTAATACGACCTATTGTCGTGGTCTTAGTGCGTGGGAGGCTGATTTGCCAGGAATCGTCCCCTTCTCCTTGGTTATTGCCCAGGAGGCGTGAGGGGCGAGTACTTTGACTCGTGTTGATGCGTGTTTGTGAGGCACGGCCGCGTTATTGGGTGGGGGAGCCGTAGTGGGTGGAGGAGTGTGTTCTGTAGAGGTGGTGGCTTTGGGTGGGTTGGTGTCTTGGTGGGGGAAGTTCGTGTCGGGGGTGGGCGGTGTAGAGCTGGAGGATGATGGGGTGGAAATGGTTGGGGAGGTACATATTATGAGAGGAGGGGTTTCGGGGGAGAGAGGAGGTATGGACGGCGGAGGGGTGGTGGAGGGGGAAGGGGAAGGAGTCGGAGGAGAAGGAGTAGAAGGAAGGGGGGTTGGAGGGGAAGGAGTCTTAGGTGAAGGGGCGGAAGGCGGAGGAGGAGGGGAGTGAGAAGGAGTAGAGTGAGAAGGGGTGTGTTTTGAAGGGGAGGATGCAGAAGGAGTGGAGGGGGAAGCAGTAGGGAGCGAGGAGGGAGTGGAGCCAGGAGAGAGGGGGGTTTGTTTGTTTCATGCCTGTCTACGCGGGTGGGGCTTGGGGGTGGGGTTTTGGGGGTTGGCACGGGGTGTAGTGGACTGCGAGGGGGTTAGAGTGACAGTGGAGGCTGTGGGAGAGGAGGCTGAGATGGGTGCGAGGGGGGTGGTGGCAGTGGGAGGTAGGCGGGGTTTGGATAGAGGGGTAGCGGAAGCGCGAGGAGGATAGGTTGTGTGAGTGGGGGCTGGAGCAGTGGCTAAGGAAGGTGCAGGGACAGGACAGACGGCGGGAAGAGCGTGGTGAGAGTGGGGGGCGGTGGTTCCCTGCGGGCAGGGGGGTGTACCCGTCGGGGTGGGGAGGAGTGCAGGTCTGGATGTGTGTGCGTCTATTAGAGCGAACACCTTCTCAGGGAAGGTGATTTGCTCAATGCCGTTGGAGGCGAATAGTGTATTTAATATGTTCGCGTATAGTCGGGGGTCACCCCTCGACATGTCTTTTGCCACCGCTGAGAGCAGGGTGGCCAGGTGTAGTTTTGTTTTTGTGTTGTCGCAGGGGTGGGGTGGGGTGGGGGTGGGGGTGGGGGTGTAGAGTGGGGTAGGGGTGGGCGTGTAGAGTGGTGTGGGGGTGGTAGTGTGGTGTGTTGGTGTTGGTAGTAGTGGGGGTCTCTGAGTGTTATGAGCTGGGGTAGGGGGGGGAGGGATGTGTGGGTGGGGTGTGGATACTGCAAGGGGGGGGTGCGTCGGGGGTAGAGCGGGGGGAGCCGGCAGCGTAGGGCTGGCAGCAGCGGCGAATGACATGGTGAGGGGAGGGGGTGCGGGGGCGGGGTGTGTGGTTGTGTGTGTGTTTTGTTGTGGGTGCCGGATGGCCTCCACGGCGTCGTGGCGTGCTTTGCCTAGGTAAGGGCACCTGGGGTTGACGGCGACGTGGTCGCCGCCACAGTTTGCACAGCGGGCTATGGTGGAGGTGCAGGTCGTGTAGTGGTGCCCCATTACACTGCACTTTGAGCAGATTAGGTCTGCAGTGCAGGTGTTGGTGCTGTGACCGGTTTTATAGCACCGGTGGCATTGTGTGGGTCTGATGTTGTGTTGTTCCTCTATGTGTGTGGGGTTTGTGAGGGTGCCGCAGACCTTGATGCCTTGGTCTAGCAGCATGTTTTTCGTGTTGTCACTGGACAGTGTAATTACTGCCCTGTTTTTGGACCTGTTGAAGTACAGGTCCTTGATGACCTCCTCCCCGTACTCCTGACGGAGGTGCGAGCGAAGGTCCTCGTTAGTGAAGGCCAACCACAAAGGGTTGGTCCTTGTGACGCGTATTTGGTATCGTTTCATGATACCGTCAGCGAGTCTCGTCTGCAGGTTGTGTGTGTTTAGTGTTGTGGTGGCGTTTTGGTGGAAAGTTAGCGCGTCCTCCTGTGAGCGGAAGACGAGCTTGTGGCCTGTGCGTAGTTTAATTATGTTGGTTATTGGTGTGTCGTGGGTGGAGGTTAGCGTGAGCAATGTGTGGTGGTCGATTGTGTCGGGTGCTGGTTGTGTGGTGCTCGTTAGTATGAGGTGAGAGGTGTTTGCCATTTTTGCGATCTTTACGATTTTTTCTTTATATGGGAAGGCCCCCGCCCCGCCGATGAGGACCCCGTGAACATGACTCGAATGTGGTGAAGGGTGATGGATGATTTTATGGACCTGGTTGGGCTCCTCAGAGGGTGTAAAAACATGGCGGACTTAATGATGACTGAAGCCAGAATCAACTGACTCCAGTCGGGGTGCCGCCCCCTCTATTGGGTTTTGGTTATTTAACAGTTACGTCCGACATCTCACAGAGACGGAAGAGTCTCCCTCTGTGGTCCTGGACGGTGCCGCAGGGTAGGTTGTTATGCCTCCCCACGTTTGTAACTGAATCCCAAACCAGGTTGCTTCTTCCTCTGGGTTCCGCAGCGGGGTAAGCCTCAGACCTCCTTTCCCCAGAGTTTTCAATTATGCCTTTTCTAAGTAGAACGGCTTAGTTGCAACGAAGCTATATGTGTAGAGTCACGTTCACGGAGCCAGACATCACGGCGGAGCAGGGATGGGGGGGGGGTTAGCACGTCATATCAGAATGACGTGCCAAGGAAATAAAGGTATTTTTATTCGGGGGGGGGCAGGGGGTGACTTAAGGTCCTATTTAGGTCCGGGGGTACTTGTAGATGGCGAAATCTCGTCCTCGAGAAAAAAAACCGTTGGTGAGCGGGAGTGTGCAGGAGGTGACTTGCCCTCAACGTTTCCTCCTTTGCCAGCTAAGACTTCTCTTAGTGTGTAGAGCTCACGTAGAAATCGATCGCTGTATGTGAATGAATTACAAATTTACAAATTACAAATTAGGTTAAAGTGGTGAAATTGTGTGGTAGGTATATAAAGGTGTGAATATGTTTTCTAGTTTGCCCTGGTGTTAGGGCATCACTAGCATTCTTCATGTTGTGTATTTAAAAAATTTTAATTCCTCCGTCAAAAAGTAGCTGACTGTCATTGACAGCCAGTTTCCTCCGTTATAATATATATATTTCTTTTAGGTATTTCCACCTTCGAAGCATTCAAGCCTTTCAAGGTTGTCTTTCTTGCTGAATGAATCTCAGTGTTGGTTACTTTGTAGTCTCTTAATATGGGCATTTAGGCTCTTTTCTTAGTTTGAATTTTGTTGACTTTTAGTTTACTTATTATCAGTTGGGTATTGGGAGTTGGGCACTTCGCCTCTTTTTATTCTTGACTTTTGATTATTATTAGGTTTGGGCACTTCGCCTCTTTTATATTTAAATTTAGTTTTAATTTTATTAATTTTTCACTATATTTATATTTGGGGGGGGAGAGGACTTTAACGTGGGCACTACGCCTCTTTTTTTTTTCAATATGTTTCTTAAAATTGTCAACTTGGTTGTCTAATCGTCAAACTTTTGAGTCTTGGAATCTTAGAGTCACATAATTTTAGAGAAGTGGACTAATACTACGTAAATATAGGTAGTACCACTTCTCTCGCGCAGGTTCTACTGCTTGGGAACAAAGCAGTTCTACCTATAGCGCGTCTCCGGTTTGCACGAATGTTTAGATTTAGGTTCAAATTCGGGAGTATAGTTTGATCTATCTTGTCCCATGTCTTTCTCCCTAGCCTTTGGATCTCCGTATTGATCGGCTTTAGACCGATTCTCTGGTGAAGAGTCGATTGCCGAGTACGGTCGATCCTTCGCGTGCCTGTAATCAGCAGCGTGGCTTTATTCTGCACTCTCTGCATCATTCTGAGAGAGGTACAGCTTGCCATCTGCGTGATCACGGCCGGGTACACCAGGACTGAGCGTACCAGGGCCATATACAGCTTTTTGATGTTAGGCTCGCTGAGGCCTCGGAAGCGGTAAAGTTTCTTCAGCTCTCGTTTGGCTAGGGAGACTCTGGTATTCATGTGGGTCTTATATCCAGATTTAAAGAGTCGTAAGCCCAGGACATTACCCTCGTTGGAGTACGGATAGTGTTCATTATTGACGACAACGTCATCAATTTTTCGGTGGTTCATTGGAATGATCGTGAACTTCTGGCGGTTGGTCTTTATTTTCCACTTTCTTTCATATCTATTGATATTTTCAATTTCGACAGCTGTCGCCCTCGCCTGGCTTCCAGAGTTCCTGAATGGACTCAGGACGATTTGGGTGATGTCGTCTGCATATTGCAGATACATCGAATCGTACCTCACTGGAGCAGGCAGGTCTATTGTGTACACGAGGTACAGCAGAGGGCTGAGACGGCTGCCTTGTGGAACTCCCGCTTCTAGTTCGAATTCGGGTCCTTTGCAGCCCTCGATTGAAATTCGGGCTCTCCTATCGGAGATGTAATTGCAAAGGATCCTTTCCAGGAGTGGGTTAAGCTGGAGGTTGAGGATCTTGTACTGTAATCCTCTCAGCCAAACCTTATCGAAGGCCTTCTTAACATCACGCAGCACCACGTCTACGTACCGCCTCTCAGCTTTACTGCAAGCGAGTTTCTCCGCAAGAAGGGCGAGGGCTGTTTCCGTTCCTCGACCCTTGCGGAACCCGTGCTGCTGAGGGTTGTGGGCTCCTAGCTCGGCAAGTTGAAGCCTGTCAGCTAGGAGTCTCTCGTAGACTTTTGCAATGAATTCCAGCAGGGCGATTGGCCTGTAGTTTACCAGTTGATCAGGGGGTTTACCTCCCTTGGGTATGAAGATCATCTTCGCAATCTTCAAACCTTCCGGGAAGTAGCCCGTGTTCAGGGAAGCGTTGTATATATTAACGATACCCTGAATGATCTGCTGTGGGACGTTAACCAAGTTGTTTCTGGTGATACCCGTCCAGCCTGGTGCCTTTTGGTGAAAGGCTTTTACAGTGGCCATGACGTCCTCTGAACTTAGCCGGGCTAAGTTCGCTGTCGACTTTGGCTATCAAGTTGTTCCATATGTCCTCCTGCTGGAGGTTGATAGCCTCTCTAAGCTCAGAGCTTAGGCGTCGAAGCAGCAAGCTCCTTTCCCGGCTGGGACCCTCCCGTCGTACTTCTTCGTACACTTCCCTGTGAACGCGAGCGATATCTCTCATCTCCTCTGTCCATCTGGGCTGAGGAGGTGTTTTATACCCTGTTACGGGTATGCTCTCGCGGTCCGCGTTTAGTATGGACGTCGTTATCCTCTCCAACTCCCTGTCAATCTCCGCTAACGACGCCGTGCTGAGGTCAGCTGGCGCATAGTTACTGAGTCGCCGCTTGTAGCGATCCCAGTTGGCCATGGCGTAGTTTTTCCGGAGAGGGGCTGGGAGCTGGATAGGTGCGAGAGATATTGTAGTGAGAATCGCTATGTGATCACTAGGGACTGTTGGGCCTGGCTCGCTATGGTAGTTGAAAGGGAAGCCTTCACTTGTCAAGATTATGTCAGGTTTAGTAGCTGACCGGGAAGTGATATAGGTCGGAAAATCCGGCCCTATCCTTTGAATGTTCTTTCTTCCCATAATCAAATCCAAGTTTCGGCCTCTATCGTTGGTGCTACCATAGCCCGCCGCACGGCATCTGGTATTGAGGTCTCCCCCTAAGAATGTCATTCTGCGGTGCCCGAACAGTGTGTAAAAGTTGCATAACGGGAGATATGCTCGTCGAGGGGGTTGATATGCCGCAGCTATCACGAGGTCTCCGGCCAGGGTGTGAACCTCGATTGCCACAAAGGACTCATCGAGTTCTGGCAGTTGTTTGAAGGAGATGTTCCTCTTGACAGCTATTGCAGCACCATCAAACCTTTCCTGGGAATGATTCTTCCTGATCACTCTGTAGCCCGGTATTTTTATGCGACCAGCTGTTGTGTCGATACCGTGCTCTGTGATGAGAATGATGTCTGGGTCAAGCACACGGAATATGTTACCATATGCCGTGGCCTTCTCCTCCCATCCATTCACATTGAGTGTCAGAATCCTCATTCTGTTGCTTACTCTTTCCATTTTCGGTCACCTAGTGTTTTTGGGTGACGTTCTTCTTCCTCCCATTCTTCTTCTTTCTGAATTCAGCGTTAGAGAGTTGCTCGCATGTGTTATGATGAAGGATAACATTCTGTGCGAGCAGGGCCTCTTCCACTGTACCAGGGTCTACTTCAGAGTCATACTCCCATTTGTATATCTTCGCTTTAATGCCTTGGAAGATACGACTGGGTTCCATTTCCTCTGGGAAGGGGAATTGATCGCAGGCGTATACTCTCAGGTTGATGTAGTTTGCCCGCAATCTCTTCGTTTTCTTCTTTTTTCCCTTCTTTTTCAGGGGTTTGGTTGCTTCCGCGTCCGAGGAGTCCGAAGACTCCGATGAGCTGCTCGTTTCCGAGCTCGAATGTATCGCCGTGCTTGTCTTGGTTTGGGTGGGAGCAGGAGTTTTCGCCTCGACTGCTTCCTTACTCGCTTTTTCGGCTTGCTGTTTGCAAGGTTTTGCTTGTTCCGTAGTCTGCTGGGCCTTTGGGGTCATCTGCAAATGCAGTACATCCCCAGAAGGGGGGTTATCCGGGAACCACATCTGTTCCATCCCGTTTTTGGCTAACATCTGGTTCAACACGGTGGCGAATGTGCCCGGGCGAGCCAGATTCATGACGTGCGCATGAAGTATGCACACGTCATGATTTTAGTCGATCCCTCATTCTCAATTTTGAGGTACGTTTTTCTGGCATCCACCTCTGAGATGGCTGCCTTTGCTGCCTGGGCGTAGGACGTGTTCGCCCTGCGCGTCACTTCATTCCTTTTTGCCTCCTGCTTTTTCCTCATTACGTCCTTTTTGGCGGGGCAAGACATGGCCATTGTTCGGTGACCCTGCCCGCAACTCACGCATTTCTCCGTGGTGCTGACGCAGTTCCGCCAATTGTGGCCAAGCTGGCTGCATTTGGAGCAAGTTTCCTGTGGCTCCTTGCAGTCCTTGGTGGCGTGGGTCTCCATTTTATAGCATTTGAAGCAGTACTGGACCGGGGTGAACTCACCCTTTTCCACCTGCTCACCGCTAATTTTGGCGTTAAACATCAGTAGACCCTGTTCTTTCGCCTTCTGCGCCATGATGGTCTCCGAGAAGACCACCTTGAATACGTGCGAGTAATCGCTTCCGTCCCTCCTATTTTTGAATTTAATAATTTCGGCTACCTTAGCCCAGGCCTGCCGTAGCTCTATCTCTTCTTTCATCTCTCCTGCTGTATGCTGCCCAATCCACGGGTCGATCCGGCGGCACACTACGCTTCTGTGCGCCAGGATCTGGGGTGGCACTGCAGGCTGCAGTCCTATGGCTCGAAGGGCTTCGACTGCCTTCTCCTTAGAAATGTCCTCGATGTCTTTTTCAGTTTCGCATATCGCGATGTAGCGCGACGGTATATCTAGGAGCCTCACCATGGCAATTCCCAGCTTGCCGTACACGGCCTCGAAGGTGGATTCCCTGCTGGGCTTGGGTTGCCCGTCGACAACCCGCAGAGGAATCCGGGTCGTGTGGTCTTGGGCCATCTCTTCTTGAGAGTGGCCCCTCAGCGCTGTTAATTGGGTGTAGCAGATGCTCTCGTTGTGGGGAATTTGCTGTTGTTCAGTACGGTACACCTCTTCTTCTTCGTGGTCTTCTGTATTGATTTATTTGGGAGCTCCCTCTACTTCGTCTCTAAGCTTACGTGAACTTAACTGCCAAATGGGGGGGATGAATGATGGAGGGTGGACCCGGGCGAGGCCCCTCAGATGGGTGATGAGTGGCGGACTTGATGATGGGTGGTGATAGAATCAACTACCACCACCCGGGGTGCCGCCCCATCTGGGGTTTGGATATCGATGCTGTTTCCAACTTACACAGGGACGGTTGTGTGTCCCCCTGTGGTCTTGGCCGGAAGCTACCCTTAGAGATTAGAGCGAACTCTTCCCCAAAGCTTTCAGCATCGCCTCGTAACCGGGCGGTCTCTTCCGTAGAGTTCCACAGTGGGCTAATCCTCAAACCTGCTTTCCTTTACGTCCCCAATTATGTCTATCAAAGTGGACCGACATAGTTGTGGCGAGACTAGATGAGTGGCAGATCAGTTCATTTCAGCTTCGCGACTCCGTAGAGGGAGGGGGGGGGGGGTTAGCACGACATCAAGTCTTCCTGGTGCCGGTTGAAAATCCTATAGCGGATTCTCCCCGTAGGGTTGATGAGGCAAAAAAATTTGGCGTTTTGAACCTCCCTTGCCTCTGACTTTTCCTCCTTTATCCAAAATGAGATCTTCTCAGCGTCAACTTTTAAAATGAAATTCTGCTGCCTTCCTATGTGAATGAAAGAATTGGACATTGGACATATATAGTAGTAGAGGGTTTTTAGTAGGAGAAAATAATGAGGAAAATGGGAAATTGATAGAAAAGCGAAAATGAAAAGTAGAATGAAAGACAGGTCCCTAGTGATAGGGCATCTCTGGTTTTCTTTGCGTTTTGAAATATATTTTGTTATATATATATATATATATATATATATATATATATATATATATATATATATATATATATATATATATATATATATATATATATATATATACGTAGGTGAGTCAAAAAGTTCTCAGACAAATGGCAGATTATTGAAATGTTCGATTTTGTACAAGTAAATACAGGGTCAAACACGACTTTCATGTTTTCTGAACAATTCCTACAAAATTCGTCATTCAATTTGTCGAGACTCTTTGTATTAGATGTGCTTCAAAAAGGTTACTTTTTTGAACCCATAAAATGGCAAATTTTGAGATAAGAGCGAACATTAAATTCCTGACTAAACTTGATTGGAAGCCTGTTAAGATTATTGACGCTCTACAACAGGTTTATGGTGACTCTTTGCCATGTAGAGCGGTAGTTTACGACTGGATTAAGCGCTTCAAGGGGGGCAGAGAAGAAGTTGAAGATGATCCACGTGAAGGGAGACCCTCCACCTCCATTAACCCAGAAAATGTCGAGCTTGTGAGGAATCTAGTGGATAAAGATCGCCGTATTACTATTGATGAAGTTGCCAATGCATGTGAAATCTCTCATGGCTCAGCATTTGGAATTCTAACTGAAAATCTTGGCCTGAGCAAGCTTTCAGCACGTTGGGTCCCAAAAGCGTTGCGAGAAGACCAGCTGAATCATAGGGCCAACCTTTCTTTGGCTATTTTGACCAAGATTGAAGCAAACGAGGATAGTTTTTTTGAGCGCCTCGTAACGGGAGATGAAACTTGGGTGTATCAGTTTGATCCTGAAAGTAAAAATCAATCAAAAGAGTGGCAGCAGGGCCTATCAAGTTCAAGACAGAGAGGTCCGTTAAGAAGATAATGGCTACAGTTTTTTGGGATTCGGAGGGAATTATTTTAATAGACTTCTTAGAAGGACAAAAAACTGTTACATCCAGCTATTACGAAGGAGTTTTAAGGAAGCTGAAAACTTCAATAGCCAAAAAACGACGAGGAAAGCTCCACAAGCAAATCTTGTTCCACCATGACAATGCCCCTGCACATTCGTCCAAAGCTGTGAGATCTCAGCTACGGGAATTTCGATGGGAAACTCTTGCTCATCCCCCTTATAGCCCTGATTTAGCACCCTCTGACTTTTTTCTGTTTCCAAATTTAAAGGGACACCTAAAAGGAACCCGGTTTCAATCATTAGATGAAGCAAAAAAGCAGGTCATTACTTGGTGCCAGAGACAACCCCGTGAATTCTACAAAGATGGTCTTTACCGTTGGATTCATAGATTAAGAAAGTGTATAGATGTTAATGGAGCTTATGTAGAAAAATGATTACAGTATTATTACAAATAAAAATTTTATGCCATTTATCTGAGAACTTTTTGACTCCCCCTCGTATATATATATATATATATATATAGAAGGCATTCAGGCCTTCGTAGCAGCGGCTTTTTTGGTCTCTACTGTTTTTGTGAAGACTTTTTATCTTCTTATCTGGGTTGTTTACACCATGATTTTGATTTTTTTTAGCATTTTGTTTATTTTGTACTTTTTGTTGTTTTGGGTATTTTGGTATTTTTGGAGCGTTAATCGCGCTAAAATTTGGGGGGAAATTTAGAAAATTAGCACTTTGCTAATTTAGTGAAAGGTGATTTTGTATGGGTTTGTGTCGATTGGGTATTGTGAAAATCTAAGTGAACCTTGAGTCTACGTCGTCGTCAATGAGTAGTCTGCTGCTTTTAAAAGGTATTGCGCGTCATATGTCATCAACGTCCATGTGCTCGAGTACAAACTCGGGAGGAAGGTGCCGGTGTACTTTGTCCCAGATCTTAATTGCTCTCGAGTGAAGCCCCACGTTTATGGGGTTAACCCCAGTTCACCATGAAGCTCACTCTAGCCTCTCTGCTCTCTCCTTCGGGTTCCCGTTATAATATAGACAGCCTTATTTTAGACCTTTTGCAGTTTAAGGACTTGGGTCTTCGGAATGGCGTTTATAGGGACCGGTGGATACAGGAGTATAGATCGAATGCATGCAATATAGATCTCTTAGTTTGTTGGAGGTACTCAAGTTTAGGAACTTGAAAAGTTCCGCTAAGTCCCTTCGTACATTCGATGTAGTTTTAGCTACATGACTCCGATATCCACGAGTCGTAATACGGAGTCCCAGAACCGTGCCCTCCGTGCTGCATGGGATGCGTGCACTGCCCACACGGATGTCTGCGAGGGTGGGTTGGAATAGTGGAATTACACGGAACTTTTGGGCATTGGTAGATATCTTCCATCTTCTCTCGAAATAGTTGATGTTTTCGATTTCTACCGCCGTACTCTGTGCCATGCAATTCACATTCCGATAAGGTATCGTACAGATCATCGTTATATCGTCCGCAAATTGGACGTATAACGAGCCTTCGTCAGAGGTTAGGGCAGGTATATATTATAGAGCAGGGGACTTATACACCCGCCCTGTGGCACCCCCGCCTCGAGCTCGAACTCGGGGTCATTGAAATCTTTAATGTTCAGATGCCCTCTTTTCCATTACGTAGTCGCATAAAATCCTTTTAAGTATGGGATTGAGGCCTAGTTGTAAGATTTTGTATTGCAGGCCTCTCCTCCTTACTTTGTCAAAGGCCTTTGTGACGTCGCGGAGTACCAGATTTGCGTGGCGTCTTTCAGCTTTTACCTTTGCCAACTTCTCGGTGATCACGGCTAGCGCTGTGTCCGTTCCTCGCCTCCTACGGAAGCCATGTTGTTGGTTATTGTTAGAATTATTATTCTTGAGGAACGTATTCAACCTGTTGGCCAATATCTTCTCGAAGACTTTCCCTGCAAATTCTAAGAGAGATATAGGCCTGAAGTTAGCTGGACTGTCCGGTGGCTTACCGGCTTTGGGAATGAATATCATTTTTGCTACCTTCCAGTGGTCAGGGAAGTAACCCACGTTCAGGCACGCATTCATGATATTCATGAGCCCCAATAAGATGTTAAGCGGGGCTCGAATAAAATTCTCCTTTGTCAGTCCCGTACGCCCTGGTGCTCGTTGGCGAAAGGATTTTAAGATTTTTGAGAGTTCTTCGGCAGTAATTCTACCGCCGAGTCCCTCCATTTCCCTTTCCTGCGATACATAATGGTGAGGATGGGTTATGTGTATCTGGTCGTTCAAGTCGTTTATTATTCCGTCTTCTAAGTCAAAAACAAAGTTATCATTCTCTTTCTGGTCTTTTGTGGCTGTCCGCCTCTTAGTCTTTTTACTGTCTGCCAGAATGTACGTGAGTCGTTTTCTATATTTAGTCCGTCTATCGAATTGTTCCAAAGTACATTCTGTTGGTCCCTAATAAGAGTCATTAATTCGTCGTGTATCTGTGGTGTTCGTCTGTGCGTAGTGATGTTGGGGCCAGTGAGGTTCACTTCATTGATCTGTTTCCCGTATTCCCTCGCAAGGGATTTCATTCTAGGGGTTCAAGAAGGGGCAGAAAGAGTTTTATATTTAACTCGAGGAATGGCTTCCTTATCGACTTTTAATAAATTATCATTAATTTTACCCAACTCCTCGTCAATCTCTTCTAGAGTGGCGTTAATTAAGGGGTCAGGGTTGTAATTTTCGAGGAGTCGTTTATAAGTATCCCGGTTGGCTCGAGCGTAGCTTTTGCGTTCTGGGATTCGGACTTGAATGGGGGAGGTTAAGATTTTAATAAGGATAGCCTGGTGGTCGCTGGGGAGAGGAGGGACGGGCTCAATGAAGTAATTGTAAGGGAACGCAGTGCTAGTGAGCAGTATGTCTGGTTTTGTGGCTGTTCTGTGTGCAATGTATGTGGGGAAGTTTGGTCCAATTCTTGTGATGATTTGGCTTTCAATGAGTGTCTCAAGATTCCTTCCTGCTGGGTTGGTCGACGTGTAGTCTGAGGCAGCACTCCTCACATTGAGGTCGCTGGCAAAAAGAACAGTTCTGCCGTGACCACAAAGTTGCAGGAAGTTGTGAAGAGGCAAGTACCCTCTCCTTGGGGGCTGGTGCCCTGTTTCCAGGACAAGGTGGCCCACTGCAGTACGGACCTCAACAGCAAGGTATTACTCATCGAGCCCACTTATTGATCTGAAGTCAAGACCTCTTTTCACAGCTATGACGCATCCGTCGAAACGTTCTCCGCTGTGATTTTTTTTAAGACTTCGTAGGGGAAATTTTTTATCCTATCTGTGTCATTCATCCCATGTTCTGAGATAAATATAACGTCTGGGTCACATTGTCGTATTACGTTACCGTATAGTATTTTTTTGTTCATCCAACCCTCTCAGTTAAAATGCAATATTTTTAATATCTCCATTGACTAGTTCACTAAAGATTCCTGTGTGTGGCCGTGTTGTTTTTTGGACTTATTCTCTTACGAGCTTAGGTCCTTGTGTTGTGGAATGTTTGGTGGCGTGATTGTTTTTCCTGTACGTTTTTTCCTGAATTCGCCGTCCGTTAGAATAATAAAGGTTTCGGGTGCCAGTTTTATCAAGCCTTGGAGTAAAGCCTCTTCGACTTGTTTCTCGCTGTAGTCGTCCGAGGTGAATTCCCATTTGTATCTTCCGGATATTACTCCTTCCGACACATATAAGACATCCATCTCCTTAGGAAAATGGGACCTTTCAGCAGCGAATACCTTGAAGTTAATTTTTCTTGAATGGTAAGCGTGCCTAGATTCCCTCTTACAAGAAGAGGACGATCTCGGACGTCTCTGAGGATGTGAAGTTTTCCGTGAGCGGGGCGAACGTGCCATACCCCCCTCAGGTCTCGCCGTCTCAATCACCGTAGCCTCATTATCCACCTGTGTGTGTGTGTGTGGTCGAGTTTGTGTTTTGTGAAATTTGTGTGTTCTTCTGTTTCTCGGAGCGTGTTTTTGCCTCCTTTGCTGCCTGAGCCTGGATCCTAGGATCCCTTGAGAGAGCTGGGGCGCTGCTGGGGGTGGGGAGCTTCTGGTAGCTAGTCTTGCACTGGGGTTTGAGACTAATCTTAAGAATCTCCTCCGACCGTGGGTTTTGGGGAACCCACATTCCCCATTACATTATGCGTCAGCATTCCATTAAGTTCATCTGCAAAGCATCCCGGGGAGGAGTGATTTACAATGTGAGCATAATAGATGCAACACATAATTTTGGTCGAGTTCTAGTTCTAGACGTGGAGATATGTAGGATTTACCTTAGACTCCGCAACAGCAGCTTTAGCAACCCTGACGTAGGTACTGTTTACTTTGTTTTCTTCTTCCTCTCTCTTCTGGTTAGCTTTTTTCTTTAAAAGTTCTTTCTTGACCGGGCAAGCCATGGAGAGCGTCTTATGTTCTCCTGCGCAATTCAGGCACTTCATAGAAGTGCTATCACAGCTCCTCCTAGAATGTGCCTCTGACGATCAGATAAAGCACAAAACAACGTTCCCCCTGGGGCAGGTGGCCGTGGTGTGCTCCTCGTACTTGTAGCACTTGAAGTACATCTGGAGGTCAATAAAATCCTCACATTCGATCTGCTTAAGGTAGACACGGACGTTAAAGAGGAGCATACCTCCCTCCGTGGCCTTTACTGCCATTGCCGTATTTCAAAATACTATTTTGAATACGTGTAGGTATTCTTTGAACTTAATGATTTCAGATACTTTCGCCCAGGTGTGATTTTTTTCCACTTCAGCGCGTGAATCTCTTCAATGCTGTGCCCCTTAACCCATGGATGGAGGCGACGAAGAATGATACTTCAGGTGAGTTTTTATTTGCGGTGGTGTGTGGTTAAAAGTTGAGTGTCTTTCGGCATTCTGCTGCTTCAGGAGACGTGAGTGCTTCACAGTCACTCTCCTTTGAGCAAATAGCCGCATAACCATTATGAGTGTCAATCAGTCTTACTAGCGCAATCTCTAGATCTCCATAAATTTTACCGAAAACTATCCCCCGATCAGGCTTGGGGCCATCGGAGAGGGTCTTCAGCGGTATCCGCCGGGTCTCCCTCATTTATCCTTCGATATCCTCATATGTAAGGATTTGAGGAAATATACTTAACAGAAAATTCCCCACGGAGTAATTGTGTGTGTTTGTATGTGTGCGTGTGTTTAGTTTGAGAGAGACTTTATCACCAGGTTTTTAGGGAAAAAGAAAGTTTCAAGAAAGGTGTCCTCGTCCCCAAAATATAACTTACAAATGACACTTTACCTTCCGTGTAGGGCGCTTATCGAATGCCTACAGGTTGTTGTCCGACCAAGGAGACTCGATGAAGAGTTGGGAGGGGACGGGGGGAGTTTTATATATATATATATATATATATATTATATATATATATATATATATATATATATATATATATATATATATATATATATATATTTTTTTTTTAATTAAATAATTACATTTTTATCTTTCCTCCATCGCGGCATTCAAGCCTGTCAAGTTTTTTGATTGCTATATATCATTTTCTTTGTTTTGAAGTAACAATTTATAATTTTTATTTTGCCGGTGTTTAGGTTATTTCCTTTTTATTTTGTTTGTTTAAGTTGGGGGCACTTCGCCTCTTTTTCTTCAATTTTAATTAGATGGTTCTGTTAATCTTGTTCATGTATATATTCCAATTTGGTTTTCTCGGGAGCAGTTTCTTCCGCTCGGGAAAAGGGCTTGCCTGGTGGTGCGTCCCCTAACTGCTCTCGGAATGTCTAAGTCGAGGTTCAAGTTCGGGAGTATCTCATTTTCAATTTTGTCCCTGGTCTTTCTCCCTAGCCTTTGGAGTTCCATATTCAGTGGTATTAGACCTGCTCTTGTGTGCAGTTCTGTTTGCTGAATTTGGACTATCCTTTGTGCTCCAGCTATAAGCAGGGCTGCTTTGTTATACACTCTCTGCATTTGTCTGAGAGAGGTGGAACTCGCAGCCTGCATGACCACTTCCGGGTACACTAAGGTTATGCGTACCATAGCAGTGTATAGCTTTTTAAGATTTTTGGAGCTGATGAATTTAAATCTATACAGTTTTCCGAGCTGTATTTTGGCTAGGGAGATTCTGCTGTTAATGTGCATTTTGTATCCTTTTGATGTTAAGTGCAGACCTAGGACTTTACTTTTATTTCCGTACATGTATACTTCGCCGTCCACTAAGACATCAACACGTTTTTGGTGGTTTATTGGAAGGCTCTGGAACTTTCGGCGGTTGGACTTGATTTTCCACTTTCGTTCGTATCGACAGATGTTATCGATTTCGACGGCTGTCTGCCTTGCTTGAAATCCAGCATGTTTGTAGTAACTGGGGATGTTTTGTGTGATGTCATCTGCAAACTGCAAGTACATCACGTCCTGCCCTACTGGATCAGGTAAGTCCAGTGTGTACACAAGGTACAGCAGTGGACTCAGACAGCCATCTTGTGGAACACCCGCCTCAAATTCAAACTAGGGTCCTCTGTAGCCCTCGATCGAAATTTTGGCTTTTCTGCGCATGATGCAGTCGCGGAGGACTCTTTCCAGGGATGGGTTCAGCTGGAGGCCTAAGATCTTGTATTGTAGGCCTCTTAGCCAAACCTTGTCGAAGGCCTTTTGTACATCTCGCATCACCACGTCTACATATTTCCTCTCAGCTTTACAGCAGGTGAGCATTTCAGTGATAAGGGTAAGGGCGTGTCAGTCCCCCTTCTCTTGCGGAACTCGTGTTGATGAGGGCTGTGGTCTTCCAGCTCGGTCAGTTGGTCTTGTAACCTGTTGGTTAGAAGCTTCTTGTAGACTTTGCCTATAATCTCCAGAAGAGATATTGTCCTGTAGTCCACCAGTTGATCGTGCTTCCTCCCTTTAGGTATAAATATGATTTTATCGATCTTGAAACCGTCGGGGAAGTAGCCCGTATTCAGGAAAGCATTGCATATGTTTGTGATTCCCTGAATGATTTGCCGGGGGGCATGCGCCAAGTTATTTTTGGTGATGCCCGTCCAGCCTGGTTTTTATGACTACCATGACCTGTTTAGGTGTAGTTGGTCAGCCATGGTCTGCCAAAACCCTCCCTTCAACGATATAGGCATGTGGCTCATTACGGTAATTGAAGGAGAAGCCATCGCTTGTCATGATTATGTCGGGCTTTGTTGCTGCGCGAGCGGTGATATAGTTCGGAAAATCCGGACCTATCCGCTGGATGTTTTTCCTTCGCATAATCATTTCCAAGATATGACCTCTTTCATCCGTGTTACGATAACAAGCCATTCGGCATCTGGCATTGAGGTTGCCCCCAAGGAATACCATTCTGCCGTGGCCAAACAGGGTGTAGAAGTTTGTGAGAGGAAGGTACCTTCGTCGAGGTGGTTGGTATGCCGCTGCGATTATGAGCTTGTCCACTAGAGTGTGCAGCTCTACCGCCACGAAGGACTCGTCTATATCCGGAGGGTGTCTGAACAAGAGATTCTTTCTGACGGCAACGGCAGCACCGCATACCTCTCCTTATTATGGTTTTTCGTGATCAGCTGTAGCCTGGTATCTTTAACTGCTTGTTGGTCGTATCGATACCATGTTCCGTGATTAATATGATCTCAGGATCAAGCACACGGAATATGTTTCCGTATACCGTGGCCTTCCCCCCTCCCATCCATTCACTTTGAGGGTCAAAATCTGTTGTTCTGGTTCTCCATTCTCTGTTCTGGCTTAGGTGGATGCCTTAGTGTTTACAGGTTGTCAACTTGCGTTTCCCGTTCCTTTCCTTTTTGTATTCTTCTAGGAAGAGTTCCACAAATGTTTCTCGGTGGAAGGCGATGCTTTGGTTAGACAATGCCTCCTCCACCGTTTCCTTGTTGCATTGAGCGTCGAAGTCCCATTTGTAGAACTTCTTTTTTATCCCAAACAGATTTTATTCGTGTCCCAGTCCTTCACATACGGAGCCCTCTGAGTCCGAGGTGTCCGTGGACACTTCCACTAAATCCTACACCAACAACCTAACCATCACCTCACAACATAAGAACATAAACACAGCTACTAGAAACATGCAAACATACCTCCTCAGGCTCGAGCAATAGTCAGACGAAAATAGAAGCACAGTCTTACCTCAAAAATCTTCCGTTACCCTGTTCACCTCCCGCTAAAAGAATCCCACAGGCAGCCGACCATCACACTTAGAAACCTAACAAACCCCCCACAATACTTGACCTCACTTTCGATACATACAAGACCTCTCAACATACGATCGAAACTGGTAACAAGGCATAAAGCAAACTGAATGAAATACATGCACTCACACTCCAACTTTGGACAACAGAAAGAAACACATCACGCTATCGGAAGCAATCAATTCGTCCGTTCCACTCTTAACTACGCTATCCCAGCCTGGCACTCAACACTAGCTCTCTCAATCGCAGACATTCCAACTCACAGGAAACAAAGCCCTCCGCATGATCACTGGATGCACCTAATCCACCCCCATTAAGTCACCTGCACACAGAAACAAAAATACTCCTCATTGACACGCATCTAAACATGTTCGGTGCTCAGTACTACATAAGAACGGCCAATTCTCCCAACCCAGCCAAAGTCTCATACAAACTCCCCACCACATCTTTCTCTCCTCCCTTACCCCTCTGCCCATCACAGTAAAGATACAACACATACGTATCCAAATCGTTGCACGTCACCTCCGAAACCTGCCAAACAACACTACTTCGAATCGGCCCGGCAGAAATTGCCAAAGAGGATGATCAGCTTTCTAAACACAACAGAGTCACCCTCTCTAAAATCAGGTTAGGCCCCCACCCATCCCTACAATATTATATGCACATAACAAAGCTCCTCGACAACGCCACCTACCTTATGTGCAAACACCACATTTATAATAGCGCGCATCTAATTGAACACTACCCAATTTTGGCACTCCTCCGAAAAATACGTTTGGTCCACCGCAATGGCGGCTTTCCTCTGGGACACGGGAGTTAGAATAGTAAAAGAGAAAAGGAAATAAGCTGCGACGATGGATGGAGTAACGAGACACTCAACTAGGACGTGTGAGACCGTGAGTTTTGTACTCAGGCGTAGTCAGGCCATCACCACATACATATATGGCAGGAGCGGTTGAAGGACGAAACCCAGTAATCAAAGTGAGGTTTTATGAGAGGCTGAGTTTGCGAGGCAGCCAGCCTTTGTGAATTCAGTATGTCCTTCCCTTCTAGGAGGAGATCAGTGAATGGAAAGAGAGCTGGTCGTACTGGGCCGGATGCCGACCGAGCAGTTGCTCAGCTGCTTCATTGTGAGCACGCAATGTGACAAATATATTGAGTGAGGCCAAAAGCCCACACAAAAGCAATCGAATCTTATGGGTCAGATGAATGTGATGGGAGTAGTTGGAACATGCTGAAATAGCGTTTTGGGAATCAGTAAATAATACGAATTCGGTAGGATGAATTAGTTAATAGAATGGAGGGCCTCCCGGTTAGCGTACAGCTCTGCCGTGTACGATGGGCATCCGGGGGTAAGGCGGAAGGAAAAAAAAAGAGTCCCTCGGCATCGTCTCCACCTCAATAGCAACAGGCAAAGATGGCTGTGGTCTGAGAGTAGGTGGACGCATCGCTGAGAAACTCTGATAGGAGAATCCTAGCCGGTTTCAGAGACTTGCCTGCTTGCAAGAGGCTGAAAGATTCTTGCTGAGGATATCATCCAAGGAAGAACCTCCTGTGAAAGAGATCTGGTAGATTAGAGGTAGAAGAAATAGGAATCCAAAGAGGTAAGGGGCTATTGTCGTTGGAAGGTGCCAGTGGTCTTTAGTGTAAGAAGAAATGGACACTAACGCAAAAACTAGTGATGTTTGCATCCGGTGAAAGCGGAGGGAAGTTTGCAGACAGGATGTCGCGCCTGTCCCATAAGGAAGATACATTTCATTCTGCCCTAAAGCTATCTACTGGTGAGGAAGGCAAAGCCCCCGTTGGTATTTGAAGACCCCGGTTCAAAATTGGTCCAAGGAAGAATAAAAGCTTGTACTTTCTTAAAGAAGATTAGCCATTTTTAACCCTAAATATTCACTTTTGTCATCTCCCTCCACCATTCTTCTGCTCTCCTACGTCAAGACAGTGGAACAGGCCGAGGAAGATCCTGCTTCGACATCTTCCAGCACCTAGGATCTTGCTTCCCCCCGACCCAGTGTTCAACAAGAGGGCGGGGGGAGGGGATTCCAACTCTGTCATCCATGGCAATGATCTCTCCGCCATTTTCTCTCAAGCCTTGGAGCGAGATAACGGGACTGCTGAACCTGGCGATGCGCCAGCGTCCCGTTTGTGACGCAACATTACCACCTATAGGTGAATGTTATGCATGTTTTATATACTAAATTAATGTGCAGTCATGTTATTTATATGCTCTTTTCTCTACAATTCAGTAATATAGATAAATTTGTTGTGCGTGGTATCGTATATTTTAGGTCGAAATAAATTAACTTTGATGGGGTCATTGAACCCAGCCAATATTGTACCATTAGTTACATGTTTGGTTATACGAGAATTCATTATACGACTACCAAATGAAACCTAACTTCTCATCTTCGCGACCTCATATAAAAAGGGTCTTTAAAAAGTTAATATAAAATAGAATAAAACTAAAGTAAAAAAAAAGCATAAAATGTATTTTTTTAACATAAACTCTATTGAGGTCAAAACACTGCAAGCGATGATACCATCCATCTAAATTTACCATTTCTATAAAACTGAGGACTATGAGAATTAAACCAAGTTAAAAGAAACGAGAAAAAAGTGGGGGGGTTTTTAAATGTTTGAAAAAAAAGTAGAATGGAGATAGAAAAAAAGCAGGAATAGTAAAAAAAACGATAGACGTCGTAAAATATAAATAGTGGGACCTGGAGGGGTCTAAGCTTCGAGAAACAAGTTTGCACAAGCTTATATTCCTGACTTTGCTGGAGACAAATTTTCTTTGAATCTTATTTCTCCAACCGGAATTTTTTTGGAAAGAGGTCCTATGAAAGGTTAAATGTAAAGAGAGATAAAATTGATACCAGTTATCGAAGAGACATAGCGGAAGAGTATGACTGAAGGAGAGTGTGAGTATGATCGAGTTTCGGAGACGAATTACTGCTCAATCACTATTCATTTTGTGTCTCTCCGATACCACCCACTCCGTTACCCCTTTTCTCTTCTGGCAGCAACCAGGAATAGCACAGGTACCGAAATTACAAAACAGCCTGATTTTTAGATTAGGTTAATCAAATATCTAGATTAAAAAAAAGAAAAAGGTTACCAGCAATAACAACAAAACCGCCTCAACGACAACATACCACAACAACAAATAAATATCTATAAGGGATGCTCGGGCACCAAGACAGACCGCTTTCCCCCGGGGCCTGAGCGTGCAGCTAACAATTTATAAAATTAAATAATATGGATAAGGCTCACATCCTCCCAAAATTTCCGCCACAGTCCGGTATGCAGGAGTCCCTCCCAAGGACTCGGAGCAGTCGGTAGCAAAACCGTCTGCCGTGGGACTAGGACAGATGGCGTTCATGAAACTTCCTCAGACTAGGACATTGAACCATAAAGTGCCTCACCACCCTGGGGGCAAGGCAATCTTGACAAAAAAAAGTCCAGGGGAGTGCTCCACCTAATGAAACTGCGTCCCGCGAATATGTCCGATTCAGCGGGGACATAAAATAGGTAGGCCCAAGGAAAATGTCGGGACGCAATGAGAGACAACGACCGGAAGAGCTCCGCCAGCTTCAAACAGGCGGGATATAGTATGGAAGCTAATTCCCCTTTCAGTCTTGGAGGCGTTTGTATACACTGGAATGGATCCAGTGTGACACGATATATACTTTTAAAGAATACGAACGCAATACTATCGACGCTGTAGAAGTTTGGCAGCAGAGCAGTGGAGACAATCTCCAGGTTAGCGTCTTGGTCCGAACCATCGTGTGCCTCCAGCACTAGAGTTGCACCAAACTCTCGAAAGGAATTTCCTAGCTGTAAACTCGAAAGGCTTAGGACATGACTCGTCTCTCATCGGCATAGGCACCGTTTAGATTTGCCAAGGGTGAATAAGAGTTGTTGAGGACTGCGGAAAACCCCGCGCGTACAAGCGCATACTGCACTATGGACGACCTAAAGAGAATAGCAACGCCCTCGAATCGACACGGAGGCTCACTATAGGAGACGTGCGTAAGGCACTAGACGACAAGCGGAATAGATACTGGTGTGGTGAATCGAATAAATGTTGCGCAATTAACGCTCAGATGCGGAAGAGTAAATTTCACATCCGTAGTCGAACTATAAGCGAACAATGGAACAATAGACGTACAGCCCTATCCATATATAGGCGTGGAGGCGACAAAAGTGTACTACTTTGATTTGGCCCCCCAAAACTAAAACCCGTGCGTTTCGGCATAAAGAAAGACGCGTTTCAGAGGCTGGGATGACTGGTACTCTTAGGTGGGTATTTGAACCGCCCTAAAAGAAATAAAAAAGTTTTCTACGTGGAAGACCACGAGATATCCATCAGCAGCCTCGAAGAGAATTCCCCCCAATGAGGTAAGCAAAATGGACGATCTCGTCCCCTCGCTCTATATAGAAGAGAGAATCTTCCAGTTACTGTATCACCAAATGCCATCTCCAAATCGGAGAACCTTGGCAAAATGGAGATTAAGTGTAAATATGTTTAGAAGTTTGAATTTAATGGTTGTTCTTTCAAAATGTGATACTACTTTTGTATAGATTCTTGTTTTTTATGTGAATTTTTCTATTTTATGCGAATAAACATTTAATGGTATTATAGTTGTTTTTAAACTATCGGATGATGTTTTTCTGATGAACAAGATTATAAGCGTTGTATTGTCTTGGTCCGGAAACAATTTCATGTTTGTTCCAATTTTAATGACTATGGAGTAGGCGGAGCTCTATTTGTTCTCTATTTTCCTTTGCTTGATACTACTTATTGACGCACATAACAGCGATGCTATGGAGTGGATACCAGTCACTAAAGAAATGCTAAAGGCAAATACCAGGTGGGTAGTACAGTTGTTGGAGAAAATAGCACGGTTAGGGATGAGAATAGGGCTGTTTCGTAGTTCGGGTCTTCGGATAACCTAAGGGACAACCTTTCGGTGATGAAAGTAGTGAAAACAAGTGCGGATCTAGGAGGGGAGGGGTGAGGAGGCTGAAACCCCCCTTCCCCTAAATTGACTCAAGAACGCCTCAGCAGCTTGGCGCTGATCGGTGTTCATAACGAAAGTGATGTAGAAAGTATTGCAGTAGCTCTTGGGAAGATATAGAGATTGGAGAAATAACTAATGATTGTAAAATTCTTGAGAAGATAGTTAAGAAGGGAATTTCTGACCATCTAGAGAGTAGCAGGTTAATTAATGATGCTCAGCATGGGTTTAGAAAAGGTAGATCGTGTTTAACAAATTTACAGGATTTTATGAATTATGTAACAAACAATTAGATAAGGGAGAAAATATTGATGTAATTTACTTAGATTTTAGCAAAGCTTTTGATAAGGTTCCACATAAGAGATATGGGATATGTGGTAGAGCTTTGAATTGGATAGCTGAATGGCTGAAAGACAAGAGACAGTGGCGTACCTCAGGGATCCGTTCTAAGCCCTTTATATAAATGATCTTGGGGAAGCTGTGAATAGCAAAGTGTCAATTTTTACTGATGACACTAAATTGGCAGCTGTAGTAAAAGAAGTTGAGGGTAGCTTTAAAGTGTAGAGTGGGCTCAGAAGCGCCAGATGACTTTTAACCTTAAAAAATGCAAAGCTCTTAAACGGGGGAGGGTAATAATAGGGAATTTAGCTATGAAATGGCTGAATTCAGTTGAGGATGAGAAGGACTTAGGCGTAGTAGTAGATAGGTCACGGACGTTTTCAAAGCAGTGTATTGAGGCAAAAGATAGAGCAAATAGGGTGCTAGGATACATTAACAGGAATGTTAGCTACAAGAGTAAGGAGGTTATTCTTAAACTCTACAACTCGTATGTTAGGCCACATTTAGAGAACTGTATACAAGCATGGTCACCACAATTTAGACATCACATCAACCAGCTAGAGTCAGTACAAAGGAGCAGAGGTGGGCGCGATTCGAAACAATTGAAGTCCGATTAACGATTAGCGATTCGCGAGCTTAAGTCCGATTCGATTATCCGATTATGGTTCCAAAAATCTAAGTCCTATTAGCGATTATCCGATTCGATTTAATTTTTTAAGTGCGATTCGATATTTTTAAAAGCGATTCAATGTTTTTAAAGCGATTTTCAATGTTTCTAAAGGCAATTTAATGCTTTTTTACTCTAAATAAACATTTTATTTTAATTAAAATATAATATAACAAAAGATTAAACTATACAGTACATATTACACAAAATACACACAGTAATACTAATATATTCTCTCAGAAAAAAAAGATATAACCTTTTTATTATATATGATTTAATAATTAATCATGATATTTTACGTATTATATTATAGAGAAAATACGAAAGTATGAATAGAATATAATAAAACGAAAAAATATTTACTTGAGAAAAATATAGAAAAGTATATTAAGAAACTGCTATTGCGAAAAACAAAGACGTCGACCTGGATTAATCGCAAATCGCTTTAAATTTTCGGCAGTCCGATTGCGATTATCCGATTCGTTTGGCGGGGTTAGTCCGATTCGAAAATGCGAGTCCGATTAATCGGATAATCGGACTTCCGAATCGGACCGCCCACCTCTGCAAAGGAGGGCAACAAAAATAATACTTTTCCTGAAGCACCTTGAATATGAAGATAGACTGAGGGTACTAAATATGTTCTCATTTGAAAGAAGATGTGCGAGGGAAGATATGATTGAGCTTTTTAAAATCTGTCCTGGGATGGATAAGTTGGATTTTAGCAAGTTATTTGAGTTGGAAGGTAGTAATAGGACTAGAGGTCACCACTTAAAAATGAAAAAACAGAGGTGCAGGTTGGATGTTAGAAAATATTTTGTCACCAGTAGAGTGGTAGATTACTGGAATAGTTTGCCATCTGAGACGGTAGACAGTCCAAACTTGAATGTATTCAAACGCAGATTAGATGATTCTATGGGGAGGGAGGGTTAACTTGTGGTAGTGATGGGGGAAGGGGTATATTGGACTCATTCCTGTGGATGCAGTTTTTTGTTATTGTATATTATGATTGATTTAGATTTTGACGAGTCTTGATGATGATGATTTTATTTTTGACACATACCTGTGGATGGTTCGAATTGTATATTGTAGATGCATGAATGATCTGACACAATCCTCAGGATTGTTTAAATTGTATATTGTAGATGCATGATCTGATACAATCCTATGGATGCATTTTGTGGGTGGGTTTTTACAGATGCGGATGACCTTTGATAGGCCCTTTGATGACCGTGTGAGATACTATACCCAATGTTGTGTTATTAATGTGTGTTAGATGTTGTTAGTATCCCTTTCAGACCTGTTTATGTTTATATTTCTTGTTTAGACCATACGGGAGGTCTCAATGGGTGTTACTGGAGGGCACTATGGTGTTACGGGGTTACAGGAGCACTGTAACGCTCAATGGGCGTTACTTCCTCCTCCCCACCTCTCTGTGGTGGTTGGGTTGCAAAACCCTTATACCCCGGAAGAGTGGACAGGGTGCATGGCCCAAAATGGTTTCCCGAATGCAAATAGCTAAATGAGAGCGAGAAAAGACGAGCCTCCGCCACTCCCTTAGCCCGGACTACATGGCAATTCCATTGAAGGAAAATACAGTCCAGGTCTAGCTTGGAGATGCGGGGGACCTCTTCGAAGTTAAAAGCTTCATGGTAATGGCCATAGCCGTCCTGGAGACAATTCCGGGGGCACGAGCCCTCCTCTCATCCTGTCCCTAAGCCTTTTGGCTGGTGGGAGGGGGGCTTGGGGTCAGGTATCTGGATTTTCCGAAGCCCCCCCATCCAGGAGCGAGGAAGCCGAAGCTGCCTCGTTGCTGCCCTCCTTTCGGGGTCAGACTTGAGACCCGGGAATGGTCTCTTTTGAGTTGAATGACTCGTTGGAGACAAGCGACCGCGTTTCTGCCATCTCTACCAGGGTGGCACTCGGGAGAGTTAGAACCCGTAGAAGGGTTCGATTGTGGGCGGTGCCTACCTTCCTCATAGGGCTGTAGGGGCCAAGGTGATGAGTTTTTTTTTAACAGAGGTGTATAGGAAGTACTAAATCGCACAACACGCCACATGACTAACTACTTGGCCTCCGAGAGATTCGAGCAGTAGAATGAACTGTCGGTACATCCTCTAAAAGATGCGAGCCACATTCCTTCGAGGGATCAGGGTTTGATTCGCTTCACACAATATTGATCTTTCTTGTAAAGTCTTTGAGCAGTTTGCACACATTTCGATTGATGCGACTTAGCACATCTACACATTTTATTAGTATGGCGGCAGGGGTGGTAATAGTAACAACTCCGAGGCAATGGCAAGAATGCCTTGACGCACTAACCATAACACAACCAGCTCGCGCCGACTTAAATACCATCTCAAAATCCAAAGTGACGGAGTGTAGTGGTTTGTATCTGCCTAAACTGCTGCTTGGTCGACCACCTTTTCATCTCAATGTCTTCTAAGGAATAGTCAAAGAGCCGACCCTGCCATCCTTGGTCTAACCCCGTACAAAAAAAAGAAATAAATAAATAAATCCTTGGTCTGGTCACCTGCGAGTTGCCCGGCTACCCACCCGTCTCGGAAGGAAAGGAATCATATCCTTATCCGTGATGGTGGAAGGACCTGGCTGTCTCAGGAGCTCCATCAAAATTAAGGCCCTCATCACAGAGTGTCCTCACGGGCCTGCACCCATTTCGGGGGACGGGACTATACCTGTATCAGGAGTGGTTCACACCAAGTCAATGTTATCCCACGGGTAAGACTGCCGTTTGGGGCAATGGTACCTCAATAGGGAGGGGGGGGGTTGGTTCCTTACCCCCCCCCCCCTCCACCATAACGTGGCGTCCGGGATCCTTGAAAGGTGGTTCAACAGGTATGTATGTATGTAGTCTGGTGGGGAAATACACGAGATTGGAGCCGGCGAGACCACCCTCAGGAAAAGCGAAAGTTTTAGCCGCCTTTGTTGCGCCCTCTTAGCAGGCACGTGCGAAAAAGAAAATGTGTGTGTGTAAAAGAGAGAGAGGCGGGAGGCACTGGTTAAATAAGAGAAGAGACTGAAGGGGGGATATGGAAAACACCTTCACCCGTATAGAGAGGAGGAAGCCCCTTTCCGATGGGAGAAAGTTGGAGGCACCGTGTTCAGAAGCGAAGCTGTCCGACCGAGGGCGGTTCCAAAAGTGGTGGGAGGAGAGCATCTCTACCAATAGAGGCGTTGTCGTAGACCTCGCCTACCACACGACCAAGATTGGGCACGGACTTCCTAAAGGGGATATACACCGACATTTTGCAAAATAAACAACACTAAATTTCAGAAGTTTGTGACCAATAAGAAATAAATAAGGGTCTTTGGTGGCCTACATCCCGCGTCCAGCCACTCCATCCTCGGTTTTCCGGACTCTACAAGGCTAAAACCCCGGACGCGTTAATGCGTGTGGTTGCTCGCTAAGGGTCGCAGTTCAAAACAGAGAAACTGGATCAATTACTAGGTCGTACTAGTAAGGGAGAAGACTGCCAAGTTCTGAAGATGTCATGTAACGAGTCAAAGATGAGATCCGAAACTTTTATAGGGCCTAGCAACCAAGATAGTAAGCCCATGGAAGGGGCTTTTGTTGTTTAAGAGTCTTGAGAGAAAAGAAAAGTGGTAGAAATTGGTTCGGTGAAAAAGACACCATTATTGTTTTTACCCTGCTGGTTGGGGCATCTCTTGTAGTCTTGTTCTTTTCGTTTTATTTTTATACTTTAACAATTCTTGCTTTTATATATACTTTTATATTATTTTTTATTAATTTATCTTTTATTTTCTTTTGTTACATGCTTGCATTACATACAAACATACGAGGGGGTTATTGGAGCCAAACCGACCTTCAAATTAATGGCGCCCATACCCCAACTCCTGGTCCCTCTTCTGACACGATACGAGGTCAGACCCTTAAACCTAGATAGAGAAGTAGAGGCGATACTCTTAGACAAAGGTGGCTGCAGGAGTAAGAGGATGGAACTCACCAGCTTCCCCAGGCCAGGTCAAAGGTCAGTTCAACCAAGTGAACCAGGCCATTATCTAGTGCCACTCGGGTCGGAAGGGAGTGCCGCACCTCTGGGTAGCAGGTTGTAAATCTACAGAGTGCATCTTCATCCGGACCCCAGGATATTGCAAAGACCTAAGAGGGTCACCCAACCATGAGGCACTGTGCGGCGTGTTTACGGCTACAAACCTTGGTCAGCGGCGGGTGATCACAAGCCCTCATAATGACCGGCGAAAGGTTAACAGAAGAAGCAACAGTAAGAAAGAGGAAAATAAAAAAAAAAAGGTGAGGGCATGATAAAAGTCTGGTTGGTCACAGAAAAGCCTGCTAAACTCCACCTCTGTACCAAACTTCGTTATCCCATCCTACATCCAGTACTTATCCCCATCCACCACTCGTCCAGTCATTCCCGAACCTTTCTCATCTTCCCTTTTATCACTAAGAGTCCATAGGCTACATCCACATACTTTCGCCATTTCAGATCTCAGCTTTTCCCTCATAATCTCGAGCTCACGTTCATAAATAATCATTGCATACCACTAATCACTCGTCAAAGGCACTGCTACACCCTCTTTACTTCAACCAATCAAAAGCACTGTTACACCCTCTTTACTCCTACCAATTTGATCGTACTCAACCCAACAAAAAAAATCACTTTCGTTTGTCTAACAGACCACTACCGCTCCACTCTTTCTCACTTTACGGATATTCTTACTGCCACATATACATGCAATTAGAAATAGATCTAAAAATGTTTTTTGAAAAACATTTATTAGCCTCAGTCGGTTAAAGACAGGCTCGAGATTTAGTGCTTGAATAGAAGTCATCGTTGCTTCCAAGAGATATTGAGGTCACTCCTCGACCTCTCGGTGATTGCTTTCATCCTATCTCACTGATTCATCCCCCTCCCGCAAGAGGGGTGTAACAGGGGTAATCTAGAGGAGTGGCGTGTCACAAGAGAACCTGGTGGTGTCTCCCGGGTCATCTTTTCCATCTCTTAACTCTCCCAGTCTTTTCCACAGCTGGATAGACCCAACAGAAGGCGAAAGAGGGCGTTGAACAATACAAGAAAGTGGTAAACTCAGATATCCTTCAATAGACTTCACTATCTACCAGTTTTCCCACAATGTTGTATCGGATCTCTTCAACCTACTAAAAACTACCCATCCACCTAAAGGGGAAATCAAATGAAAGATTTTTAAACTTTTATTTCCGAAATAATTTAATCTTCCATTGGAGTTGTTTATATCTTTTATATCCAAACAAGCTTTCAAAGACAAGAAAAATCACAGCCTAACTTTTTTTTATTGTTTTTTTTTATTCTTATGTACAAATATTTCCAAAAATTTACTTTAAAAAAAATGAAGTACATTTGTGAATAGTTCTTTCTGATAAATTCTATTCGTAAGCTTAGGTTGAGCAATCCAACATTAGAAAGTTCTAATGAAAAAAAATAAAAATAACAGAACTACAATATCGGCGTCTTCATGAATATATTCTAAATGAAGGTATAACAATGACTAATTATGCTCGCTAAAGCAAATAGTCTGCAAATTTTTAGTGTCATACCTCTTTTGAATCATAATTAAATATCTCATTTACCCATCAACTCAAAATAAATTCTTTGAGACTCACTATAGTCAAGGTACTTCTATTCTGTACATTTATACAGTGAATAAGCACCATAGGGCTCAACGTATATGGGGGACATCACAACTCCACTTTATATATATATATATATATATAGTTTAAATATATTTCATATAAACACCGTGGTACTATTTTTGTATGTATAATATTTACAAAATGCAGCCCTAACTATAAAAAAAATAATGTCATAAATTATAGGCAACTATCAAGCTACACCATTGGTCCTCCATTGACTCGTATTAATATATATATATAAAATAGTTATACACTGATCACATACGGTCAAATAAACAAATAACATTATGACCTTTTCGTGTCCAAATCTAGCTGAAGCAATATTAAATCATCTCATGTGTGAGGTGTAGCGAGTTCGGTGGGGAACATTGACACGAATCCATAAGTAGGAATATTGCAAATACATGTCGTCAATCGCGCCTTGGCCCGGTTGCATTTACAGGTGCGTTCCTTTGCAATGGCCGCGTGTGTGAAAGGTTGAAACATTGGAAGAGAAATACGCATCTCACAGAATGAGACTTCAGGGATGAACCTCTAGGCAAACATCGAAACACAGGCAACAAAGATTCACCGTTTGCTAAACCCTAAATTAGTTTCTAGAGGCAACTCTAGCAGGTGGCGATGACCACGAGTAACCGCGATGTATGACCAATACCTCGCAGGAGGTCGGGGGCGATGCGAATCAGATTGTCATTAGCGAACTCGCACGGAGGGAAGATATGGATGACGTAAGCCGACTGTCAAAGAGAATAACAACATGAATTAAGTCTTCAATCCCACAACATTCGCGTTGCCAACTCGAAATCAATTGAAAAAAGGGGTCACAAAAAATAATTTACCTGTTGAGATCCTGGAACATATACATTGACGATGCCAGCTGCTTTCTTGTCTTCTCCCAAGTACTTGATGAACCCCGTCTCGAGATTCAGCCGTTGATGTATCAGGTCGTAAGGAGTCCGGCCGTATGGGAGCGCCATCAAAATACAGTGTTCGGCTTTCATCTATGTGAGAAAAGTAAACAACTCATAAAAACTATGATTTCGCATTAATATGAACTGATCAAAAATACAACAGCGTGACATTTTACCTGCATCTTTCTCGCGACGCCTTCAAGTTGAGACTGTTCCAAACGCATCCTTTGAGAAATCCTAATGTGTGAAGTGGACCCTTCGGGCAGGGCTCCCCTCGCCACTTCCATACTGCCCGAGATGAAATGCATTTTCACCAAAGCTTGTTCATTTTTCAAACCAAGCATACCATCCCACATGACCGGGTAGTTCTGGAACGATCAATGTTATCATAGTCGAGACGAGTCCTTATAGAGGATAAATATAAATGTTCTGGTAACAATACTCCCAGTAGGAAAGGGAGTAAACATTACACCCCTGGTGTCAGCTGCTCGTCAGAGGACGGCTGCGATCGCATCTCATCTCAGGCACGAAATGGGCATTTTTTTTTTATTTAATAGTTTTTACGCACAGTCCTTATTTAGGCTCAGTGTGCTGAAAGAAAGGAGAAGAGGCTAAACTGGGGCGGGCGGGGCGCTGAGTACTGTCAGCACAGCAACCAGGAAGGCAAATCACCGCGACCCTTACGGGGGCACGAAATGGGTAGATACGGACCTTAGAAAAGCAGATCCAAAGAATAATCCAGTGTAAAATGTCCTTAAGTCGTTTTTAGCCTTCCGACCAACCTTAATTAAGGTGGCCTATTCTACCCCCTAAGCCTTACTCTTAATTTCCTATCGTATGGCAATAATGACAAGGACTGACGGAAAGATTACCAACTCACCTGCAACAGGTATTGTAGACTATCGGTTTGAGGCGGTAACTGGGGAGAAACTTGAGAGGAGTACTGAGGTGCGGGTATTTGTACTCTGGGAGGCGGATGATTTTCTCCCGAAGGGATCGGTGGGTAAGGTAGGGGTGCCGGAGAACGGGGAAGAGACTCAGGCGTCCCGGCACGGTTTGGATAAATATTACCGTCGTAATGTTGATATCTTCGGGTGTACATCATTGTAACCTGAAAAGAAAAAGCAACCAGGACTAAAAAAACATCCGTAGCTTTTTCAAGAGTACTGCTATCTGCCCTCGTTTGTTAATTTAGAAGGAATAAAATGAAGAGAAAATCCCAACAAAGAGAATGAAAAATAAGGAATACCATAACAAACATTAATTCAAGCCTAAAATTTGAGAAAAAGACCTTTAAACACGCTTGATGGATGGATTGCATAAGAGTCCCTTGGTCGCTCACTGCGGAGGGAATGCGACGTTACACACACTTGAGAAGATTGACAGAGGCAGGAAAAAAGAAGCAAACTTTGTCCTTAATACTTCATTAAACGCCATTTTCGAACAAAGCGAGGTGAGCGTGCATCAACGCCAGAAGAATTGTAGAACCCTCGCAGCTTCAATGCCGGCGGAGAATTTTCGCTTCGTCTTCTTCACAGATAAATGCCTCCTACTTACAAACTTTCTGTGGTAAACGAGGTCCTTGGTATTGCCTTTTAAATTCGAGGATAAGTCCCTCCCCTCTCACAAACTACCACTAGACTCCGTGCAATCTCACTATCCACTTTCTCTCCTCAATCAGCACTTACGCTCACGAACACGGACATAATCAACAAAAGTTTCACGCTCACTCACAACCCTTTCGCAATCTTAAATCTCGTATATACTCTTCAGAGGGAGGAAGAATAGCTATAACCGCACGTGTCGTAAAACCCGGATAGGGGGCACTACCCAGGGAAGCCGAACACCCTTTTTATTGCGGGGGGGGGGGGTGAAATGTTTGCTCAGGTAAGACAAACAAGAAAGGGAATGAAGAGTATTTGCGGGATGCAATGCGCTCTGGTGTGGATCAGGAAAGAGCGCGTGTGAACAGTGGTTTTGAGTGAATAGTATGATACAATGGTTGGACATGTATGTGCGAGTTCGAGAATTGTGGGTAAAGCTTAGATTTGCTAAGATAAAACTGTGCGTGGTTGTAGCGTATGGACAGTTAAGAGAGAGGTAGGGTAGAAAGAGATGGGAACTGTTTTCAGTCTGCTGGATGTTGTAGAAGAGGGTCAGTCGAGAAAAGGCAAATAATGTAGACCAGGCTGGTGTCCTGATTGAAGGCAGGCCAATGAAACTGACTCGGTGATCTAAGGTTGCTACGGATTGGTTGATAGGGAGGGACGCGTTTTGGAGGAGGGAAATTTGGCGGCTGGCTTAAAAGTGCCATGTGGGTAAATAAAGCGGTTGTGTGTTGTATAATGTTTTGATTTGGTGGGGCTGGAGGTAGGTTGTCTAGTAATTGGGTGTCGAGGGCGGTAAGTGGGTGATGAGCAGTGCAAAGCAGTTTACTGAAGAACTGTGTGCCTCTTATGTTTATGTAGTCCTCGATTGGGAGGCCCTTTGTTTCAGAATAGACTTGGTGTATTATTTTTTTTGTGTCGCTAGTTGCAATGCTGAGGGCAATATTTTGCACCGTTTGAATTTTGTGGTGTCCATTAGCTATAGTTGGTACATAATTGAGTGAGGTGTGGATGAATTGTCTACATGGGCTGCCAGTTTGTGTTGTCCAAAGTGGGTATTTTTAAGTGTTGAATATGGACGTGGCTTTATATGGGATATTTTGTGTGTTGAGCGAAGCTCTGAGGTGACACCCAGAAGCGTGGGGTTAGAGTTGAGGCGGAGAAGTTGGCTGTGGATCAAGAGGTTTTGGTGATGGTTTGATTGTTTTAGACCAGTGGTAAAGAGGGTGAGTCGATTTTTGTGGGAATGTGGGGTGTTCAGTGTGAACCAATTTAGATTTATGGAGGCTGTGCGTACTGAGGCGTCTTGGGATATTGGGTGTGTGAGAAGAGGTGTAATGTACTCTATTTCTTTGATTCATTTTTCTAGGATTTTTGAGATTGTTGAGAAGAGAGATGGGTCTGTGCGAGGTGGGAAGGTTCGGGGGCTCATTTGGTTTGAGTATGGGGATGATGTAACCATGTTTCCAGATGGGGGAGGATGATGATGGTGTGTAACCAGGAATTAGTTAACCCTCTAATGACAAATGAAGCTGAGAAAGAGGTTCTGGAATGAGTTGGAACAATTGGTGGATAGATTTGGAAATGAGTATTGGTTGATGGCTATAGGAGATATGAATGGAGTAATAGGTGCTTTTGTTAAAGATGAACGAGGGAGGTAGGGTTCTGTACCGAAAGAAACTTGTAGTCAAACACGTTCTTTCACTCAAAGGACATTCATAAAACCACAAGGGTTGGGCAAGGGAGAGGGGGATAAGTTAGGAGTTTTATCGATTTGTGCCTAGTAAAAATGAATAAGCAACGGGGTGTAATTTATGTGAAAGCTATAATAGATTAGTATGGCATTATGTGATGGATGAGAATAGCAAGGAAAATCAAACATGAATGTTTTTGTTGATATTCAAGGGGTCTGGCCGAGCAGCCAAGACCATGAGGAGGGATATTGCCAGTACCGGGTTCTGTGTAGTGCAGTCTTCCAGGGATGATCCCTAACTGGATGAGATGCTATAGTACATTATCCTCATCGCTAAGGAAGACCATTCATCGTTGACAAAATGGGAAGGGTGGTGTGGTGGTGGTGGTGGGGGTTAATAGGTCATAAAGGGGGGATAATTTTAGTTGCGTCGAAGCGTGCTAACTCTACTTTGTGGGAAAGTGGTGGCTGCTGAAGTCTTCTAACATGTCCAGTCAATCTTACAACACTTTCAAATACCCTTTTAAACATGATATCCATCACCCAGTGGTTCTCTACTCTTCGCACACCAAACAACCATTTTAAGTTGTCCATTGGCACTACTACTCTAAATCTTTTCTTCTCCTTCCATGCTATAATCCTCTCTCATACACCAACGTAGGCACCAGCATACTCTCATACACTTTCCCTTAGCATTCATCTCCCCTGATACCAAACCTTGTGTTGTCGCAACCTGTTTCACTGTACCGTCAGCATTCACGCACATCCTAGATCCTCAAACGTTCGCCTCTTGTCTAAGGGTGACACCACGGACTCAAATTCACATCCCACATCTTCACTGCCAAACGGCATAGTTACTCTTTTCTGCATTTACTCCCCGCCCCCTTTCACACACACAATAGTGAATGCTTCGAGGTGCTTGTCTGGGGACTAACACCAAGTCGTCAGCAAATACAAAGAGACCTAATCCCTCACCCAATTTAGCTTGTGGAAAAGCACAGGCACGCAAATGTTGGGGAAAAGAGACGCTATAAACGGAAACAAAATATTTAAGCAAGCCCTGGATTATTTCCCTTCAAAGTAGAGAGGAAACTTGCGGTCGTTCAGAGGCGGAAAAAAGAAAGAAGTTTTACCTGTGGGGAATCCGTTGATCGGTCGTAATGGGGTGACGGCAGGTGGGGGGAAGACGGATTGTGAGGGGTAATCACTGAAGAAGGACGAGGCGTGTACTCATTGAGGGGAATGGTAGCGCTCCCTGGCCTCTCCTTCTCTTCTGGAGAAATCTTCTCTCCAGAATGCATCTTCTCCACCACTTTTAAATCAATTGGCATCGGGGCCAGATTGACCATTTTCTCCCCTGAAACCCCTAAAAGGAAACATTTAAAGCTGAATAAGGCCGAATAGGGCCAAGGGTAATAAATTTAAACGCGGTAATTTTTAAACGAAACATTTGAGAATCTTACAATACGGGTTTATGGACTCCATACACTTAAGTAATGAGGATAACTGTTTCAAAGAATGTTTCTCAGCTGGAATAATACCAATACATTTTTTTTAACGGCCATAGACTGCCTACAAGAGCACAAGTCACCGTAATTACCTTACAGCCTAATAAGCACGCTCCGGAGTCGGCCCGCCTCCCCCGGGCGCAAGAGCATGTGCACAACATCAAAGAAAGTCATAAAATGGAGGCCGCCACCCTCCTCCAAAATACCAATACAAAATCCAGACGTGTCTCGTAAAAGGCGACTGAAGCTGCGCACCCGAAAGTTGTGTTCATGCGATCGCGTTACGCACTGAGGGTACTGGGTGGGGCTGACACGGACCCAGTCCACTGAGGGTAGTAGCGTTGATGCATGCCAACCCCCAACTATGGGGAAAGCGATTGATGATCCTATTCTAGTTTCGAGGAGAGCACGAAAAAATGGAAATTCAAATTGCTTACCATAAGCGGTTCTTTGATCCGACACCAAATAGGAACCTCGATGATAAATTGCATTCATCTGTAAATTTTCCCTCTGAAATGAACAAAATAACGGGATCAGACTTGGAACCTAGACAAAAGTTATAATTAGAGAATCTAGCACAACTTACACCATACAGATTCAGAACAATTCGTGGTAATTAAGGTTTGGGAGGGGACATGAAACGCCTACCTGCGGATTATGATGCGCGGGCGGCGGTGTCTGTGTGGAGGGTGGGGTATGAAGAGGAGACGAGGCATGGTAGCACGGGGCTGCGGAACCCACTCCGGGGAGAGACTGGGTGGCCCCCGTCTTCTTGTGCATATCTCCGAAGAAATGAGGGATAGTGGCCTTGGCAGGGACCGAGGCTGGGTTGTGTGGAAGCGAGCCAGACAGAGAGTTTCGAACACCCTGTCTGTTGTGGATGTTGGGAGCCGGGTGAAGCTGAAATGGTGTTATGGTTAGTAATCACAAGAGACAACCATTCATGCAAACTAGGTTAGAAAAAGTTATAGGCACAAATTTCGAGATTTAATAGAGGGGGAATTCAAGATCAGTGGTGACTTAGTTCATGCCTCTACGACTACTCAAAGTAACTGAGAAATGACAAATAAGTAAGGTTTTCAACCAAAAAATATTTTCCAAATCGCCTTGCAAGGAGAACCAAGTGTAAGGAACCCAAAAGAAAAAAAAATATCTAACAACACGAGACATCAAAGCGAAAAAACCTCAGCAAGAAAATCTAAAAACAAGATAAACCTTACCAGCTCAAAATGCTGTTTGGGAGACATGTGGGCCGCTTCTGGCTCATGAGCCCTGGCCACTGGAGACAAGGCTGCTGGTGGTGCAGCGGACGTTGACAATCGAGCAACTACTTCTACGATAGGTGGTTCCCTAAATCTTTGGCTTGGATCTGCATAGCGAGGCGGTACGCCCACAGAGGCATACTCCGTAATAAGAGGCTGTTCGAGAGCAGGACCCGTGCTGGGTCTCGTCGATGGGATGCGAGACACTGAAACAGTCCCGATAGAGGCAGGATTTGATGCCAAAGTTTGTTGAGGTACCGTCGCAGTAAGCACTTGCGGAGGATATTCACTTCTATGGCTTGTGTGAATGGGCCCGGCAGGAGGCTTCAAAATGATACTTTGAACATTCAAACTTGGCTGCACATTCCCAGAAACCTGCCAAAATAACAACTCATTAGTTTAGGTTAGGTTTGGTTTTTGTGCATGAATCAAATGGGTGGATATTGGGTCGAAAACGTAGAATAAATCTGTAAATAAGTTAAATAACATAGGTTCAGATTTTGAGACTCTCACCCCCAACTAAGGCCTTAAAAAGTCAAAACGGTGTAGAACTAAAAAATTAAATATGATTAAAGAAAACTACCGCTCCCAAATCATAATAGTACCTTTGTCGTTGGAATAGGCTGAGCTTTGGTGGGGAAAGGTCCCTTAACTTGAGTTATTGACCCACCAATGGCCGGGCCTCTGGTCGTGGTAGGCGAGTTGGTCATCAAAGTAGCGTTGGTTGTTGCGAAATGTTTCGCCGGCGTCGTTATGGTAACCAAATTAGGAGAATTTGGTTGAGGCGGCGTTCCGTGAGAACTAATAACGGTATTTGGTAGTGGAGTAGTAGGGGAATGAGATGAAGGAGAGACGGAGAGCTGAGCTTTGGAATTAAAATTGGGTAATCCTTTCGGCGTTGACAGTAATATATTGGCTGTGGTGGTAGGAGGGGCGGATGAGCGAGTTCGAGATACTAACTCAACACTCACTTCACTGCCCCGGGTGAGAGAGGTGACAGCAACACTCTTCGATAACGATGATAAACTGAGGGAACGGCTCGAAGGCAATGTCGAAACCGAGGGACTAGGAATGGATACTGCGACATTTGGACTTGAATTAGTTACAGTTGTGACGGATATACTAGGAAGAACGGTTCTCAAAATCTTGGTGGTTTGCAATGAAGACGGCAAACCTAATTTATCTTTGGCGGAGAAGGACAACTGTTCCACCATGGGAATGTAGTGACCTTCATCGCTCATCTTCATCGGAGTGAGATGCCCCGTGACGGGATCGACCAAAGGTGTCGGAATGGCGTCAGGCTTCTTACCATTCGGAAACGCCTTGAAAGCGGAAGGAGAAAGAGACCCACAGTTGATCGATACGAGGGTCTTTAAGGGACTCGAAGTCGCCTCTTTTGCCGAGGTTACAGTGAACGAAGAACCTTGTGGAGCGAGAGACTCTCGCGAAGCTACTGGCACCGAGGTGACAGTGAGCAGAGGATTAGGGTTTGGAATTGCAGCAGGAGGAACTTGAGGAGCCATAACACACGTAACCGGGGTCCCTTTAGCAATAGTTCGGACACCAGAAGGAACGATTGAGAGCTTAACGGGATGCGGGCTGGGAGAATATCCCGCTGGAACTGCGCTTATACTCATGGCAGGTACTGGTGTAGAAACGGCAGGAATATTGTTAGTATTATATGGCTTGGTACATGGAATGATCAGCGTCTTTGATGGAACTGCTACGGATACAGGTGCCACGCAGCTGGGTATCGTGGGAGGTTCCACTTTTTGTATTACAACTTCTCCCACAGGAGTTTCGTTTACTCCAATAATCGTCTTGTCTCCTTCGACATCGTTTTCATTGACTTTAGATCTGCTTCGTGGGGACTTGCGGGGTGTGTTAGGGAAGTCATCGTCTCCATCGGTGTCCTTTTTCACTCTTCCCCGACTCCTCGTAATAGGGGGAGGAGGAGTGTCACCATCTTGTTCCCCATCGCTAAGAAGAGAAACTGAGTCATCGTCATGGGTTTTATCTCTTAGCCTCCGAGATTTACGGACGTTCAAGTCCGCTTGAGCGTCGGCACTCTCCTCCGCTACTTTTACTGGGCTGCGAGAAGGCGTTGGAGGTTTTCCAGGTTCCTTTTTACCTTTTTTACCCAGGGCCATGCCTAATTCATCTTCATCGGAGTCATGGAAATCGTAGACATCGCTACTCGATAAATTTGCTCGCATAGCTGCATCTTCCCCACTCATTTTATGAGCTCGAGCACCCCGTTTCCGTCTATTCGTTGTCTCATCGTGCTCTACCATGTCAGGATGCTTCCGGGCACGCTTTTGTCGAGTACTTCTTCGAGGAGGGTCTGGGGTAATTACCTCTGTCCCAGGATCCTCTTCTCCCAACTCGAGACTCCGGGCACTTCGACCTCTTCCCCGACTTTTAGAATTCCTGGTTGTAACGGACGACCTTGTAAGCATAGATGAAGCTGCCGACGCAGGCGCACTTTCCGTTGTCCTTTTCCCTCCCCTCCTGCCTCTGCCCCTCGCTCTACCTCTAACAGGCCCACCGCGAGTCGCATCAGGCTCTTCCACTTTAGCTGCTTCTTCTGGAATAGGTAAGACTTCTTTTAAAGTCACCTGATCACAGATGTTATCGGTCTCCGATAGTGACGTAGGATTATCAACAATTTTTGATATAGATTCTGACTGAAGTAGGTGCAGGTGTCCGTCGTTAGTTACCTCATCAGTTACCAATGACTTCTTTTCATCTGACTGAGTTTCATCCTTAAATAGAATTTCGAGAGAATCGACTTCGTTCTTTGCTTGGAGGGTGCTACATTCTCGCTCAGAAGTATCCATAGCTTCGACCTTCGTATCAGGCTGTGGTTCCTGAACGTCATTTGAAGCAAGAGGCTCGTCCTTCACTTCATTTTTTAAGATTGATGGGGCAGGTTTGACGGAGGCCATATCGGCACAATCGTCGCCCGTCTTATCTCCAAGATTCTCAGAAAGTCTCTTCACTTCTGTTGAAAGCCCGGGTGCATCATCCGAGAGTACCGTCTCCTTTTCCACAGTGACGGTTTCTTTTATCTTTGGTACCAAGGAAAGTTCGGCAGAAAATATTGGAGTATTTAGTGAAGAGTCAGGCAAAGGATCCAAAGACTGGTGCTTTATTGCAATTTCATCAGACTGATTTTCATCCGAAGACTGGTGCTTTATTGCAATTTCATCAGACTGATTTTCATCCGAAGACTGGTGCTTTATTGCAATTTCATCAGACTGATTTTCATCCAAAGACTGGTTCTTTATTGAAATTTCATCAGACTGATTTTCATCCAAAGACTGGTTCTTTATTGCAATTTCATCAGACTGATTTTCATCCGAAGACTGGTGCTTTATTACAATTTCATCAGACTGATTTTCATCTGAAGACTGGTGCTTCATTGCAATTTCATCAGACTGATTTTCATCCGAAGACTGGTGCTTCATTGTAATTTCATCATACTGATTTTCGTGTGAAGAATGGCGTTTTATTGGAGTTTCATCATACTGATTTTCGTGTGAAGAATGGTGTTCTATTGGAATTTCATCATACTGATTTTCGTGTGAAGAATGACGTTTTATTGGAGTTTCATCATACTGATTTTCGTGTGAAGAATGGTGTTCTACTGGAATTTCATCATACTGATTTTCGTGTGAAGAATGGCGTTCTATTGGAATTTCATCATACTGATTTTCGTGTGAAGAATGGTGTTCTATTGGAATTTCATCATACTGATTTTCGTGTGAAGAATGGTGTTCTATTGGAATTTCATCATAATGATTTTCATCGAAATACTGGGGCTTTATTGGAACTTCCTCATACTGATTTTGATGCAAAGAATGGCGCTTTGTTGCAATTTCATCATATTGATTTTCACATGAAGAATGGTGCTTTATTAAAATTTCATCATACTGATTTTCATCCAATGATTGGTGCCTTATTGGAATTTCACCATATTGATTTTCACTAGAAGACTGCTCTATTGCCATTTTGTCATGGGTTTTTTCATTTTCTATGTTGTTTTCTGCTATTTCAGAATCGAAAGATTCTAATAACAACCCTTTTCCGTCTATAGATTTTGCCGGCTCGGGACTGGGGTTCGTAATTTTCTTGGGTATATTTGGATCTGGTTTAGAATCACATTCAGAACACTCTTTTTCAGGTTCCTCAATCACCTGCTTCTGGGAAATAGCTTCGTCTAATGAAGGTAATTTCGCTTCCTGAATATCACTTTCTGGAGTATTCCAAACAGATGATCGGTCATGGGACGTTCGACTAATATCTGTGATAGCCTTTTCTTCGCTGATATTTCCTTCCGACTCTATGTGGTCATCCTCATCAATTTGAAGAGCCGGTTCAGACTGAACTGAAGAGGGACTATCAGGAAATTGTAATGGTTGATCTTTGACAATCTGAGTAGAATTCATAATCTCGGGCCTTTTTGGCGACATACTTACAATATTCGTATGCTCAACATCTTTCCTGGTAGGTGACACTGTAGTTTGTGCGGAAAGAGGCTCTAATGACGTTTGAGGCGGGTCTGGCACAGATTCAACGGAATCATTCATGGGTAAAGCTTCAACCCAATTTTCGTCTCGCTCTTCAGTCTCTCTCCCAACACCGATTTCAGACTGTAACATCTGGGCTGCTTTTTGAGCCTCTTCAAACTGATCAGTCGGGTCTTCGATGGTTGGCGCAGGCTCGGAATGAAGAATCGGCTCTTCTTCCTCATTAGAACTTGGGGAAGTTTCATCTTGGTAGTCATTGTAACACGCCAGAAGACCGGCCACGGCATTCAGAGTTTCTTCCTGAGAAATAGTCGACCTCGAAGGCTTAGCAGGAGATTCCTCTATCGAAGAATCAGCGACTGGTGAACAACGGTCAACATGAATCTCCTCAAACAAGGCTACGGAGCTAGAAAGCGAGGTTCTGGATGCAATACTATGCACAGCAGACACTTGGTCGATGGATGTTCTCACTTCGGCTTCCATTTCATGTTTGGAGATTTTTGAAGATGCCACATGTTCAGGTTCGGCGGCGGATTGAGAATCCGGTTGAATTTCTGTTAAAGGAGAGACGGGTGGTTCATGCACCTCAGACTCGGTCGGGGTTTGAGGTGGTGGTACTTCAATTGACTCTGGTTCATTACGATTCGAATCCGCCTCACGTTCGACGTGTACTACGGGTTCTATTTCTACTTCAGTGCCATGATTTGCCTCTGGTTCATCTGGTTTGGGATCCGATTCTGGGATAAATTTGCTGTCAGGATCAAGCTCTGGTTCATCCAATTTTATCAGAGGCATATCGAGGGGCGGACTCTTTTTAATGTCGGAAATTATAACTTCATCGCAATTATCAATTGGCTCAGGAGGAGGGGGTGGTGGTGGCTGCTCTTCGGGAGATGGGTCGTTGGTTTTAAGAGGTGGACAGCTGCTGTTACTACTACTGCAAGTGCGATGAGACTTTTCCTTCCTCAGCATTGAGGTAACCACGTCCGTCTCTTCTTTCGCAGAGCCGTTGTTGGCAGTTCCTTGATAATGATGAGAATCGATTTCTTCGAAGCGACTGGAAAAACCTTTACCTTCCGCAGTCTGTGAATGGCCGTGTGAATCTTTGGTACCAGAATGGCGATGAGATCGATTAGAATCTTTGTCTTTGTGTTTCTTCTTTTTCTTTTTATCTTTCCTCGGGACAGAATCCTTGACATCCGACTCTCGAGAAAAACTGAAGCTCTTGGACGCATTTTTCTCTTGATTATTCTCAGGTTCTTCTCTGAAAGCTGCCGATGAAGTGGCTTCCAGAAGAAGCAATTCTTCAGCAGAACTGCCGCTACTACTGCTTGTAGTACTGACGCCACAACTACTGCCTTTTCCCGAATCAGAAGCTGCCCTGCTCACTTCACAAACTACTTCCTTCACAGTCTGTTCGCGAACTTCTCTCCAGTTAGGACTCAAAACGTCTTCTTTACAACTTTGGCTCTCCTGATGGAGTATTTCTTTAATATTATGCCCAATAAATGAAGACTTGAACTCAGGGTGATGCAAGTCACTCTTCTCCACTTCAGCAGGTTCGAAAGAACTTGAGACTCTCTTCTGAGATGGAATGTCCGGGGTGGCGGGTCTGAAATCTTCGTCAATATCGAAATCGTACATGACAGGTCGAGAGCGGGCCTGCATTGGTGGGGTCATGTTCGGGGGTTCAGAGGATGCTCCGGAAGAAGCAGACCTCTTACGATATGAAGTAGCGGAGATGAGGTCGGTTGGTGTGTGTGAGAGGTTGAGTGGAGGTGCGTTTGAGTCGGAATCGTCTGACATAAGGCCGAAGATCTCTTTCATTCTTCCCTCCCTCCTTCCCTTTTCTTTCACGCTGTTAGTTTCGGGATATTTCCGCTTTTCAGAGACGGACGCTTTACTTAACAGAGATTCAGCGGGCGGTTCGATCCGCAATTTTGGTTTCGCGTGTCGAGCTTCTTCATTCAATAATGCAAACTCGTTATCCCCTAACAAGCGGTTATCCTTCAAGAGATGAGTCTTGTCCGACGACAGACGATTACTTTTATGTTCTTTTTCCCTGACACGGGGTCGACTCACCGACAAAGCGGGCCTGGGCGGTTTTCGACTTCCTGTCTCGGACATTTCACTATCCGACTCGATTTTCGGCGATTCTTTTCTTAACACCCTCTGTTCTGAATCCGATTCTGTCCCTGAGTGGGGTCGAGGATGCTGGACCGCGACCTCGTCGTCAGTGGTAATGTCCGATACGTGCGTGACCTTTGATGAAGAAATTCGTCCTTTAAAATCTTTGGGTAATTTCTTCTTAGACTTTTCTCTTTTACCCAAAATGGAAACTGAATCAGACTCTTCAGACGAAAGGTGGTTCTGTCTCGCCTGAAGAAATCCATCTTCCTCAGAACTACTGGGAATCCTTGAATGACTCCGTTTCTTCGGTACATCATTATCAGTTTCTTCACTTTCGGAGGCAATGGCGCCGCTGGAATTAGTCGGAGGTTTCCTTAACCTCTTATTCCGCTGTTGTATCGCCTTTTGTTTCATTTCCTGTTGTTTGGAATCATCGTCGCGTTTCTGTTCCAACTTGACTCTTCTCGCTTTCACTTTATCATACATGTTACCATCATAAATGGTGATATCGAAATAGGACGGTTTCTTCGGTTTGTGCTCAGACTCGGACTCGGAATCCACACTTTCACTTTCAGTATCCAGAATAGATTTGTTCTTATTCTTGCCCCTTCTCGAACCACTACTGCTGCTTGTTGCCCGCTGCTTCGTGCGCTTGGCTGGTTGACACTGACTCTTGTCCTTACTTTCATCTTCTGAAGACAAATCATCGCTATCGATTCGTTCATCATGGTCGAGTTCTTGGTCGGGGACACAGCTTTTGTTTTTCGAATAATGGGAAGAGACCTTTCTTGAGGAAAGAGATTTGATTTTCTCCTCCGTCTTTCCAGAGTCGTGTTTCTTTCGACTAAACGCGTCTTTACATAGTCTCTCCTGATACAACTCAGACTCTGTCTTTTCCAACACTTCTTTGCCTTTGTTCATCATCGTTTGGTGGGATTTATGTCCAGGTAGGTTCGTCATACTGACATCTGATTCCTCCTCTAATTCAAGCGAAGACGGCAAGTTATGTCTCGCTGGTTTAAGAGGCTGCACCTTTTTCGGCTTTTCACCGGTGCTCGAGACGATGGAATGTTCAGAGGGAGAAGAAATAGAAGGCAGGGGGGCCTCTCTCTTCAGTTTTTTCTCTGAGTGTTTATCAACGGGAATTTTGACTCTTTGGTCAGACTTTACGCTCTCCTTGCTATGCTTTTGCTTTGATTTTTCCTTGCTCCTGTTGGCAAGACGACCTTTTTCCTTGTCTCTCTCCCTTACTCTTTCCCTCTCTCCATCTCTGTCAGAATGAGCGAGGGAAGGCCGGTGCCTGTCCCTCTCTCGCAGCTTCTCCCTTTCCCGCCTATCCCTGCTTCTTTCCTTCTTGTCTTCTCTGCTTTTGGTCGAATCCTCAGAATGGCGTCTCTTTTCATGATCACGAAGTTTTTCTTCTTTTTCTTCTCTTCTTTCTAGCTTCACCTCTTCTTTTCTTTCCTCTTCTTTTACCTCAAATACCTTCGTTTCCTTCTTATCTTCTAGTTTTCTCTCCACTACCTTTTCGACGCTTCGATGCTTCTCAGGGAGAACATTCTTCACCAAGATTTTGGGGTCATTATTTTGAGACTTTTCTCTTTCTTCATGTCGCTCTCGTTTTTTTTCTCTCTCACTTTCTTTACTTTTTTCCTCTTTCACTTCAATTGGTTTTGACTCTAGCTTCTCTTCCTTCCTATGTTTAACTTCGTGTTTAATTTCAAAGGAATCTGAGGCAGAGTTCAATGAATGGAGGGAGAGCTGGAGATTCATCTTATCATCTAAGGATTCTTTCGATTCCTCCTTCCTTCCGCTCCTGATTCTCTCCCTTCTTTCACTTTTATGAACCTCCTTTTCGCGGGCGGTCTTTGTAGACTTGTTTTCCTTCTCTTCCTCCTGCTCTAATTTCAGTTTCTTACAATCTGGTTCAATGAGCTTCGCTTCCGTCTTTACTGGCTCTTTTGAAGACCTAAAAGATCGTCGATCGGAAGATTCTGCCTCGGTCGAGCTTAATCGTCGCTTGTGAATCCCTCCACTGTCGCAATGAGTAACCTCGACGCTCGATTCGGCAGAGGACTCGATTTGCACTTGAGTCTTAACAGAGTCCAACTTGAAAGCGGGATTATAAAAATCTTTCATTTTGTTTAGGGTCAGATCAGAAACGGGAGAAGCATCTTTGACTGCCCTTACTTCCGCACTTGTATTTTGTACTTGCTCCTTTTCTTTCAGGACTTTCTTCTCTAAATGGGGCGGTGGTACACTTGTTTGAGAAGGGGTTACTTCCGGAAGAGGTGTTTCCATTTCGCCAGCTTCTACCAGTTTGTATTGGAGACTAAAGTCTAATGATGAGGACACATGAACAGAAGGATTGGGAACGGACTGAGTTGTAGTGAGAGAAACTTTACTGCACGAGGTTTGAATCACAGATACAGCACAACTCACTCTTGTGTCAGGGGATACGGTAACGACTGAATCGCTAATTTTAATCAGGGGAGTAATGGAAGCTTCGATTTTCATGTCAGCCGACGGAGGGCCCGGAGTAGAGACAGAAGAGCCAGATGAAGACCTTCTAGTGTTTATTGGTGCAGTTGATAAAACTGAGGTAGTTGCTGCAGTCCAAGAAGATGGTTGAGGTTGGGAGGAAGCGGTTGTAGAAGAGGTAGCTGTAGTTTGTAAAGAGCTTTCTCCTGATATCGAAGGGTATTTTGCAACAATGCTTCGACTTAAGGTGGTAGGAGTAGAAGTTGTAGGAATACACAGAGAACTTGCAGTTGGCGTAGAAAAGGACAAGGAGGAAATAAAGGAAGGGTGATTCTTTGTAATTTGTGGACTGGATATCGAAGCGGAGGTAGACGGACGACGAATGCCGGGTAAACTGTTGAGGGGTGTTGCAGATGGAATGGGAATCGTCGTACATGTGATTGTAGAGACGTTAGAAGTGGAACAATGGACTGAAGTTGACAAGGAGGAGCAAGAAACCGAAGATATTAAAGCATATCCCTTTGATCGAGGCATTGACGAGAATGGACGTGGCTCGTACTTGTCACTAATATTCTCTAGCCTTTCACTATCTTCATCAAAGACGCTTCGCTTTGAAAGAAGGGATTTCATAATATCAGATGGTTCCTGGGACTTCAATTCTTCTAGGTCTAAAATCCGTTTCTTCCGTGCGTGCCCAAGGCTGCTCCTAAGAGTGGAGTCAGAATTCCCTCCAGAGGATTTAGAGGGTAGAGTCTTTCCAAAGGATCTCGCCGAACCCGTCCACTTTTCATATTTTTCATCGAGCGCCTTGATTCGTTCATACAAATCACCCGCCGTGTTTGACGGAGACACAGAAGGAGATTCTTCCGAATCAGAAATGGAATCGTGTATGGCAGGACCTGGTGAGACGGGCGTGTCGGCTAGGACTGGATCGGATTCCTCCACTGTATGATTGACCTCGACAACGGGTGGATTCCAATTGGTACCAGTGTTGAATGTAGGGGACCTGAGTAGCCCACCGCCACGCGGAGAGGAACAAGTCCCACGGGGGGAAAGATGCGGTCTCGCTTGTTGGGCGAATTTCGGAAGAGGGAGGGAAAGAGGAGTAGAGTGCTTTTCCCTCTGACTTGTTAACGACTGGCATGGCCGCCGACAGGACGTAGCCTCAAGAGGAGGGTCTTCACGCTCGTCCCTCACAGGAGTGCCAGGAGGACTAGGATCGCTAAAGAATTCACCGTCACAGGCGTTGGAAGAGCAAGAGATATCTCTGTTTCGCCATGGGGAACTTTCATCAATATCACTTCCCCCACTCAAGGAAGCCTTCCTGTGCCTGGGATCCGACTGAGGAGAACGAAGAGGGTCATCGCCCGTCCTATTCTCCTTTTTGCTCGATTTGCCTCCTTCGCCAACCTTGCGAGATTCGAACGGCTTCCTGAAGTTCGGAGAGTGATCCTTGGTTCTGTAGTCGAATACTTCCACGCTGCGCTTCAGACTCTTCTCGTAGGAGTTGGAATCTACGAACTTGGGCTTCTTGCTCGCCCTCTCGCCGTCGATGGAGCGCTCGTCCCCGGAAGAAAAAGGTTCGTCCCGTCGGAGAGTCAACCTCGGGTCCTGCGGCTCCCCTTTCGTGGGAAAGTTTTCCACCTCGTCAACTTCCACGTCCTGAGATTGCAGGCGATGGTTATTACGGTGGCGTACGGGTGAAACTGACGGCCGGCGCATGTCGCTGACTCGAACTACCAACTCCTTGAATTCACTGGGCCTCCGCCTGCGTGGATCTTCCACCATGGTGACCTCCCTTGCTGGAGAGGTCGCGAGAGGGGTGGAAGGAGAGTGGGACGGCATCCTGCTGGCGGAGCTTCTGCCTCGCGGCGGAGGCGATTGGCTATGAAAGGAATCGTGGTCACTTGTGGACCGGTGTCTCGCCGCGCTTTTCCTGCTGCCGTCGGCTTCATCGAACGCGGGGCGAATCAACGGACTTAAGCTCTCCGGTTCCCGCACGACGGGCGCGCGAGGAGAATGCGGAGATTTTTCGTCTCGCTTTCGCACGGGACTTAAACCACGGTGTTTGGCTGGTACCGCAACTACTGTTGCCGACGTCGCAGCCGCGGTCGTGGTGAGAGTGGTCGACGTGGGCGTGTGGTGCGGAGTTGTAGAAGGACCATTTTCATAACGCTGTCGTCCAGCGTAGTCATGGAGATCCTTCTCAAAAGAGTTATCCGCAAATTCAAAACTTCTCCTGTAAAATAAGACCAAAGCTAGATAAATAAAATTCTTCCACAGTTATTAATGTGCGAACAAAGAAGGATATCGACTAATACATACGTAATTGGATACTCTTCGAAATCTTCATATCTGCTACGGGAGCGTGAAGCAGGGTAAGATTGAATTCGTTGCCCGGGCAACTGTCGAGAAATAAAGGAACTCTCCCGTCGACCTCGATCGTACCTTTCAGAACGAGACCACAAAATTAGATAATGGAAGGACCCAACAAGGAATGCGAATATTCCACTTTAGATTCAAAGTTGTCGAGTGAGAGGGGTGCAAATGGAGAACTTGAAAGGTGAAGATAGAGCGAGGACGAACCGGGTAAGAGATCGTAATCGTGTGGAGGATGTGAATATGGTTGCGACACTGCGTTCTAAGAGAGATTACTGGTATGAGCATTGAAGAAGAAAAGATGGAAAGCGACCTGAAGATAATATACGAGGGAATGTCAGGGTGTGCAGAATGGTTGGAAGACCGCAAAAAGGGTGGGTTGATTGCGTGAACGTTTGACAGAAAGAGCAGACCGAGGAGGGAGTGTATGATAGGTGTGCATGGAGAGGAGGGGGGGGGGGACGGGCGTACTTGATGCCTTAGACCAGGGATGAACCTTAAATCGAGATGCTACAACCCGAACATAGCCTCACCCCACCCCATCGCTACGTAAGGTCAATTTGGTGTGAAAAGAAAATGATGGGTGGCCTTTGTGCTTAATAGGCCATAAGAAGGGTGGGTAGTTTTAGTGATGAAGGTACGTGCTGATCCAACTTTGTGGGGAGAGTGGTTTAAGAAAAAGTAAAAGACCCGGGGGCTTACTTTTCGCCGTCTCTCCGATCCCAGGTTCTATCAGTCGGCGACGAAAATTCTTGTTTCAAATTTTCATAAAACGCCACTTGACATTCTCTCGAGGCGAAATCTATCTGAAGCCTCTTACCCCCCAATAGACAGCCCCTCATTTCGGTGACAGCCGACGAAGCATGGCTTTCCTGAAAAGAGACGCGACTTTCATTAGTCAATTGTGGCCTACTTCAAAGATACTCTTAACCTTCTCGTTTCGCCGATAGAATTATTGAACAGAACAGAAAATCGGGGGCCCCTTACGCTTTCATAGGCGATAAGGGCGTGTCCCTTTTCCCGGTCGACATTCCTGTTCATTATGGATCCGAATCGGCTGAACTGCTCAAACAAAACGGCTTCTGTGACTGAATCAGCCACGCCCCCAACCCAGATGTAGCGGTTGGGCATGGATTTGCCAAACCCGAGCTTGATCCGATTTCTGCCAAGATGCTCACCATCCATTTTCTTAACGGCCTGAACTACACTACGAATGTCTGAGTATTGACAGAAAGCGAAAGTGGATGAGTTCTGCTTCTTGATGTCAATTTCCTGTAAGAGGGCAAAAAAGTTAGAACACTAGTACAGCCACGAAGTAATCCAGTTTCCATTGGACACAGAACAACACACACATTTTCTCTTAGAGACTTTTCACTTACTATGATTTCACCGAAAGCCTCGAAATGCTTCCGCAACTCGGCCGCAGTCACATCTTTGTCTAGCCCACCAATGAAGAGCGTTCTGGTTGCCTTAGGGTGGTACTCGTCCAGCTCAATATCATAGGCTCGGAATTCGTTTTCATCAAGCTCAAGTCCCTCGTGCGGGGAAACCTGCCGCACAAAAAGGAAGGGGGTCTCTAATACACAATCTTCTAGAGAAGGCATGGAAGCGTCCTAAATTCACAAATGTCAGCCGAAGCGAGTTTTGTCGTGGGTTTAATTAAAAAAAAATATATATATATGAAATAAATTAGTTGTAGGTTTTACCACCGATCTGCATTCATTTAGGATAGCTTTATTTTCAGTGGGGAATTACAGTTTAACGTGGGATCTGAACCACGGGTTAAAATTTATGGGGTGCCAAAATGCTCAAAAACCATGGATGGGTAAAAGTGTCTTCAACAAATGTTTTCGTGATCAGGTGAGAGGAATAATTCATATAAATATTTAGTAAACGCTGCGAGTTGAGATTTTTGGCAAGCATATTAACGAAAATGTAACTAATTATGAGGAAAGCTTACTTAGGTTGGAGAGAACTAACTTCCTAGGCCGAATAAGACAAAAGCCTCATGCATCAACATTTGAACCAAAGCACAATGATAATGCGCTAAACACAAACCTGTATTTTGACTCCGAAAAACTGCTTGTCCTGCGAAGCATCATACGCCTTTTCTGCATCTTCTGCCTTTTTAAAGCACACGACGGCGAAACGATCAGATCCGGAACCGAAGATGCGTACGTCTATCACCTTCCCGTGTTTCTTGTAGTCATGGAACAAACCATCCTTCAGAGAGTTATCTAAAAGGAAAGAAAAGACAAGTAGGCGATTAGACCACGGTGGATTCTCATAGGACGAAATAATTGGCATTATGATGAAGGTCAGAGTCAGAGGGGACTAATATTGAAGGGGAAGGAAGATACGAGAAAAGGTTCATAACTCCGACAGGATATATTAGGGGGGGGGGGGAAGACTAGTAATTTTTTTTATATAAATGGATAGTATAAATTAATAAAGCGACATGTATAGCAAAAATCATCAATTTGAATTTTATAGGATCCTCGAGACAAGTTGCCCCTTTGCGGGATGGAGATAAGAGGACAAAATCTGACAGGGGGCTATCAAAATATACAAAACGTCGTCTTAAGGAAACGCACTCTTCTTTCCAAGGGAACACGAGGGGATTTTAAGTACGAGGAGAACGAATGCGGGATTATACCACGGGGGATGTCTGGATGACAAGAAATCCTAAGAGATTATTTACGGAGAACGAGGGACCGTCGGTCAGGATTAAACGCAAGTGTTCTGAGTTCGGGTAGGAAGAGGAAGTGGGATAGTCAGTCTGGTACAGCAAGTGTGAGGGAAATCGCGGGATACAAGGTAGCCATAATTTAAGATGGTGTGACCCAGACGCAGGAGGGTCAGCAACTATCTTTATGGCGGGGGCGGTGGAAGAATGAAACCCAGTGGTAGCCAAGGTGAAGTTTGGTGAGAGGCGGAATTTGCGAGGCAGCAGCTAGCCACTGTATATTAAAGAGGGTTTCTTTCACATGTGGGAGAGATGAGTGACTGGAAGGGCAACTGGGCTTGCTGGGCCGGAGGACGACGGAGAAGCTTGGTCAGCTGTTTCATGGAGAAGTACGGGCAACCAGGAGGTGACAAGCTTATGGTGCGAGGTCAAAAGCTCACACAACTGCAATCGAACCTCAGGGATCGGGGAATTAGGATAGAAGTAGCGGGGCACTGGAAAAATCGTGGTTCCGAATCCGACAGGAGGGAGTACGCCGAATCCGACAGGAGGGAGTACGCAGAGATTATGGAGGAGCACCAGGGAGGTAATCTTGAGGCTAGAGAAGAGAGAGAAAACTGTCCCTGTGAGGTGTCTTCGTTCTTCAGTGGAGGGAAAGCAATGGACAGCAGCGGGAAAAGTATCATGTGAAAAGCGGAGGAAAGTTTTGCAGGAAGGAAGGCGCACGTGTCTGGTAGGGAAGCGACATTGCATTCTGCGCGGAAGGTGTCTAATGGAGAGAAGATATGTGTGTGTGTATGTGTATATGTATGTGTGTGCGCGTGTGTTGGGGGTAAGGGAATCCCTGAGAAGCAGCCCACTCAACGGCTGCAGTGATGGCTAGCTGGAATTGTGTGATGACTATGGGAAGAGGCCTGCCTATCACTGGGTCGTTAGTGTAGTGTGTGGTGTTAATTGGACGGGAAATGGCGTGTTCACAAATGAGAAAAGGGGGCTAATGACCGAACCCTGAGGAATGTCCTCTTCCTCCTCCTCCTGCGATAGGAGGATTTTACATAGACCTGGAAAGAACGGTCGCGGTAGAAATGGAAAATGAAGGTGGGTAGGAAACCACGAAGTCCAAGGGAGATCAACATATTGATGAGAAAGGAGGGGCTAGTAGGGTTGTAAGCTTTGAGGGTGTCAAAGAAGACAGCAGCGTGGCACTACGGGATCATAATGCTTCTTGGGCGCCGTGGCTAAATTAGGAGGGAATTCAGAACGCAGCGAAATTGGAGGAAACGAGTCTGTGTGCACAAAAGGAAAAGGGACAAGCGGTAACGACCTTGCTCGTCCCGGTACTGGGACATGAGCGAAGATCACCCACTGTCACATTCAACAAGAAATGTGCCGAACAGTCTGAGGGAGAACGCAGTCGTAGGATTAAGGTGCAAAAGGGCGCAAAATCAAATGACGTTGAGGGGTAGGTCCATGGGAAGAGTCGTGGCGCTATGGCAAGCAACGTTAAGTTCCCGTCGGCCGTCTCCCATCTTCTTTGCCAGGCAGGCCGAAGGGTGGGCCTGATACTGCCATGTAGTCAGGATGAGGAAGAGTGAAACGCTGGTCTGCTCACCCAGTTCTTGCGGACTCTTTGGTGCCTTCATCGGAGGGGTCATTCAACGCAACCGTGGCGTCACAGATTCCGCGTTACAATGCCCCGAGAGCACTTAGGGCGCTTTGTGAGTTGCTAAAGATCACAATCTCGTCTATGAACTGGGCATGACGCGTTCTTTCTCGCACCGAGGGGTGTGTTCCAACCAGCTCGGCAGTTATCTTCAAACAGAGGGGATACGGCGTGGAAACCGGCTCCACTGCTCGGACTTACAGCCATCCGTGTACACTGGCACGGTTCCAGCAAGACGCGGTGTGATCCAATAAGGTCGAACGCAACACCATGGGCGCTGTAGAAGCTTTGGGAGCAGAGGCGCGACGACATACAGCCAAAGGTGGTACCCTCCAGGGTGGCATCCTGGGCATAATCAGAGGCGGTACCGCTCTGAGAGCTACACAGTCTCTTGGCGGCGTAGGCACCGTGGAGGTGGGCCGAGGGGAAAGTAGAAGCAGTTGGACAAGAGGGCACCTGGGAGGATCAGATGAACCGGAGGTTTTATTTAGCTAGTCTAAGATCACATCGAGTGTGGTCTGAAGGGATTGGCTTAGGATTGGTCTTAGCGGTAACTTGTCGCTTCATTTAAGGCAGTGGCAGTTTGGGTGGGAAAGTTTCAGGAGATGTGGGGGGGTGAGGGTGGAATAGAGAAATCAGTGCAAAGTGGAAGGAAAACAATGAGACACGAGCCCTGGAAGGTGAGCTGTGCTGGGATGTATGATGTTTAGGGAAGGGGAGGGCATCGTTTTGGGGACTTGAGCGATTGTTTTCGCTGGTGGGTTAGAAATTTGTCAAGGGGTTTTGGGTAAGGTGTTCACAAGGGGCCTGAGAGGTGTAGTTTTCGCGAAGGGACTCGAAGCTAGGTATTTACGGTAGGTGTGTTGTATGGATTTCATAGGGGGCGGGGGGTTGGGTCTTTTTAACTATGGAATTGGAGACGGACCCGGTTGGGAGCGGTTGTATGGCTAAAGGAGAAGGTAGTGGGGAGGACCTAAAGAGGTTCCTCATAGCTTCTTCCAATGAGGTGAATGGGGAACTTTGGGATGGTGGGCGAGACGGTGCGTAACCACCGCACCACGATAATGCTGTCCATGGGGGTGGGGGAGGAGAGAGCAGCTACCATGCGCATAATGCTTAAGAGGAGGGGTGGCCTGGGAGGCGGGTAGAATGACCTCCATATCTGAAAGGGAAGCGCAGAGCTCCCGGCGGTGATTCAGTTTTCCTCGGAGACTCCAGCTGGATTGATTTGACCCGGAGACGGCAATGGCTGACGGTACCGGAGTGGAGTGGAGTGGAGTGGAGTGGCTTTCAGTACTTTGGAGGGATGGGGTGTCAATTCAAAGGAATTGGAGAAGTGCAGTGTATCCGTGTAGGTGGGGGGCGATGAAGATATAGTGTTACTAAGTGTGCGGGTTTGAGGGGAGGGAAGGGGCGTTACCGTACAAGCCCGAGGGAAGGGGCATGGCAGGCGTATACTTCCTCTAGCACCTCTCAAGTACTGAAGAAGGCAGTTTATCCGGAGGGACTCGCCTTCCAATTCGCACGGGTATACTGGGTGCCCTTCTGAGCACGGGAGCTTTTTCTCGATAAAGGGAAGGATGAAACCTCAAGGCACAGCGCCACCGTCCAGCGGCAGGTGGAGCTGACATGGACAAATCTGTTACATTTAAAGTAGACTGTGGAGGTTGGTATACATACGGACGGACCTCAAATTTGGAGTTGCGGGATCGCCCACACCCTATTGCTAAATATGCAGGGGGAGACGTTAAATGACAGCAATAGTATAGGGATAGACACGCTTGCCATTCTGATCTGTTGGAATCTGTAGATCGCGACTGCCTGGGCAGAATTATCCTAAAGGAGGTCCTCCACCGAGACGTCCCCAAGGCCCTTTCCAAAGATCGTGACCGGGTACTGTCGGAGAACGAACAGAACGCATGGAACCAGTAGAGCCAGTAACCGTGCGACTTGGGCCGGGCATCAAACCTCTCTATTTAGGTTTTTGGATGTAGAGCCTGAAACAGTGGTTCATGGTGAGGGCAAAAAGGGTCTCGGGACCAGAAAACGATTAATGGGTCAGAAGATCTAGGCTGGATTTGAGAATAAGCGACTGAGGTGAAGAGGACGCCAAGGCGATCGCGTTTGTTTCCGGGTAGTCACGTCTAGGGTGTGGGTCGGGAATGGTTGGCAGGGGTTGGGAAGTCCATCGTAGAAAGGTGAGGGACATTGAGCATTTGTAGTAGGGGTGAGTAGTCCATATTCGTTGTCAGGTCATTTACCGTTTTTGATCTTTTTTTTGTTGGTTTTTTTTTAAGTTTTATCAGGAACTATTTTGCTACATTCAAAACGAACGACCCGGAACATGTTTCCGGCGATGCACCCAACGAGGCAAAGATGATCACAAGACTTCTTACTGACCAGTGTGAGGAAAGAAGAACAAGGAGAAAGGAGGGGCACAGGGCATAATATAAGTCCACTTGGTCGAAGGCATGCCGTCTACTCCCCCTTGAGGGTGGGAGGCCGTCTGCAGACAGCCCAGGAGGGTGATAGGAAAGGAAAGGATTACACAAGAGGAGGAGTAGTAATCCTTGAAATTTAAGGACGAGTAAATGAATAAGAGTTCAAAGCGAGAATCTGACTCACTTAGGAGCGTTCAGATCCAGAGGCCTGGAACTAATGCTTACCTGAAGACCACGGGGGGAGGTTCTTGACACTGATGGCAAGGGGCCTCTTCTCCCCCGAAGGAGACAGAACAGGGACCACGGAGAGGGAGTGACTAGCGTTGCCCATGCGTCGGGGAGAGCGGGAAGTCGACCGGGAAGACCGACCCGGCGAACCCGACCGACTGCTACTCGTTCTGCTACTGCTGCTGCTGCTACTACTGCTGCTACTCCGACTGCTCCTGCTTGAAGGAGGGGACTCCGACCCCGATCGACTGGTCGGAAGGCGCCGCTTGTTCGAAGTGATGGTAATGCGCGAGTTGCGGGGGCCGGGGCGAGGAATCGGCGGAGGGGGCGACACCCCTTGACTCCCTCGCCGCATTTTGTCCTCCACGTACGATGCATCCGTGTGGTATCGATACTGGCCCCCACCTCCCCATCGATAGTCACTGGGTTCAGCTCTCCCGTTGGTAAGAAAGTGCCTGGTGGGGAGGTAGGAGCGCACGCGCCCCCGGGCCCCGGCACCGAAGTCGGCTTCGCGATCGACGGGGTAGCCGCCCCGGCGCATTCCGCTCTGGCCCCCGGACACCACTGGGCCCCCTGAGAGGTTGGGGCCTCCGGGAGCATTGTAGCCTAGGGTTTCATCCCGCCGGCTCTCGTAAAAAACATGACTAGAACGTTCGTAAGAGTTGTGGTCCTCATTCAAACTGAAAAGAAGAAAAGGCAATGTAAGGCAACAGCAAAAAAACGGACCAATGATGTAGACTTTTTTTTTAAATACACAAATGCACATATCCATCAACACAAAAGAAAGATCAGCTTTCTAAACTATCGATACACAAAATATCGATTTGACCGAAGTGGGACACTACAAACCGTTGACCCACCCTGAGACCGAAGAGCAAGATTCCCATCACACCCAAGAGTGGACTGGCCACACCCACCCACGGAGGACTGGGGGCAGAGAATCCTATCACAAAAGGTAGTGGGTAGAGCGGGCGCGCACCCTGGCCAACTTTGCCATCCTAGGTTAAGTTTGAGACCAAACTTTGATCCGATAGGACACGCCCAGGTCTACCTCCAGACTAGATCCGTCTTACAACGAGCATCACATTTTGTTCGCGTCTATTCACGTGTACGCACTTGTTCCTTGAATCTCTTCATGCGCTATCCAGGACTCTAAGGGTGACGAGTTTTCGTGCAACCCAGGCCCCGCATCTGTTCAAGCAAGAGCATGCGCTATCCAAGACTAAGGCTGACGAGTTTTCTTGCAACCCCCAACCCTCCTCCATCTGTTTAAGCAAGTGTCAGTCGCATTTAAATTCGATCCTGTTTGTTCATCATTCTCAAAATACAAATCAATTTCTTAAAAAACTCGATACGTTCGCGAAGTGGCGCGATGATTCACATTCTCAGCCCCGGTCTCCCCTTAGCCCAGGCAACACAGGTACTCTTGTAGATTTGTATTTATTTTTAGAAAGGCGAAAACCATCGCGGGATCTCCGCACGAACATTTTCGATGAGGTACGTATACAAAAGCGGTAAGATAGGGAATTAGAAGTGTGTGAGAGGTACATAGCCCGAGTAGAATTTTTGAAATCTTGGGGCCCGGCTGTGGTGCAATTCTCCCAAACCTGTTCCCGTTTTTTAGGCGATAAAAAAAAAATCTTCAGTGTCGGTATAAGTTAACTGACTGTCGCATATGGCTGTTGTATAAACTTGGTGAATACGCGATTCTTTCATTAACTCACCTCGGAACAATACAGTCCCAAAGATAAATACATTAAAACGTTCGGATGCAAACTTCTTTTTACAATTAGTGGTAGAAAGAAAGCAGGTTTGAGTGGATAAATATAACAAGAATAGTAGAAACGTTAAGGAAACCAGACAAATGACAATCCTTATCAAACATGGGTCCAAGAAATATAATCACAATAAATTAATTTGAATTAGAGGGTTAAAATACCTACATTAGCCAAAAGGAAATGGAGTGGTGGTGAAGTAATTACATAAAAAAATAGCATTTTTCGAATAATTCAAGAAAACAGGATTAAGGAAAGTCACTAGATAGAGTAGGGATATTGATGAACTAATGCTAAGAGAAATAAACAAAGGATAGAAAGAAGATGCACCTTTTCTCGGCGACTTTTAATTTAAACTCAGACTGGTTATATTTGTTTTTGTTGTTGTTTTTAAAGCCATTCTGGTGACTGCCAGCAAGAGTCGTTTCGGACTGGGAATGTGTGTGATAGGAAAGAACAAAGTGAGTTGAAAGTATATTCAATGTTTTGAGCATTTGACTCTTCAAAAATTTTTGTAATCCTCCCTATGAAAATTTGGAGCTTATGTAGTATTCATAGATACTAACTTTTCCTAGTGTCAAGTTATGATGTACGATCTGATGATCACTAATTCCTATGCTTTCCCAACAGTCAATTTCTAAACCAAATGAAATTAGTTTGAATCTACTAGTGTTAAAAATATAAACCATTATAGAGTGATTAAGAATGAACAAGATTGTTAAAGAAAACAAAAGGGCATCAGAAATTACTTTACCTCAAAAAAGCAATAAAGATTTTAATTATAACATAAATCAACCAGTAGAGATAAAAGATGAAGGAGTTATGAAATAAACTGACAAGAAAATAAATTACACACAATGATCATTTGCTTCAGTATTTACAGAAAAGAACAGTTTAATATATGATAGTGGAGTCAGATAAAGGTGTTGACTACCATTAATAGAGACAGAGAAACCATTAAAAGACTTATAATTGTTAACAAGGCCTCTGGTCCTGATAACATTGATTCTAGAATACTTAAAAGTTTGAAAAGTATTCCAGTAGTTCTTGAGAAGATATATATATTAGATCACTAGTTTAGAGAAATATATAATGGTAGGAAATGAGTAAGTGCCCACTTTTAAGAAGAAAAAGAGGACCCAAACCAGTTAGCTTTACTTCTATAGTTTGTAAAGTTCTTGAGAAAAATGGGTAAAAAAAAAGAAGAAAGAACTGATTTCAGAACATCCAGTGGGGCGAGGTTAATCAATTATGCTCAGCTTGGGTTTAGAATAAGTAGATCACATTTAACAAACACTGGAATTTCTGGATTATGTCAAGAAACTATTAGATAAGGGAGCAAATGTAGATACAAGCTACTTAAATTTTAGCAAAGCTTTTGACAAGGTTCCACATAAGAGGCTTGTCTAAAAAAATAAAAATGCACAGGGTTAATGAATTGGATTGTTGAACGGTTGAAAGACAAGAAGCAGAAAGTGGTACTTAATGGAGTAATGTCAGACTATTATAGGTAAGATACTGGCAAGTTCTTTGAGTTGGAGGTTACTAATAGGACTAGGGGTCACAACTACAAAGATGTAGGTTGAATTTAAGGAAATATCTTTCCACCAACACTGGTATAATTTTGGAAAAGGTCATCGGGTAGTCTAAATTTAAATGTAATAAAGGGTTGGTTTGATAAGTATATGGGAAGATAAATGTGAATTTTTAATTTTGGGTGGTTATAAATTCGATATATAAGGTCGATAATATTATAGATTGTAGTGCAGTTAGAGGCTGGGTAAAAGGGCAGTTTGATCGACTGGGACGACAAGAATTCAGGGCGGATTTAGTAATCTGTAAAATTATAGTTCAACCTCCGTGAGAGGAATAACTGTCGGGAAAGAAACACGACGACAACCAACCAGATATAAGAGATGGGAACTACATAGAACCAAAGCAGCGTTAATTGAAGCCAAATTAATTTTATTTTAAAAGCGGCTAATCTAAAACACGTAAATCCCCAACGATTTTTCAAGTTATTCTGCCCCTCCCAGGAAAGAGCTCGTTAAAATAAATTTGACTAATATTTTTCCAGGCCAAATGAAGAACGAGGGATGATGATCTCAGTAAAAAAACAAACAAACTGGGCGCTATAATTGAAAACCGAGATCTCGTTATACTCGAGGAAAAAAATGGAACAATATCAAGCAATCAAAGTGAATTGAGAGTGCAGGAAATAAAGTGATGAAAAGGGTAATTAAATGATTGGCGAGAACGTCGATGGCAATAAATTCAGACCGACATTCCCAAGTCGTAAACTTTTGGAGGCGTTCGAACTCAGGCGATACCCAACTCGAAACCTACTCTCACAATTAAAAAATGAACCGTAGACAAAACTTCTTTATATCGCGATAAACAAATCAAAAATAGGCTTCGAGCAACCCTACAAATAGTCATTATTCGAAGACTTTATTCAAAAAAATTTAAATTTTCTGGTTTATAAATGGTCTAACAGCATTTTATCTTCTACCATAAGGAAACAGAAAACCCGTTTTCAGACATTCCTTTTCGGCCCTTATTTCCCAACGCAAAATCTAAACGGTATTTTCAACTTTTCCTATTTCCAAATGGTCAACTTTTGAACAATTTTGTCCACGCCATCTTCCCTGTCTTTGAACTCCGACCTTTTAGAGCGCCTGAAAACTTGATTTTGGCCCCTCTCTCTTTCCGTAGGAGGGGGGTTATTTAAGAGCCTTGACTTCTACCCTGTCTTCCCACTTCTTCCAACAAAGAAAAAAGTAGAAGAGACTCAATGGGAAAACTCGAGAGAAACATACTTTCGAAATTTAGTGGTTGTACCAGTTATAACTAGAGGAAACAAAGGGGTTGACTTCAATCCTTTATTATCAGGAGTCTTCCCATTTCCGTAACAAGGTTGGGAAGCGTAGGGAGAGGGGGGCAGAGAAGAACGCTGCCTAATTATATTGATCATGCACCAGCTTTTAAAATACTGATACTAATGAGTACTACTTTGACTTTACCACATTAGGGTCAATTTAAACCGAAGCGTGAAAGCTTTCTATCCTGCTCAAAACAGAACGCTCACCGGGTTCTCTGTCATCCTTCCAAAAGAGTATCAAGAGAATGACCATCTTCCTCTCGAGCCACACTCCATTTTGAGAAATAAGAATTACTGGAGTGAATCGAAGGGACGAAAAAAGGTTAGAAAACCATTATGGATATATAACTTGGACAAATCGGAACGATAGGTGTGTGAGAAGTCAGAGGATTGGCCTCAAATAAACTACAGGGTGGCCCATAAGTCCCAGGAGACTACAGTTACATACAAAAGATTACATTTGTTTTCCGAAAATAACATTTATAAAAAGGTTGTACGTGGAGTATCCTGGTACTTATAAGCCACCCTGTACACTACAAATTTAGTTGATACATAAATAAATAAAAAATAAAAATCTACACAAATTCTTGAGATGCCATGTGAAGTGGAGAAGGACAAGTCAACAGGGTAAATTAAAGGAATGGAGGTTGAAATCTGTGACTTGTGAACAGGTATCAATCCAAGACAAGGAGATACTACTATTACCATGTAGTAGTGCCTACTAGCAGTTTATTTCCTGTTGTTTGTTATTCACGGGCAGAGAATTAATAATAATCCAAAAGGAAAATGAGGCTGACGAAATCTGTGCGATGTTTACCCACCAACGGAATGGGGAAGCGAAAAGGAGAACAAAATAAAAATGAATTTATATTCAGAAAGAGGAATCAAGTAAGGAACCGATGGCAGACTCAAAATAGAAACCTTGAAACGATTAAATAACGTTATTTCCCAAACTACAAACTAGTTCGTACGAATGTGCGTCCTCTCAAAACTACGAACTTTAACCTCGACTCGCCTACTCTCCCCACTTGCGTGCGACATAACGTATAATACCGATTGAAAGGGAGGCCGAGTGCTTTCGTAAGCAGTTCAAATAAATAGGAAATAATAATGGTACTGAAGTGAATTCTCAGTTGGGTAGCAAAAGAAGTGAAATTGTCAAAATGTTTTGAAAAAAAGTTAGAGAGGAGTGAGAGCGAAAACAGGCGGATAGTATTCTAAGGGGATCTTGGCAGCAACAAGTCCAAATCGAAAGAAGAAGGGTTAGAAACGATCACACAAATAAAACCAAACGAGTCTATTGCAAGAACCTCTCTTTACCGTTCTTCGTGTGATCACAACACGACGGTTCATGAAACCCGTTCCACAACCATAACACACCCATGCTCGAGGAATTTTTCATCACAAATTATTAATCCTTTTTTTAAAAAATATCTAAAGACATCCAAAAGCAGATGGGAGCATGCATACAAGTGCAGTACGGGAGAGCGGTTATGAAAGATTCTCCTCAAGAGCTAAAACGAAAGAAGGGGGGGGGGGGGATATGTGCAGTGCGGAGTTGAGCGGAGCGGAGTGGAGTGGAGAGGCCATATTGGCAATTTTTTTAAGGAAAACGTTCTCACATACCTGTGAAGGTTAGTGTGTGTGTGGGGGGGGAGCGCAATCATACACATGTTAGAAGCAGTTGTACATGTGCGTAAACAGGTATAAACAACAAGGGCCATTTTAAACAGGTGTGGAGTGTGGTGGTGAAGAGTTAGTTACGCCACCCGCGCTTTCTCAATCGTGGGCGAAATACCCTTAGGGGGATAATGAAATTCTCATAAAGATCTGAATGACACTGTCGCAACGCAAGCCTGAGGGCGCCAGGAAACGTTCCTCCTTGTGGGGGTGCAGGGATGGTAATTTTATAACTAACGAGCAGAGAACCACCACATGACCGACTAAAGGGAGGGGTCACCCGTTCCAAGTCAAGGATGCGAGGATATGGCACCATATATGGCAGGTTCCGGGACGGAAGAGTGATTGGCTGTGTGCGTGGATGGAGCTGCCCGTCGGCACAGCGCGTTGGCCAATAGGCTGCTAAGCTCTTATGCGCAAGCTGAATTTTTTTAATTAGCTCTCAGTTAAGGGGTGTCGTAGCCAGCTCTCACTAAGATTAAATGAGATCCTTAGGCATGGAACTCCCTCGCCTTGTGAACGAGGCTAGCGAGAGCTCAGGGCAAAAGCACACAACTGAGGGGGTGGGGGTATTGTATACCCACTGCCCCTCCTCTAAAATTCATTTCCCACAATGCAATTTTATACCAAATAAATTAACTAAGATTTTCTGAAAGCAAAATGTTAAATTATCATTCTAATTCAAATGGCAAGAGAAAGCGTCCCGTTTTTTTTTTAACGCGCCAAAGGACAGAGATCGAAGGCCAAAACTCAAACACTCCCTCAATCAATCTTCAAGCTGTCAGGATTTCATCCGGGCCCCCAATCCAAATAATTTCTTGACAAGAAAACTAATGACCTATCACCCTCCCACCTCTTTTCCTCAAATCCAGGAATAACGAGTGGGGATTCCGATTTTAGGGCCAATTGCCATGCGACCAAAAAGTCAACTCTGAAACATCGACCGATGGAGAAAGATCTTGGGTACGTCCAAAGGAGGTGAAATGATGGACGAGTACAACAATGGCATCGAAAATCTATCCTTTTGAAGCTTTGATCTCTCTCATTTCCCTTAAATGTCTTTAGGACCCAAAGTAAATCGTAAACATCAGAAACAAATGAACAAATATAAAGTAGGAGAGAAAAATATGGTACTTCGAGTCAATTTCCTGTGTAACTTGTATCTACGCGTATAACAGGAAATGTTGGAATAAGCAAATTTAGTATTATTGGGACGAGGGTATCTGGGGGGAGGGGGCACGTTCGCCTCTAGAGCCTCATTTCGACCCTTCCCCCCGTGGGGTTTATGACCTATTTTAGGTCTACGAGTCATTATTCACGGGTCAAAGGGGGGAGCGAGGAGAATGCTCTGCTGCTGCCTTCGTGAGCGGCCATTCCCCCCTCTGCTAGAAGAAATTTGGAGGGCCCCCCTGAGAATGGAGGTAGGACACCTCCTTTTCAAAGATAGAGATGCAAAGAGGGCGACCTTAAAAGTGATAAATGGAAAACCCACCAATTATCACTGGTCTCGGAGATCCAGACCAGGAACTCTCAAGGCCTATGGATGGTCAAAGTATTGACGGAGGCTAGCAGACCTCGATCGGGGAAGAAAGGGGGGCAGGCACGCCGGCCCCAAACAAAATCAAGACACTCTAAAACGGCAGCGGGCACGGTTCGATGGGCCCCGCCAACCCTCGACCCTTTAAGGCGCTTCACCCTATCGAGACGCACTGACCGGGAGCGGTTAATGTTCGGCCGCCTGCTCTTCCTCTCTTCTTGGCGGGCCCCTGTGAAAGGGAAAAAGAGGGATCGCCGATGTGGCATAATCAGTCGTCCAAGGAAAGGGGTGAGGGGAAGGTCGCTTGCCCCCCCCCCCTAGACAGAGATTCTTGGAGGGGCCCTTGAGAAACCCCTCGGGGTGGGCGGCTACATCACAGAGGTGGAGCTGCCCAGGGGCAGACCCCAAGATCGCAAAGGGCAGCCCCTTTGCCGCACAAATAATTGGGACCCATAATAAAGAGAAAAGGGGGGGAGTGGGCTATGTCTCGCATCCAGTGGGTGCCGCCTATCCCATCCCGGGTTTTCAGGTCTCTACCCTGGGGGCGTTAAAAAAAACTGTGGTAGCCCCTATGCAGCAAAGGGTGGAGAGGAGAGTTGCGTCTTTAAGGCACTCGCGAGGGAACGTAGAAAAACACTACCACCAGGGGCTTAATAATACCCCACCCCCATTATTTCCCCCACCGGGGTGCTGAATAGAGCCCACCACCATCTTTATTTCCACTACTGGAGTGTTGAATAGTCTCCTTATTTTCACTATCAGGGCATTTACTAGAGTCCACCCCCCCCAAAAAAAAACATTAAAACCGGGATTTTTTGTTTATTTCGGATTTTTATTATAAAACTCATTTTTGGAGATTTTATTATATCTATTAAGCTTAAACATTAAAGAGTTAATGTTATTATGAAAACATTTATACTAATAACACTTGATTATGATATATCAAAAAAAGTGGAAGATATAAACATAACAAACAATGGTGAACAATTAAGCAAAATGAGTGATGCCGTGGCATTATGGAAGGAAGCAGTACAAAAACTGAAAGAAATTCCTATTTCTGACAATTTATTACCAAAGATGGACAAGAGGGTATGATCAAGCCATCACCGATGTTCATTTGTTAGCTATAAAATTAGACCCTAGATACCATGATATCAGTCTTACTGAAGACGAAGACAACAGAGCTATGAAACTAGCTGAAGAAGAATATCACCATCTTCTTCCAATAATAATGCAACTTAAAGGAAAATCAGCACCTTTCAATAGGTCATATCTCTTTCATAAAACTGGCCCATCTACAATAACCCAATGCGCTTGGTGGAAATCAGGATCTAGAGGATATTTGGGCTTTTTAACAGCTTCTGATTAGTACAATCCAAGTTAAGAAACAGATTAGGTAGAGGAAAAAGCAGCTAAACTTGTGTTTATTCATAAAATGTTCAATTTAAATATGCCTTTAGATTCAGATGATATGTAAAGGTCATTTGTTAACAATATATCAAATGCCTATTTTTAGGTTTGATTTCAGGTTAATTTAGTTATTCTTATTTTTTTATTTAAGTGTTGTTAACTTGTTATTAACGGAACTGTGATACATTTTTGTCAAATCCAAAGGATAGTATTATATGGAACTTTGTATTCTCAGAAATATAATACAATCATAAATAAATGAAAAAATATAAATTTGTGTAACTATTTAGTATTATTTGCTCCTTTAACCATTTTGTTTCTTAAAATAAGTTTAAAATTTAAACCTGCAAAATTCTGTATATTTTTACAGTTTGGGGATCTAGAACCAGTCTTTAGGTATATTCGCTAGCCAATATGTGTGCAATACATGTAAAACGACTATATAAATTATTTTGAATACATTAGTTTACTATTAAAACCAATTTAAACCATAAAAACCCATTGATTTTTGTCTTGTTTTTTAAACCATGGTTTTTGCCAATCCTGGGCGAAATACTCATTATTATGCAGTAAAGTGGGGCCTGCCACGCTCTATTTATGGATGAAATCGATTGCAAACGAGAAAAACATCAGGTGAAGTGCCCTGGAAGGTACTACAGTGGGAGGGCTAAATTTACATAATTTCGGTACAAGAGGAACTGCGGCTAGTATTAAAGAAACTGGATATTCATTTTATATATAAAAAAACCCTGAAATACGGAAGAAAGTGATGCCCTGAGGGGAAGAGGGGTGCAAAAACGAGACAATCATGTGCAGCTTAGCACTCCTGAAACCAACTCCTTTTCGGTAATGAAGGAAGGAGGTCGTCTAGGTAGGATGGAAGGCTAAAAAAAAAATCCCCCAAAAGAAAAGAAAGAGTAGCGAGGAGAGGATGGTTAGAATCTCCTTGCGGGGGAAAACATACTAAAAACAAAGAATGGAAAATATTACATGGTTGGTTGGATAGGGGTGGGTGGGGGGAACTTAGGGCAAACCACCACCCGAAAAGAGGAGGGAGGTGGTGTCATAACCATTCTAAAGGTGTGCGTGCGTGAATGATACGTAAAAAAAAAATCCTTCCCAAAGAGCAACGAGGGAAGGACACTGATCCCTACCCCCTTTCTTTTGCCAATTACAAATTGACAAAGATACGCAGTTACAGGTGGCGGCAGGAGCCAGATAGGGTCATAATTTAGGTGAAATCGGGGCCGCCAGCGAGTGCGCGGGTAATTACGGGGGAGGGGCTTAATTTGTTTACGCTTCAATATATTACAAATAATAGATAGCGACTCTTCGTCGCACGTTAAGGGAAACAGCATCGCAACGTTTAGGCAACCTAGGAGACGGGTCAAAAAGTTGATGGAAACCAGACACTCCAAGGCATAATTGATATAGGAGAGAGAGAGAAGCTATAGTGGCATGCGCAGCATAAGGGAGAGGCTACTGTTGAGTGCATTTGACCTTTGTCCCAACTTCTTTGGTGTTAGGAAAGGGGGGGGAGGTACAATACGTCCGGGCAGAGCTAGTATGCAGCATTGACGAGAGCGCGCCTTCCCGTGGTGGCCGACGAACTGGATACAGCGACGAAAGGGACAGGCAAACTAACGCCCGCCCCAGGGGGCCTCTCAAAGCAACAAAACGCCACGTTGCTGCCACTTCAATGCTCACGATCCGGCATCACCACAACACGGAAAAACACCACCACCACCTAATCACACGAAACGACCAATCAGGATTGACAAATCAAAAAACGCAGTCGTAAAAAAACGTGGGTTTGGAGCTGGGTTTTTTTTTGTAAGTGAAATTTGGAAAAAAAAATTATTTAAATTTAAACAGGATTTATTTTCAAGAAATGAACACTACTTATTATTTTATTCAAAATGCATATTTATGTTTAGAATTTTAACAAATATGTATCAAATTAAGATTATTTCTCTGATTCTGACTCTTAATTCCTCTCTCCTACAGGTTATGGCTATCATGGGTAACCATAATCCGCGATCAGTGATCCGTTCTTACTATAATATAATTATTAATATTATAGAAATAGAGATAGCTATTCTTTTTCTACGTTATTTTAATGCTTGTAGCGCTTGTTTTTTTTGAAAAATCAACAACAAAAACAACAGAATAAAACCCGAGTTTGGGGGCCCTTTTTCAAAATTTGGGGTTATTTGCCAACCCTGCACTCTATCCATTCTACAAGTCGCCCTCGAAAGTTACATATCTTTATCCAATCTATCCACCTAACCCAATTACAACCGAGTGGAGTGGAACCTATTCTACTACAGATAACAAATCCCCCACGACTTTTCTCAATCACACAGTTTAGCTGCATAGATAACTTTCTCGCACTATGGATATACAACCGAAGACAACTCACATTACAAGAGCAGAAAACGGCTTAAAAAAAGGCCCTACAAAAACCAACGACCCTGCCTCAAAAAAGCCAAATCTAAAACCTTAGACGCACCGAGTCAGCAAAAGCGAAAACGAAACTATTAAACGTTTCAGGACACACAAAAATACCAATTTTCCTGAGGTTTACCAGAATTTTTATTCCTTTTGGAAGTGTCTTGGAGCTGTCGCCAGTGTCGTTTCTACTCATAAACAGTCGTTCACAACAAACCCTCACAAAATCTTGATCCCAGACACATCAACGCCTGGAAATCTGCCTAGATAATACCCCCCCACCAAGCCCAACCTCCATGCTGTCGCATCTCACTCAATCACGCACGGAGGGTCCCCCCCACTCACGGATTCTGCCCCAGGAGTCGAGGACAAAAGGTTTCATCATGACCCAATTCAAGCAGGAATTGGCCTAAATAAACTGGGAATTAAAGCCTTCGGTGCCGTACCTCAGCGCGCACTCCTTAATAAAGTAATCACCACCTCACCCCCTTTTACACCAGCTACACAAACAGAAATCCATCGCAGACACCTACATATCAGCGGAACATCCTCTCGAAAACAACTATGCCAGTATGAGTTAGCGCCTGCAGCACGCCAATAGATCATCTTCACTCGGAAATCAATCTAGTGGACGGATAGCATTTGTTGAAAATTCTTTCTTACGAATATTTCGAACAGCAATCCACCAAAGGAAGCAAAGCGATATTCATCGTTCATTGAAGAAGATTTTGGAAGAGACTACCACTGTCAGACACGACTGACTGAACTCTCTACAAGGAGGAATCTTTTACTTTCCTATCTCGGCGCTTAGGCTGAAGCTTAGCCCGGGAAGGGTTAGAACTCGTGTGAGCGGCGGACTCAGCAAGGTGGAGCAAAAACTGTTAGGGCTAAGGATAGGTAGGTAGGTAAGTAGGGAAACCGACTTGCCAGCTGAATAAGCCGAGAAATAATCAGATATAACAACACCTTTGCCTCTCATTAGGTCTCTCTCTCTCTCTCACTCACTCACTTTTTTCGCCTCTTTCAAAAATGCGAAAAATTAAGAATAAGAAGAAGTTCATTTGATCAGAAGATGGACTCAACTAAATAAACGGGTCCTTTTGCGCGTCCGTAAAAGGACTCCTGGATAGGAGAGCACAATGCTGAAGAAATTAAGGAGGAAATAGAGAGGACTCAACAATGGGCCAAAATCAAAGAAATAGTTCAGTTCATTAACAAAAATACAAACCAGGAATACACAGACGTATTCAAAATACTTTTAGAGAAACGAATATATCGAGGAAAGCCAAAGAAATCGGACTCCTAGCTTTCAATCTAAAAATAACGCCCGAGCAAATCAAAAGCGAGGAATTTATTAGCATACAAACCTGCTTCAATTGCTTCGCCTTAGAAAAGCATTCAACTAAAGACTGCCCTCCTAAAGATGAAAAGTCGTGTTCTGAATGCAGCGCCAAAAATCACACGTGGAGAGAATGTACGTCACAAGTTAAAAAGTGTATGAATTGTAATGGAAATCAAAGAACCATGGCAATGGCCTGCCCGCTAAAGCAGCGAAATTATAGATAAGAAGAGGGAGAAAACCAGAAAGGAAGAAGAAAAAATGCAGACGACCAGAAATATAGTAGAAATAAAACAGCCCGAATCGCTAAACATTTTGGCATGTATTTTGCACGCCCACGTTATGAATGTGGTTAAACCGGGAACTTACGCAAAAGAACTAAATTTAATGCTAGAAAAACAATGACCTCGATGAGATGTGGTTTCCCGACAACCCCCCCCCCCACACACACACACCATAAGCGGAAGTCCTTAGCATTCAATATAATCCCTCGTCATCCAATAAAGAACAAGCGTAACAGAAAAGCACTACCTACTGCAGAACAAACTCCCGAACGCAAATCGGCCGAAGAGAGAGACCCGAGGCGGAGAACAAAGATACAACAGAAACAGGAAGAATCGATGGAAGTTGAAATTGCTTCCCTTGATAAGAATATGGATTTACCAGAGATACCACTACAATCAGGTAGTCAATGCAGAGAGGGAGCTGTACCCAGTGTCAAGAAAATAGTGGAAGCGACGAAGAAAAACAGGAGTTCCACCTAAAACTCTTTGCTTCAGAAGAGAGACCTTTCGCATCGATCAATGAAGAACTTATTCAGGGGGTCAAAAAAGGGTACTACTATAAGTATGAATACGAAGGCTCATACCCGGAACGAGAGGTCTACAAATTACTAACAAACGGAAATTTCAAAATACCCAAGTACTTACTGTACACTATTAAAAAGGATGAATTTAAGAAGAGAAATGGGACGACAATATCACCAATTGACAGAGGCGCACACAAAGCCTATCCGGGAATACATCGAAATAATGGCGCAGATTAGGAAAATTAAAATCGTCAGTCACAACGTAGCCGATTGGAAAGAGATTCACACTTAGCAATACCCATCTTAAAATCGATCTGGAAATAATTTTACTAAACGAGATAAATATAAACCCAGCAATAGACAATTAAAATCTTAACTATAACATCATTACGAAAACCACCGATGAAATAAACTATGATGGAGTAGCTATAGCCATAAGGAAAGTAAGCCTCAAGAAACATAATAGACCTATATGAGGCCTACTTGGCAGTCAGTATAAGAACAAACACAGGTGACTTAATAATATCCACGATGTACCAATCCCTAGAAAGGACTATTTGCCCTTTCACACCTTTCTAGAGATATTTGGCAAAAAAGATCAAGCAATATTTGCGGGCGATTTAAACGCTCGTAGTCGAGCGTCGAGATACACGAGATGCTTCAACATGGCAGGGTCAAAAATCTCGATATCATGTTGGGGAAAGGGAGAGTTGAGAGAATAAGACCCGAATTCCCAACCTACTTTGTGGCGAAGAGTACCACAAAACCAGACATTGGGCTGGCCACACCAGGACTCATACTAAACTACCTAAACGAAAGAGGCCCTCCTTCAATAAGCGATCATGAGATCATGGCGATGACCCTATCATTAGACCCCATCCAAATTAAATGCCCACGTAGAAAGCAGCACAGATTAGCTAACTGGACAGGATACTATGGAGACCTAACGAAACACCAACAGATCAACCGAGCCGAAGCAACATTGGAGGATATTGACCAAGAGGTTGAAAGACTAATGGAGGTATTAATAGAAGCTGACAGAAGACACGTCCCAACTACAAAGTACAGAACACTGCCCCACCCCTTGAGGAACTCAGCAAATCGAGACCCTAGAAAATCAGTATACGACACTTAGGGAAGATATAAAGTTCAACGGCCCCCAGAGAGGAAATAGAGATCGTCTACGGCAAGTTAGAGAAGAATTAAGAAATGCAATAACAGCCGAAAGAAGCATAAGGTGGGATAGATTTATATAAGCTATTGATAGCGAAACTAACCCAACGAAATTTTGGAATAAAATAAATTTAGCTAGGGGCGGGGGGGGTCAAGGCCCAAGACCGTATTAACCCATGACGGAGGAGAAGCCAAAGCACCTCATGAAATAGAGACCGACTTTCGCACTTATTGGAGAAGCGTATTTGACATCTCGCCGGAAGAAAATGAAGATTTTGACCGAGATCACGAACTACGGGGTAGTAGAAGACTCGGAAGCAAATCGACAACAGAGAGTCCCGAATAACAATGCATCACTGGCAATCCTAGCAGAAGAGGGAGTTGAGCCAGTCACCTTAGAGGAGTTAAAGAAGACAATAAAGAATACCAAACAGAGAGCGCCCAGAAAATCGGGGCTAACCAGGGAAAACCTAATCAGAGCACCAGATACTTTCTTGGAGAAAATAGTATCCCTATTTAATGCCACAATAAGCGCCAATTATTTTCCGGATGAATTAATGGAGGGGAAAATAATATTCCTACCTAAGCCCGGAAAAACTCCCAATAGCCGAGGGAATTTTAGACCATAACCTTATTGGAAACACTGGCTAAAATATTAGAAAAGTTGATAAAAGACAGGCTGACGAAACATTTAGAGGAAAGATCCCTGATCCCAACCCCTCAACATGGATTCAGAAAAAATAGAAGCACTGAGACAGCGTTACCAATGTTATTGGAAACCGTGGCCAGAGCAAAGTTTGACAAACATTATACGGACTTAGTCCTTAGAGATGTCAAAAGCTTTTGACAGGGTATGGAGAGTCGGCTTACAATTCAAGATAAAAAGACGGACTCCCCTCACCACTAACAAAGTGCTTGTGAGACTACATCACAGATACATCAGCCTACATATCAATAAAAGGCTTTGATGGACCGTACTTCGAAGTACTACAGGGGGTCCCTTAAGGGGGGTGTATAAGCCCGACAATCTAAAGCGTATACGCAATGGATCTTCCCAGCCCAGTTAACGAATACACCAGATATATATACAGTTCGCCGATGATATCACGAATATAGCGAGTAGCCCATACAGACACCCTCAGATGATGGTAAGGATAACAGCGGCTGAAATAGTGAACATTAACGAATTTGAGCGGAAATGGAATATTAGAACAAAGCAGACAAGTTTACTATTATCCCATGAGGGAGAAGAAAAACGGACAGAATTAGAGTGGACAACAGATATCGTTATGAGAATGAAGGAAAAGTACTCTACCTCAAAATCAACCAGCAAGGCTACGTCAAACATGTAAAAGAACAGAGGGACCTGCCCCAATATATAGTAGGTGATATTGCAAAATGATTGCACACATTGAAATCAAAGAATTTGCGTTAGACATTTGAAAGAAGAATATTGAAAAAAGGGAAATAGAGGGGCGAGAGCCTCCTTTACACCAAGAATATAACGTGAGGAATAATACCTAGGAAAAATACAATGGAGATAGATGGTCACCCAGCAAACTACATTAACTCATTCTTTTTCACCACTCTACCCTACTGTACACTTTTAGCTTCTAACTTTTTCCAGACGCAAGACAATCTAGTGCCCATAATGAACCACCTTGCACAATGGGGAACGCAAATTAACCGCTCATACATGGCACCCAATGCCCTCTTCCCCCTCTCCCATACACCGCGAAAGGTAAAAAGACTCAAAGGGTAACTCACCCTGCCAAGACCATACGAAGCTCATCCACAAGGCACAGCAAGTCATCCAATCCCTGTCCAACCTTCTCCCAAGACATAAATGCCATTCAAACCAACCGATTCAGAAAAAAAAACTTGCATCTCACACACGGATCGCCCTGGCGAGGCTCCGAGGCACTCACCATAAAAAAACCCAAACCAACAACACCTGATCGGCATGACCAACACTGATATCTTCACTCGCTGCCACTAGGAACTACAGTATTGTGCATTTTAGTTCGGACAGTACCAAATTTATGGACTATTTCATAATGTCTTAATTTTTGGCAACACTAATGAGTTAGTTTTTTTGGTTTTCCATGCAGAATAGTGTACTGGTAACATCTGGCAACTGTTTTGTTGTGCCCTAGCTACACTAAGCCCGACAGTGCTGCACCAGAGCTTGTCGTGGATGATTATTGCTGGGAGCGTGCTCCGTGGTGTACTTGGTTCTGCCGGAATATTCACCTTCCAATCATTATTAGACTAGAAATTATTATGGATATCACACCCGAGAAGCGTGCAAGTATAGTAGCTCTTGGTTTTAGCATCAGGCGGATTTCTGAGGAAGTGAAGGTAGCAAAGTCAACTGTTTGCGACATTGTGAAAAGAGCTGAAGACACTGGTGAACATTCAACACTACGACAAGGAAAATATGGAAGAAAACGAAAGACAACACCACGATGACAAGGCTCTCATCAGAAATAGTGTGAAGGATCCCAAGAAAACTAGTAAAGACCTCCAGAGACATTTGTCTTTAGCTGGTGTAAATGTTTCTTCTTCAACCGTCCGGCGAAGGCTCATTGAAGTTGGCAGATTTGCTAGAAAACTGGTACGTAAAGTTATTGACTTCTGCTATGAAGACAAAACGTCTTCGCTGGGCACGCAAGTATGCTGGATGGAAGGCACCTGACTGGAAGAAAGTTATGTTTTCAGACGAATCGCATTTTGGAGTACATGGGCATAGGTCAGGGGTAAGACGAAGCAAAGATGAATCACTTCAGCCAGGACACATTCAACAGGCACCAAAATACCCACCTAAGATGTTCTGGGGTTGTTTTAGCGCTAAAGGCCTAGGGCGGCTTGTTACTATTGAGGGAGTGATGGATAGCGTTAAATAAAAGGCAATCCTGCAGACTCACTTGCTTCCCGCGATGCAGAAAGACTTTCCTGGTGGAGGTGGCATTTTCCAGCAGGATCTGGCTACGTGCCATACTTCCCAAATAATGCGCACATTCTCCTGACCTAAGCCCCATCGAAAATCTATGGGCTATAATTAAACGTAGAATCGAGAAAACCGACTGTTAGACGATGCAGAAGATGATTTGTGCCGTTATCAATGCCTGGTACCATAACGAAGAACTGGAAGAAATGTGTTTAAATTTGGTTGAATCTATGCCAGAGCGAGTGAAGCAGGTTCTAAAAGCAAAGGCCGGTCATATTTCATATTAAATGTACCATTTATCTTATCATTGACGTATTCTTTTCAAATATAAACAACAATTATCAAATAATTATATTATTTCACCACTGTCCGCACTAATTTGCACACTACTGTACCAGACAGCTCAACATATTACATAGACCTAACCTACAGATATACCGAGAGCTGGATGTCTGCGAAAACCTTGCCTGGTCGGTGTAGGAGTGCGCTGAGGCGGCTTACAAAGGGGCTTTATTTTTATAAAAGATCCCCATAGGGCGGCAACTAATACTACCTCATGACTAATCCCTTATTCTAAGTCAATAGATACAAATAAAACTTTAAAAATCCACCCAAAAGAAACTCAAACCAAAGAAAAAGCCTAAAACAAACAAAGGCTACAGCAACATTTGCTATTTGTAGTCTGCCATCCTTAACCATTTTCACTATTCCTGTTCTTTATTCTGTCGTGGGTGGGGCGGGGGGAGGGGCAGGAATTGGTAAATATCCTTGATAGGTTGCACCAAATGCCTCCTTAATTCATACAAAAAGGCGCGCGTGCAAATACATAATTCTGGACTGAGTTCGCCGGTATAGATTGATGCTTACGAAAACGAGAGCGCAGAGAGTAGGCGATCCTAAAAAAAGGGTTAGGCTGGAGATATTTATTAGCGACCGCCCTCTCAAATGTGTTTTCAGAAACTTTCATAAAAGAATTTTAAATTCATTCAAAAATATTACTACCAACGCAAAAAGTTTCAAAAATTATGGAAATGGAAGAATGTGTGAAAAGTAAATAGAGCCCAAGTATTTTTAAGAGTAGACATGAGAGAAGTTATCCGATAGCCTCAATGAGCGAATGTCACCGTGAACAAAGAAAAGGTTGAAGGCAAAACCAGAGACGGGTTGGAGGGAGAATGACGCCGATCTTAATTCTCGCTCACCCTTGTCTGAAAGGTGACACATGCAGTATAGAACAAAGAACAGTGTTCATCATTACGCGAAACCCAATCACAAAAGACACCGAGTGGAGGCGATCAAACTTAAATCCGGGCCCCAAAACACCCAAAGAATCGGTTTAATCTTTGCGTGTCACATGATCACTAGTCGAGTGTTCCCTTTGGAAGAGAGAAAGAGGGGAGAAGGGGAGTGTGTGGGGGGGAGGGGGGGCTGAACCACAGGAGACCCATAAATAATCCGATCGACGTGACAAAAGCTGTATTGAGAGCGACCTTGACGGGGTCAAAATGGCGCGCCGTGAGAGTGAATACGCTACAACTCTCGCCTTAGGAAGGCGAAACTGCCCATAAATCACGCTTTAGCACTCGAGAGATGGGCAGCTACTCGTCCGATATTCCGGGGAGGAGACTTAGCAGCTCCTTAAAGGGTTAACGGGTAGGCTGTCTGTGACATTGAAACCGAGACGAGAGATGAACGGCTACCACAAACACAGAGACGAGAGTGATTGATGACGGCCGAATTCTTTGCAACGCGGAAAATCTCGAGTAAATAAGCTCCTTAAAAAAATTATATTCGCATTTGAATATAGAAAGTATGAATGAATAGTCTGAATATGTTATGAAAAAAAACGTGCACAAAATTCTTTTTGAATTTGTATAGCCAATCAAAGACATTCATGCTCACCTCACAAACTTCTGAAATTTTGATCACTTGTTTTTGTTTTGGGTTTTATCAGTTCTAAAGTCCTAGATTTTTTTTCTAGACTATCCGTAAAAACATTTAAACCTCTCGTCTCAAGTTCAAAGTCAGATTCACCCATGAAGAATTCTTAAAAACAACCTCTGAACCAGTCATCTTTTGGCTTTTTACTTGTGGTGATTTAAGAAATTTGTCAAGCAATAACCGAGATGAGGACAGGTGTGGTAAGTGGTTTTTTTTTTTTTAACTAGGCAGATTCAAGCACTGAGAGAAACAGTGGAAATGGTGGATGGGTATCACTCGATTGTTAGGAAGATATGAATGGACGAATCGATGGCAGAATGAGAGAACCTTTTGGGACACCAAAGAGAATGAAAAGGGTGGTAGGGTCCGGTGCTGAAAGGAACTTGTGTGGAGCAGACAAAAGAATGTGCATAAATACACATGGTTTGGGCCAATGAGGCAAGAAGTTAAGAGTAGGAGTGAGCTGTAACGGGAAAGAAACATGCCGCGGTTGTGGTGTGGTAAAGGTAAATTGGTTAGCGTACGGAGGAGAAGACATAAGGAAAGTAAGGGAGGTTGAATCAGAGAAGAAGGGTGAGTATGGTGGAGAATGGGCAAAAAATATTTTAAATGAGTCTGGTAACTACGCGAGAGCATAGACGTGGGAATGAACCATTTATCGAAAAGTATTCTTTAGCATAAAATAGGTTAGTTATTTATAAAAAAAACAAACCCATTAAGATAAATAAAAAGTATGGCTAAAACAAAAATAAGCAAAAAAAACAAAACCTGAAAGGAGGCGCGTTTCCTCAGAGGCCCGAACATACACCCATTACACCAAAGCTTAAATGGAATCGATAAGGCTGCTTCATCCAAACATTAAAAAAATGTTAAGAGGGTAAGCGGCAATGAGCCCGCTAGTCTCTCTACCCGGGCAAGTAACGTGTGCGAAGATCCATCCCCAGACAGACACTCAACAAGAGTGTGCGAGCATTCGGGGGGGGGGAGGGGCACGGAAGCGTCCTGCAGGTGTGCAAAATTCGGAGGGAGTCGACAAAAAACATCGAAGGAGGGTTGGGGTGATCCACGAGAAAAGTCTCCTTTGCCAGGCAAAGGCTCGATTCGTGTTATGTAGTCAGTGAAGGGAAAAGCGAGGTACTGGTAGGGGGCCCCCTCTTTGCGGAGTGCTTGGCAAGAACGGAAGCCATCAAAAGGAATCTTGGAAGCTTCCTCGAACCAGATTAGGCTGAACAAAGCTAAATGAATGAACAATACTCGCTCATTTACGTGTCGAAGCATTGGCGTAGGGCTAGGCCGGGCAAACACAAGGCCGAGTCCGGTCCACCAGCCTGCTTGGCATTAACATTGTACTAAGGCAGTGCCCGCTCCCCCCAAGCAAACAAAACAACTGCCGCATAGACAGCATCAGCCGCCCACGGTCGGCACACCACCTTCGAGGTTACTCCTGGTGAGTTTGTTTATTTTCTTTTGCCTTGCTGCTTGTGTCCCTGAGGACGTCGAGCTGGGATAGTTTTGTTGATGTCATTGCCTCTCCGCGGGAGAAATTTGCATCCCGTTTCTCAGTAGTCAAGCCGGTGCCTGCGAACTTGAAACTGTTCACCGCCTCGGTTGAATTTCCCGTGGAAGACGCCCCCCCCAGATGCAGTTGCCGAGCAACGATTAACTAAAATGAAGTTCCACGCCTCTTCTCCACTTCCGAGACCTCGTCCTCCTTTCTAGTCTGTTTCCAAAATACAATGTGAATGTTCAACGCATCGTGAACATGCTGGGCACGACCTACTGTTGTAAATAGCTCTTCTCCAAGATGAAGTACTCGAAGTCTCGCCTTTGCTCCCAGCTCTCCCACCGCATTCTCAATGAGATTCGTTTGTTGCCTACCTCAACCTTCGAACCGGACATTGAATCACTTCTTCATGACAAGCAGCACCCCCCCATCTTACTGATTTACACGTTTTACAATAAAATTCTTGTATATAGTCAGTTTGGGATTGCCGCTTGTGACTCCGGCCAGCGCGCTGATACTGAGCCTTGAAAAGTTTGCCTGCCCATAGCGTAGGGTATAACGTCCTAAACCTCTGCCGTTTATTTTGTAATTATAAGACGCTCATGTGGCAGCCACCAAAGAGGGCACGGTCGCTGAAGGACCCTGTCAGCTATGTGTGATAAAAGAGAGGGGGTCACATCTCGCTAAGCCAGCGAAAACGGCATTGAAGGGTTCCTGGCATATTGAATAAGTCCAGTCGGCGGCCTGCTGGTAAATGAAGAAACCCCATTGATGAGGGGTCCAATCTTTTCATGATCTCTTCTGGCGACTGCATTATGTGTGCATGGTATTTAAATGGTAAAGTGATCGCTGCAAGAAGTATGGAAAGGCCATCTCACATTTGGTCACCACCAAGGAATCGGACGACGCGCACAACTGCTAGCCGTTCGAGTAATAGAAGCCAGGTTCGCGCCGATGACGGAAAACTTAACGGCCCGGCCCCATCAACCAACCTATCGAACTACCATGCTCGATATCCTAGCTACCATCGTTGAGGTGGCCTTTCAAGCTGCGACATCCCGAGCGAATGAGATTTTAATAGTAAAGTGAACATGCCATGGAGGTCGTCAACCTCCTCCCATCCAAAGTTTTCTTCCCCAACATGAGAGCAAAGAACCCATCGAGACAGGAAAACGAGGCAGTTCTAAGACAAACGGGGTAGGTGGACAAAATAATGGAAACACCAGCCGTTTATATCGTTTCTGTCCACTATTAATCAAAAATAAAAACTACAATTGTCAACGAAATGTTTGTACATAAATTGCAGGAAGCTCACAGACGATGTCGTTAAACTTGGGTTAGTCTCTTTTTTCCGGATCAAAAAGGCGAGAATTTTCAGAAAATAGCAGGAGACCAATGGCTGGACACCATGGCACGAAAAAAATTCTTTTGATGTGCCAAGATTTCAAAGGATAGTAAAAAAAAAAGAAGAAAACATTGTTTTGGAAGGCGTATGTACAGTGATTACAGCTAAACCGACATCTTGCGAACTCAATCTCAATCAAAAAGTTCGTCGAGAACATTTTAATTTGGGTGCTTTTTTGTTTGGGGGACACAAACCAAAAATAGCTGGTGACGTCACCAGGGTGGCTGCCTGTGAGACAGCCATGTGATCTACGAGTGTGAACGAATAGCTTGAAAACGCATTTTTCTAATAAAGACAAAACTCCCGATTTGGGTACTTTTTTGGTTATATAACCTAACTTAACCTTAACCTAAAAAATGAGTGTAATGGACCGATTGAACCTGACTTAGTGAAAATGAAAAGAAAAGTAGCAGCCAAAATTTATTATTTTAGTGGATAGAAATTTCTCGTCTTTACAAATTTGCTGAACCAAGTCTAGGCGAAGCAGACGGGATAGTCGTACTTAGAAAAACCCCGCTACTCTGAAGAAGCTCATTACCGGTAAAGGAAGAAAACTTCATTCACTTTTCCATACGGAGATTTAAGAGAGATTAAGACACAGAGCCTCTAATAGTCGACTTAGGTCGAACTAAATCCCCTCGCGGCCCCCTCATCGGGGTAAGGGAGCTGAAGTGAACTGGACTGCCATTCTTCTAGTCTCGTTCCAACTACGTCGTTTTCTAAGATACACATAAATGAGGGAGCCAAGGAAAGCAGGCTTAAGGAGTAGCCCACTGTGGAACTCGAGGCCAGAGACACCCGGACAAGCGGCAGGACTGCAACTTCCGGGGATGGGGGGGGGGGGGGAGTTCTACCCCGGGAACCCAGCGACGATCATAGAGAGAAGTCACACCCGTCTCTATGTATGCCGGATGCAATTCTGATAGCCGTATCCTCAGGGGCGGCACCCCCGGTTAGCGATGGTTGATTCCGCGCTAACCAACCAAAAGTCCGCCATACAATCACACCTCGTGAGGGCCTCCCGAGTTCACCCATCATCATCTCATCCCCCATCCGGCAGTTCACGCTCATGGAAGCTCGCTTACAACGGAGCAACGGGGAAAGGGTTGCCCCCCCCCCCTCAGTAGGTAGATAAAAATTCGGCAGACGCACTTTAATATATAGGTATGTAGTGGTTCTTGTGATATGTTATGTAGATAAAATTGTTAAAAAGCCTTATATCAAGTTTTTTTTATAACTATTTGGTGAAAATTTGGAAAAACAATATCCAAATTATTTCTGAGATTCATCAAAATTTCAGTAAATCTCAGGATATTTGGGTAGATCTGGCAACGCAGGACTCTCACTGAGCCACGATCTCAATATCACCACCCAGCTGATTTGTCCCATTTTCTGTTATTCATATTTAATATAAACTATACTAAACTTTCATCTGCATTAATAGGTTAAGTACATTATGCACAATACACCCCAAACTTACCCTACAGTCAGTCCAGGGAATACACACTTAAGAATCCATCGCCAGGACCTTCATGCTATCCAATTTATATGTTTATTTATGCTGCACCCAGATTTGGACCGCGGGCCGCCAGTTGAGTAGCCCTGGACTATATATACAGTAATATCATATAGAATAATTATTTTATCTCTGCCGTGTCTAAGGGCAAACTTATATTACTAATTTTTTACATCCCCACGGGGCCCCCTAAAGCGCGGAGCCCGTAGCACGTGCTACTGAGTTAAACCCGCACTGCCTACAACTACAAATGGTGCCAAACTAAATGTCAGAATAAACAAGAGAAAAAGCTGAAAGAACAGCACAAAAGATCAGATCCGAGAATAGAGGCAAGAAAGGAAAGGGAGGCTGCGGCCAAATTGCCCCCCCCCCCCTAAACCAAAGAATAAGACCCAAAAGAAGAAAGAAGAAACGGACTCCTCGGACTCAGAGGTCATGCCCAAAGATGGACAACGGGAGAAAAGAAAGCGGAAGGCAAAGAGACTTCTAGATGCCGACGAGATTAACTTCTCTACATACGCATCAGCAGTTTCCCTTCCCAAAAGACATGGATGGCAACAAAATATTCGTCGGCATCAAAAATAAATTCTATAAGTGGGAGTTCGACGCACAATGCGAAGAAGAAAAAGTCGAGGAGGCCCTCTTCTATCATAATGTTAAACTCTGCAGAGATACATTTGAAGAGCTTACCTCGGCAGAGTTCAAGAAGAAAAAGAACGGGAAAAAGCCTCCCATCACCAGGAAACACTAGAAGCCAGAAAGATACTCGTAAATGGAGAACCCGAACAACAGATTGACAAAATAGTGACGCTCAACGTAAATGGATGGGAGTGGAAAGCAACCGCGTATGGAAACATTCCGTGTGCTCGACCCCGACATCATCTTAATTACGGAGCACGGTATCGACACAGCAACTTGTCAAATAAAGATACCGGGCTACAGAGTTGTCACTAAGAATCATTCTCAAGAGATAATTAACGGTGCTGCCGTTGCAATCAAAAAGAATCTCTCGTTCAGGCGCCTTCCAGAACTGGACGAGTCATTCGTGGCGATAGAACTGCCCACACTAGTGGGTAACCTCGTGATAGCGGCGGTATATCAACCTCCTGGAAGGGCGTACCTGCCGCTCAACAACTTCTACACCCTGTTCGGCCACAGTAGAATGGCATTCCTTAGGGGTGACCTCAACGCGATGTCGAACGGCTGGCTATAATAACACGAACAACAGAGGCCAGAACTTGGAAATGATTCTGCGACGGAAGAACATCCAGAGGATAGGACCAGATTTTCTGACCTATATCACCTGTCGGGCAGCAACAAAGCCCGACATGATCATGACAAGTGACGGCTTCCCATTCAACTACCATAGTGAGCCAGGCCCAACAGTCCCCTGCGACCATATAGCAATCTAGACCACCATCTCACTCGCACCGATCCAGCTTCCGGTCCCTCTCTGAAAAAGCTACGCTTCGGCCAACTGGAAACGCTACATAGAAATCCTTGGCGGATTCAAACCAGCTAACCTAAGCGGAGCAACGCTAGAGGAGATCGACGAAGAGCTGGAGAGGATAACAGCCTCTACCGAGGCTGACCGCGAGTGTGTACCCATGACAGGGTACAAAACTCCTCCACAACCTGGATGGATCGAGGAGATGAGAGATCGCTAGGGAGCACAGGGAGGTGTACGAAGAAATCAGAATAACAGGTACGAATCGGGAAGGAAGCTCGCTGCTACGACACCAGCGTGACGAGCTAAAGCTGGTTATTAACCAACAAGAAGCTGAAATCTGGGACAGCCTAATAACCAGGGTAGACAGTGAGGTGACACCCGATAAATTCTGGAGACTAGTAACGAAATTAAAAGAGCTACCAAGTAGAGAAAAGACCCGCATTAAGGAGGGCGATGACCTTCAGGATCCGACGGTCCTGAAGGAAAGGTTCCGCATGTTTTGGAAGGAAATCTTCTTTAATAACACCCGAGGATGATGCGGAATTCGACCAGGAATTCGAAGACCAACTGATTGAATATCTAGATCAGATTATACATCAGACACACCCACGAGCTTACGTCGACGAGGGGAGGGAGGGAGGGAGATGGCGGACCACGGCCGACCAATTAAAATTCGAGAGGTTATGGCTGTCGTGAAAACTTTTAAACAAAAGGCACTAGGCTGTACGGGCATCACTAGAAACAACTTGATGCATGCCCACCGGCACATCATTCGGGGAATCACTAACATCTACAACGCTTCCCTGAATACGAGCTACTTCCCCGATGGTTTAAAAATGCCCCAAATCTTTTTATCCTGAAAGGGAAGAAGCCCCCCGATCAACTGGTTAAGTACAGGCAAAGTCTAGCTAATCGAGTTGGAAGCTCACAACCCTCAGCAGCACGGGTTCCGAAAGAAAAGGGGTACTGATACAGCCCTCGCCCTTATCACCGAAAAGCTCGTCCACTGAAAAGCTGAGGGGAAATGCGTAGACGTAGTGATGCGAGATGTTCAAACGGACTTCGATAAAGTTTGGCTGAGAGGTCTACAATTAAAGATCTTAGGCTTCCAGCTAAACCCGATCCTGGAAAGGGTCATCTGTGATTACATCATGGAGAGAAAAGCCCAAATTTCAATCGAGGGCTTCAGAGGACCAGAGTTCAAACTTGAAGCGGGTGTTCCACAACGTAGCTGTCGTAGTCCACCGTTGGACCTTGTGTACACATTGGACTTACCTGCTCAGGCCGGGGATGATGTGATGTACCTGCAGTTTGCAGACTACGTCACTCTGATCATCCCTAGTTCCTATAGGGAGAGCTAACAGCCCATTAAAAAAAAACTATTATTATTAATATAGGAACGCTGGAGTTCAAGCAAGGGAGACATCTGCCGAAATCGAAAACATCAATAGATTCGAAAAAAGGTGGAAAATTAAGACCAACCGCCCAAGGTTCCATATCTTTCCAGTCAACCGCCGGAAACGCGATGACGTCATAGTCGTAGATGAATTCTACCCGTACTCCGACGAGGGTAAAGTCCTGGGTCTACGTACCACCTCAGCAGGGTATAAGACACATCAACAACCGAATCTATCTAGCCAAATGAGAGCTTGGAAAACTGTACAGGTTCAAAAGCCTCAGCGCCAACAACATCAAAAAGCTGTGCACGGCCCTGGTGCGCTCAACACGGGTGTACCCAGCAGTGGTAATGCAGGCAGCTAGTTCCACCTCTCTCAGATTTATGCAGAGAGTCCAGAACAGTGCTACCCTGCTTATAGCTGGCGCAAGCAGAAGGACCCCTATTCGGCAGACGGAAGTGCACGCTAGAGCAGGACTAAAGCCACTGAACATGGTCCTCCAAAGATTAAGGAGACCTGGGAAAAGGTAGACGACGAAATACTCCCATTTATTGACGCAAATCTGGATATACCACCTTCCCTAATTGGCCGTGTCACCGAGAGAGCCCTATTCCCAAGTGGAAGGCTGTGCTCCCGGGAAGACCAAGACGAGATATACACCGAACCAAAACTAAATGATCCTACTTACCAAAGAAGAATTACCGACACGACTCCACGATACGAGAAAACTAACTACAAAGAGAGACGAGAAAAAATAAAGGAGGCGAAGTACCCAAATTAAAATAAATACAAAGCAAATAAATAAATTCAAAGAGGCGAAAGGCCCCAAAATTAACATTAAACGAAAATAAAAAATAAAATAATTAAAAAGAGGCGAAGTGCCCAACCTAATCAAGGGAAAATAAATAAAATAATAAGTAAATAACTAAACAAATAAATCAATCTAATAAATAAACAAATAATAAGATAGCAAAAAGAGGCAAAGTGCCCACAAACAGACGAAACAAGAATGAAAACTAAAACCGAATTAAAAATAAGAATGAAAGCTAACGAGTTAACAGGTATATATATATATATATATATTTGAAAGGCTTGAATGCCTAATGACGGAGGGTATAGTATATTTATATATGTATATATATTTTAAAAATATATAAAAAACAAATAAATAAATAAAAGTAAGGAAAAATAAATGAGAAAATATGAAGGAAATAAAAGGTTACCAATCCCAAAAGTCAGCACCAACACTGACACCATCGAAAGAGGAAGAAAATGAAAAAGCGTGAGATGCCCTCTACACCAGGGCAAACTAAAATAGTCTTAACCACTATCTATACCTACCACACATTTCCCACCTGTTACATCATCATCAGGCAGGCAGCTTCACAGAATATTATTATGGAGTCATAGGGACCAGTCGGTGACGTCACCAGACATTTTTGCTTCGTGTCCCCGAAACAAAAAAGCGCACAATTACCTGACCCCTCTGACATCAATATTAAAAAGCAAAAATTGGTGTACTTTCAGAATGGGATAATGTGGCAATGTCATTTAATCTCACGAATGGTTCTTCACGCCTTTTCCATCCCTGGGAGGCAGCTGAAAGCTTATAATTATCTCGCTGATCCTCACCGAGAAGAATAGATTATTTGGACAGCCACATCATGTCAGTTTTGAGTCACTGGTTCAATCCTACATTACAAACAATGTTGCCCAATAGACGCTCTCTTCCATGATGATAATGCATCGATCGGCAATTTTAGAATGGTCAAAAACTGGCTCAGAAAGCACGACAGTGAAAAAAAACACGTGGTGTCCCTAGCAATTACCAGAGATTATAGTATCAAACATATATGGTTTGTATTGGGAACAAGAAGTAGAGAAACGCTTTCTTACGCGAGCGTTGCTGAAGGAACTGGAACTGACTTTGCTCCTAAAATGATTCCAAATTTCCAGTAACAGTCCAAAAGCTGTGTCAGTCAATTTCTTGAGATTTTTCAAGCAATTAATGGCGGCAAAGGGTGACCAACTCCATCTTATAAAGGGTGTCCTAAAGTATTTTAGACAAGTCAAAATCTATCCAGGTCGGAGATAGAATGATACCTTCTTATTCGAGGTATTTCAGCCTAGTAATAGGCTACTTTAAAAGTCACAAATACCGAAATAAACAAACAAAGACGCAAAAAAATAAGAAACAGAACAAAGGCAAGAAAAGTAAGCAGGCTTCGGCTTTGGGAGGCAAACGAATAACTGTAAATTGCCCCCCCCCCCCTGACACTCTGACCACGATTCCGTGGTGGAAAGCTCGAGAAAAACCTGTACTCCGGGGAAGGGTGGACATGAAAACACCTAAAGGGCAGGGCGGGGGAGGGGGGTGCGAACCTCTACAATTCTCCCAATTAGACACGAGTCAACGAGAATTCCAATGAAGGAAAATGCCGTCGCAAGTCCCTTTTGAAGAAGCTGCCTGTGCCCTCTTCAAGAAGACCTAGACTGCCTAGGGCACTAGAGCCAGAAGAGCGTGCCAATTCTCCAGGTATCAGGTGCGTTTAGACATGGGGCACCCACTTGGGAGGGTATGAGACAAGGAATGATCTCGAGTAAGCGTCGTAAGGCAAGCCAATGGGTAACTAGAGAAGGATGTTCGGTGTGCGAATCGAGGAGGGAGAACGACTAGGTAACGAGGTGTTAGGGCTATGAAGGAAGGTGTACACAAGGTTGAAAGACGGCGTAATAGTTGGATGGATTACGTGAATGAGTGCATAAGAGAAAAATAGGTGAGCGATGAGTAATGTGCATTGCGGACACAGACTCGTAGCATTATAGCCAGTGGTAAACCGTGACTGGACGAGAGGGTATTGGACATAGCACACAGTCGCAGGAAAGAACCATTTCGCTACGTAAAACATAATGGATGCGTGGTGCTTGATGGATAAGGAGTAGGAGAGTGAGGGTATTGAAATTTACTCGCGTTGATATGCCCTACCCCACACGGGAAAGCAGCCAAGCTTGGGAGATTCTATAATATCTAAGATACCAATATATGGTGTCACAAGGACGTAACTAACGCAATACCCCGACACCGGTCATATTTCCCTGTATCTACAACTATACAGTCAATATTCTTTTTACTTATTTAAAAATAAAATGAAAACAAACTTGTCAATCAGCACCACAAAGATTTTTAAATGGTGGTTCATAGCAAGAAAAAACCTTTGCGAAGTGGCTAGTTTGAGATCGATCCTCCACGTTACATTTCACTCCAACGAGCACAAACAGCAGAGAGAAAAGACCCCGAGAGGATCGGCAAAGAATTATAATCATCATTTTCGGCTTCAATTGATTCTTTAAAAGTGCCGTGTTAATTACTATTGGAAAAGAATGATGATATACAAGGATAAATCATATTTATGTCTAGGCGCCTCCCTGAATTCTAGGGTCTAGTGCTAGCTCTAGAATCGCACGGTACCTGAACAACCTACGACGACGACACGGTTCATCGTATGTAAGAGATCTGGCTTCTCGAGTCAAGAAACAGTCGAGCTATGTCCATGAAACGCCCCTTATTCTGTTAGTGAGTAAAGAAAAGAAATTCATGAAAGGCAGAATCGACCTTCACCTGCATGTAAATATTGAGACATTTCTATATCTTGGCTCAAGAGTAAAGCGAACTCTGATCTTGGGCATGAGAACAGTGAAACACGCGTCCAGCAGAAATTGCCGTCTTGTTAAACTCTTCGGTTTCTTCATAAAAATAAATAAATAAGGAATCCATGAATAAAAAAGACGGAAGACAATATTAAATGAAAATTGCCATTAAAAATGATTAACAAAGATACGAAAGTATCTTCGTAATTAGTACCTACGTCTCCACCTCTTTTAAGGGCGAACCTCTCAACAACCCACGCAGTTTAATTGCTTAAAAAGTACCACAGTCTAATTTTGGCCGGGCACAGTTAGCTTGGAGTGTAGGCGGGAAGCTTGGAGTCGATTTCGAAAGAGTCGTTTGGCTAAGTCCTTGGGCGGGCTGTGAACGCGGTCCAACGTAGCAGCCAGCAGCGTTTCACTTTCGACCAATACACGCCAGTAGAGGTGTTCGATCGATCTCAAGGAGAAAAAATTCGAAGATGACTCACTCTCTCACAGTGTAATTGATTGGCGATAGAAGCAAGCCTCCATCAATCAGCAACCATCATTCGCCTCATAAAACTCCGCGATGTTACATCAGAGCAATTAATTAATTGGTAGCGCGACCAGGTCACCAACGACGGTTTGAA
>OZ018339.1:24196097-24312448 GCA_963969495.1 Ceratothoa steindachneri
CCCCCCCCCCGCGGACCCCTCATTGGGGCAAGGGACCTGAAATGAACCGAACTGCCATTCACCTAGTCTCGCTCCAACTATGTCGGTCCAATTTGATAGACATAATTGGAGACGAAAAGGATAGCAGGTTTGAGGATTAGCCCACTGTGGAACTCTACGGAAGAGACCACCTGGTTACGAGGCGATGCTGAAAGCTTTGGGGAAGAGTTCGCTCTAATCTCTAAGGGTAGTTTCCGGCCAGCACCACAGGGGGACAAACAACCGTCCTTGTGTAAGTTGGAAGCAGCATCGATAACCAAATCCCAGACGGGGCGGCACCCCTGGGTGGTGGTAGTTGATTCGATCACCACCTATCATTAAGTCCGCCACATTTCATCCGTCTGAGCCCCCCCCCCCCATCATTCATCCATCCCATCCCGCAGTTCATGTTCATGGAGACTCGCTTGTAACGAGGAGGGGGACGGCTTTCAAAGCGATCTAACAAGAAGCTGACCCTACAATAGAGGAAAAAGATACAATACAGCAACGAATAATCAGAAGCCGCATATAAGACACAACAAGAAAGGCAGCCCGAGGGGACGCCCCCTGGGAAAAAATGGATCAAAATGGGAACACTCGGATCCAGCTGCGCACCATCTGCGGAAGCAGCAGGCCTAGCCGAGAGGTCTTTGAAGTTTTTTACGGAAAGTTGAAGATCGCAATGCTACGACTGCTCGAAGTAACAACAGGTTATGTTACGATGTGTGAAAGGAGAAGAACGTGGAGTGTATTACAAAGGAAGAAGCAGTCGAAACACTCCGTGGAATAGGCCTACAACCGGCAATTCCACCGCAGATCCTAACCCACAGGAGCGTAGTCTGTCGACGACTGGACCCTTGGATAGGACAGCACTCTAAGAAAGAGATAAAAGAAGAAATTTTAAAAAATCAACCGTGGGCCAAAGTATCCAAAATTATTAAGTCTTAGAACAAGAGGGACAACTCTGAATACACTGACGTGTTTAGGGTTATCTTCGACGACACCACAATGGGGAATGGATTACTGCTTTTTAATGCAAAGATCAGTGGGGAGCAGATTGAGAGAGAAGAATTCACTCCTATACATTCTGCTTCCGATGTTATAAAATGGAGACGCACACAACACAAGAATGCACAGAGCCACAAGAAATATGTTAAAGGTGAAGGGAGCCAGGGCACCACTGGAAGAACTACAACAGTCCCAGGGACCCAGGGAGAAGTGTGCAAACTGCGGCCAAGGACATCGTCCCATGGCCATGGCCTGCCCAATGAAAAAGGATCTTATAAAAAGAAGGTGCAGCTAAAGAATGACGAGCAAGAACGCAAAAGCAGTATTCACAGAAAATGAGAAAAAGACATACTTGAGAATCGAGAACGAAAACTCGACGAAGATACTGACCTGCATCTTATACGCTCACGTCAGGAATCTAACTCAACCGGGAGTATTCGCGAAGGAACTCAATCAAATGCTCGCAAAAAACGGCATGAGCGAAATGTGGTTCCCTAATAAGCCTCCTTCAGGGGATGTACTGCAACTGCAGCTGAATCCCAAACAGATTTCAGAAAGAGCCAAGAGAAAAGAAAAGATGAAAATAGACGGCCTGACCCAAGAATTGAGGCCAAAAAAGAGAGAGGCAGCCGCAAAAGCAGCACCCTCGACCAAACTAAAGGACGAGGAACAGGTAGAAACTGAATCCTCTGAAACCACGGACACCCCAGACTCAGAGAACGCAAAAAAAGAAGTATGACGCAAAAAAGGCAAAAGAGGAACAAAGAAAAAGATAGATGCAGACCAAATTAACATCAGCATCTACGCGAGCGAACAATTCCCCTTCCGGAAGGACTGGGACGCAAACAAAATTTGCGTGGGACTAAAAAAAGAAATACTATAAATGGGACTTCGACGCTCAATGCGAGGAAGAATCGGTTGAGGAGGCCCTATACAACCAAAACGTTGACTACTACCAGGAAACATTTATTGAACTCTCCCCAGCAGAGTTTAAAAAGAAGGGGAACAGGAAACGCAAGTCAACAACCCGTAAACACACTAAGTCATCCACCTAAGCCAGAACAGAAAATGGAAAACCAAAAAAACAGGTTAAGGATCTTGACACTCAACGTGAATGGATGGGAGGGGAAAGCTACGGCATACGGAAACATATTCCGTGTGCTTGATCCCATCATATTAATCACGGAGCATGGTATCGATACGACCAACAAGCAGTTAAAGATACCAGGCTACAGAGTGATCTCAAATAAACATTCTCAGGAGAGGTACGATGGTGCTACCGTTGCCGTCAAAAGGAATCTCTCGTTCAGACACCTTCCGGATATGGACGAGTCCTTCGTGGCGGTAGAGCTGCACACTCTAGTGGGCAAACTCATAATCGCGGCGGCATACCAACCACTTTGACGAAAGTACCTTCCTCTCACAAACTTCTACACCCTGTTTGGCCACGGCAGAATAGTATTCCTTGGGGCGACCTCAATGCCAGATGCCGAACGGCTGGCTATGGTAACACGAACGAAAGAGGCCAGAACTTGGAAATGATTATGCGAAGGAAAAACAACCAGCGGATAGGTCCGGATTTTCCGACCTATTTCACCGTAAGGTCAGCAACAAAGCCCGACATAATCATGACAAGCGATGGCTTCCCTTTTAATTACCGTAGTGAGCCAGGCCCAACAGTCCCCAGCGATCACATAGCGATCTTGACGACCATTTCTCTCGTTTCTCTCGCACCAATACAGCTCCCAAACCCTCTTCGAAAAAGCTACGCTTCGGCCAACTGGGAACGCTACAAGGAAATCCTTGCTAGATTTGAACCAGCGGACCTAAACGGAGCAAGGCTAGAGAGGATCGGTGAGGAGCTGGAGACGATAACTGCCCTCATCACCGAGGCTGATCGCGAGAGTGTACCGATGAAGAGGTACAAAACTATCCCACAACCCAGATGGACCGAAGAAATGTGAGATCGCTAGAGAGGTGTACGAGGAAATCAGGAGAAGGTACAAATCGGGAAAGAACCACGCTGCTACGACGCCTGAGTAAAGAACTTGGGCAGGCTATTAACCAGCAAAAGGCTGAGAGGTGCGACCCAATGTGTTCTGGCGAGTTGTGAACAAGTTGAAAGGTATTACAAGTAGATAAAAGACCCGCATTAAGCAGGGCGATGACTACTTGGAAGACCCGGCGCTATTGGAAGAAAGATTCCGCATATTCTGGAAGGATGTCTTCAAGATAACACCAGAAGAAAATGCGGAATTCGACAAGGAATTCGAGGGCCAACTGATTGAAGATCTTAATCAGACTGTGCATCGCACGCTCCCACATGCCTATGTCGATGAAGAGAGGATTTTGGCAGACCATGGCCGACCAACTACACACCTGAAGAGGTCAAGGTAGTCATAAAAACATTCAAACAAAAGGCACCAGGCTGGACGGGCATCACCAAAAATAACTTGGTGCATGCCCCCCAGCAGATCATTCAGGGAATCACGAACATCTACAATGCTTCCCTGAATACGGGCTACTTCCCCGACATTTTAAAGATGGCTAAAATCATCTCCTAAAGGGAAGAAGCCTGATCAACTGGTGGACTACAGGCCAATATCCCTCCTGGAGATTATAGGCAAAGTCTACGAAAAGCTTCTAGCCAACAGGTTACAAGACCAACTGACCGAGCTGGAAGACGACAGCCCTCAGCAACACGGGTTCCGCAAGAGAAGGGGGACTGACACAGCCCTTGCCCGTCTCACCGAAAAGCTCGCCCGCTTTAAAGCTGAGAGGAAATATGTAGACGTTGTGATGCGAGATGTACAAATGGCCTTCGACAAGGTTTGGCTGAGAGGTCTACAATTCAAGATCTTAGGCCTCCAGCTGAACCCAATCCTAGAAAGAGTCCTCCGCGAAAAAATCATGCGCTGAAAAGCAAAAATTTTGATTGAGGGCTACAGAGGACCCGAGTTTGAACTTGAGGCGGTTGTTCTACAAGGTGGCTGTCTGAGTCCGGTGCTGTACCTTTGTACACATTAGACCTAGCTGATCCGGTAGGGAAAGAAGTGATGCACCTGCAGTTTGCAGACATCACAAATTGTCACCAGTTACTACAAACATGCTGGATATCAAACAAAGCAGACAGCCATCGAATTATTTTTTTTAAGGGGCTATCTGGCGACTGCCCACTTACGCATAAGTCGCCGTAAACAAACAACCTAGTTCTAGGCTACTTTAAAAAATTTGAACAGAGGACAACAATAAAAAGAAATAACAATAACAAAACAATAACAAAAACAACAACTAAACCTAGTTAAAATGAAAGGGAGAAGGCCGGCCACCCCCAGAAAGACAACAAGTCCACCAGTCAATGTGCACGCACTCGTCCGAGTACAAAGGGCAGGCGGTAGCGACCCCGCCCATCCGGATACCGAGACAGGTAACGTGCGCGAAGATCACCCAGGCTGGGACATTCGACAAGGATGTGCCGAACAGTCTGGGGGGCGACGCAGTCGTCGCAATAAGGCGCAGGCGAGCGCTTCATCAAATAGCGATGCGTCACACGAGTGTGTCCGATTCGGAGACGACAGAAAGCGACCTGCAGCCGTCGCGTCATTGGGGGATAGGTCCATGGGAACAGTCACGGCGCAATGGCACGCAACTTTAAGTTCCCTTCGACCGTCTCCCATCTTCTTTGCCAAGCAGTCCGAAGAGCTGCCCGTATTCCTGCCATGTAGTCGGTGTGAGGAAGAGCGAAACGCTGGTCCGGTGGCGAGTCCTCGCGGACGCTTTGGCGCGCTCATTCCCCGCAATTCCTACATGTCCAGGAACTCAGCAGAAGATAATCTCAACATCTGCCCGGCTCGCCAAAACCGTGTCGTCACGGATATCGCGAACCAGGGGAAGCCGAGATTCCAATGCCCCGAGAGCACACAGGGCGCTTTGTGAGTCGCTATAGATCACAATCCAGGCTCCGAACCGGGCACGTCGCGTAATCTCCCGTACCGAGTGGTGTATTGCCACCAGTTCGGCTGTGAAGACAGACGCAGCGTCTGGCAGAGCCCCACTGACTTCAAACAGAGGGAATACAACGTGGAAGCCGACCCCCTCTTGGGACTTGGAGCCATCCGTATACACTGGCACGGTTCCAGCGTGACACGAGGTGTGCTCCAAAAAGGTCGAACGCAATACTCCCGGCGCCGTACAAGCTTTGGGAGCAGAGACGTGGCGACAAATAGCCAAATGTGGTACCCTCCAGGGTGGCGTCCTGGGTAGAACCAGGGGCGCCACCGGCCCGAGAGCTATATCTACCTCTCGAAGGAGTTTCCTGGCCCTAAACCCAAAGGGCTTAGGGTATGACTGGCGTCTCTCAGGGGCATAGGCACCGTCGAGATCAGCGGCGGATGGAGTGAAAGTTGTTGGCCACTGACGGAGGCGCCGTGCTCGAACGTACAGGCGAGTAATGCACTGCACGCGGCGCAGAGCGAGTGGCATCTCCACAGCATCGACCAATCGCTCTCAATGGGGGAAGTGCGGAAGGCACCGGTCGCAAGGCGGAGGCCGGTGTGGTGGATCGAATCCACCTACCGCAATAAACGCTCGGCTGCGGATGCATAAAACTTGCATCCGTAGTCGAGTTTCGAACGAACAAAGGATCGATAAAAAAGTAAGGCAGTAGCCCTATCAGCGTCCCAAGCGCTGAACGTCACGGAACGGAGAATGTCCATGGCGCGGGTACAAGAGACCCTAAGGCTGCGAATATAAGCCTCCCAGGTGAGGCGTCGGTCGAATACAAGACCAAGGAAACGGTGCGACTCAACCACATCCAGGCGCACCCCATTAAGAAACAAATCTGGGTCGGGGTGGAGCCGTGGATGGCGGCAGAAGTGCACCACCTTAGTCTTGGCCAAAGAAAACCGAAACCTGTGCGCTTCGGCATAGCGAAAAGCGGTTCAATGCATGTTGGAGTCGACGCTCCAGAGTTGGCATCTGGGCCGCGCCAAAAGAGATCGAAACGTCGTCCACGTAGAGCGTAGCGAGAACATCTTCCGGCAGCACCGAGGTGATGCCGTTGATGCTCAGGGTAAAGAGTGTGACACTAAGGACACTGCCCTGCGGGAAACCCTCTTCCTGCTCCTTTGGGCCGGAAGAGCTCCCACCATCCGTACGCGGAATCGACGATCTCGCAAAAATTCAGATATAAAGACTGGGAGGCGTCCCCTCGCCCCCATTGTGTGAAGAGTATCCACGATACCGAATCGCCATGCGGTATCATAGGCCTTCTACAGATCGAAAAACACCGTGGCGTAGTGCTGTCTACGAAGGAAAGCCTCGCAGACAGCCTTTTCCAGTCGGAGCAGAGCATCCGACGTGGAGTGGAACTTACGGAAGCCGCAATGTGCAGAAGACAGATGGCCTCCGCTGTCCAGGGAAAAGGCTAGTCTAACATTTACCAACTTCTCCATCAACTTGCACACGCAAGAGGTTAGAGAGATTGGGCGGAAACCGGTCGGAGTAGAGTGATCTCTCCCCGGTTTGCGAAAGGAGAGCACAGTAGAGATTTGCCAGGAATCTGGGAGAAGACCCTCCACCCAGATCTTGTTGAACAAATCTAACAGAAAGGCCATGCCTCACTCACCCAGGTGTCGAAGCATGGCGTACGGGACATCGTCCTGACCATGGGCGGTCTCCGCACACGAAGCGAGAGCGGAGCGCCACTCGCTCCCAGTAAACCTGTCGTTGAAGGGTTCTCCGCCTCTAGAGGTAAAGTCCAGCCGACGGCCTTGTGCGACATGACGACGTGCATTGAATGCTGGCGGAGCAGCATCCCGGCTAGAGAATACGGAAAAAGCGGTCGCGAAGGATTCCGCCACGGACGCGGGGTCCGAGATTGCGGTCCCATTCTCCTGGAGAACGGGAGGGGGGTCCTGCGAGAACTTGCCCCGAATCCTTTTGACTCGCCTCCACACCTCTGCTAAAGGGGTCTTCCCGTTAAGTGAAGACAAGTATGCCCGCCAAGAAGAGCGGCGGGTGTGCTTCGAAATATACCGGAACCTAGCCCTAGCCCGACGAAATTCACTGACAGTGAAATCGTTCGGGCGGCGCTTATAGCGCATGTAGGCATAACGCTTCTGTTTGAGGGCCGTCTCACACTCGGCCGACGACCATGGGAGTCATCGAAATCGATAACATCTGTCGATACGAATGAAAGTGGAAAATCAAGACCAACCGCGGAAAGTTCCAGATCCTTCCAATTAACCGCCGAAAACGTGTGGATGTTTTAGTGAACGGCGAACTATACCTTACGGAAATGAAGGCAAAGTCCTAGGTCTGCACTTTACATCCAAAGGATACAAAGTGCAAATTAGTAGCAGAATCTCCCTAGCCAAAATACAGCTCGGAAAACTATAGATTTAAAAGACTCTGCTCCAAAATCTTAAAAAGCTATACACTGCTCTGATACGCTCAACCTTAGTGTAACCGGCAGTGGTCATGCAGGCTAGAAGTTCCACCTCTTTCAGACAAATGCAGAGTGCAGAACAAAGCATCCCTGCTTATAGCTGGAGCACAAAGGATGGACCATATTCAGCAAACAGAACTGCACACAATTGCAGATCTGAAACCACTGAATATGGACCTCCAAAGGCTAGGGAAAAAGACCTGGGACAAGATAGAAAACAAAATACTCCCGAACATGAACCTCGACCTAGACATTCCGAGAGCAGTTAGGGGACGCTCCACCAGGCAAGCCCGATTCCCGAGTGGAAGAAACTGCTCCCGAGAAAACCAAATCGGAATATATACCTGAACAAGTAAAGCACAAGCACCTAAGTGTAAAAAAAACAGAAACAAACTGAAGAAAAAGAGACGAAGTGCCCACTATTAAAACAAAATATACAGAACTGAAATAAAAACCTAAACACGGGCAGAATAAGTTACAAACTGTTAATTAAAATAGAAGAAAAATATATATATAGCAGATAAAAAACTTGAAAGGCTTGAATTCCACAATGGAGGAAAAACAAATATATTTATTTATTTATATTTATAAAAAAGTGTGTGTGTGTGTGTGTGTGTGTGTGTGTGTGTGTGTGTAAAAAAACTAAACAAAACAAAAAATTAAAATAAATGGGAAGAAAAAAAAAACAAACTAACAGAAAAACCTGAGAGATGCCCTCTACACCAGGGCAAAACTCAAATGTTTTTTATCTTTATATACCTACCACACATTTCCTACTCATTACATTAAATTAAATTTTCTTTCACTTTCTGCCAGATCCTCACTCCACTCATTACATCGGTAAAGGAGGCAAGAACATTTCAAAACGCTCCGAAGATGATCGAATAAGATCGAAAGCTTAGCAATTTAGTTTTTTTTTTTTACCAAACACATTCATTTAAAAAAAAAAGAGATGAATACTGGACGAGTGATCCACCATCTACAATATGGAATAAGAAAGACAGAAGAATAGAAAGTTGCCGAAGGAAATTAATTAAGGCAAAATACACAATGGTCTTCAACAAAATTTGCATTCAAGAAAGACTTCTACCCAATTACATATATATACATGCATACGGGAATGCCAGTGATGATTTATTGACAAACCTATATGTTGCAGAATAAACTATAATTTAAAGGGATTTTTTTTGAGTATTTGAATAATAATTTCATCTTAGTTTGGTTATGACTTATGTTATTTATCCAAGTTATTTATAATAATTCTTTTATAATATCAAGAACAAAATGGTGAAGTTCAGAAATAAATATAAATATCGAAATTGTGATTTTTTTTTTAAAACTCAAAGAATTCATATACTGTTATCAGCTCAGCAGAATTCTTAGCATCTTTAGGTCGCTGTGAGTAACGTTTGTATGCGCCTCCATTCTTCTAAATCTTTTAACAATTTCTTCCTAGGTTGCCACATTACACATGGTTGTTATATTTTGTTACAGATTGCTTAGCTCGGATTCTGTCCCTCGGCGAATTTGATTACAGCTTGTTGGTATGATTTGTTTTAATGGTGTTCACTTTGAGAGAAAATCCTTTCTACACAGGCCAACGACGAGTTCAGTAAGACAGCTAAATTTGTCATAAAATTGGATATGTTTTCATATTTAGGTTGACTCAAGCCATTTTTTGACGTCTCTCAACCTGTACCAAACTTGAATAATATTCCTTACAAACCAAGGTGTAGAACAACCAAAAAGAGCAACTTTTTTGATGACACAGCGGTAAACAACAGTCTGCCGAAGAGTGTAGTGAACAGTTGTAACATTAACAGGTTTAAGAAAAGATATGACCAGCATAAGATATAACTTAAGAGGCTATTTTTATGAGCTTTGAGCTCCCTTGCCTCTTTGATTTCACTAAGGTACGCATGTATCTTGCTATCTTATAGTACATTTTATATATTTATATTAATTTTAATTTGTTTACCATAATTTATTAAAAAACAGATTTTTTTTTACATTTTCCGAAAAACAACAACAACCTATAAACCTAGAATAAGGTGAAAAAAACTAGCGCTGGCATCCCTATATATATATATATATATATATATATATATATATATATATATATATATATATATATATATATATATATATATATATATATATATATATATATATGCGTGTGTGTATACATCTCTCAAAGTAGCGCGAGAATAAATCCATTAAACCACCTTTCGAAAAAAGGTAATAAAAATATTACTGCAAGGGAAAATTAATCCGTTTTATCTTTCAATGTGGTTTAATGGATATATATATATATATATATATATATATATATATATATATATATATATATACACATGCACACAAATAGCCAACTCATGAGATCATAAAAGAATGTAATATGTCAACAAGTCACTGACCTCTTCACTCACTTTCTCCTTGATGTGTGAAGGAGGGGAGGGGGAGGAGGGGGGAGAAGAAGCGTGGGACAAAGGTAGGGATTTGGGTTTCTTCGAAGACTGTGCGAATCTAAGCGCAGCATTACTACACATCGAGAACGCTATATGCATGCAAGTTTCGGACGTGACAGAAGCGATAGAGATTATAAGTGCCAAGGCAACTTCTTTTTTTTATTTGTACTTTCGAAGAAATCTAAGGTAAAAGAACTTTAACTTCTCAAAATACACAAAACCTTAAAAGACCGCCACCATAAATTGACAACGCTATTGTGCTTGTTTTAAAGTCCTATCCCATAGTCCTTAAAGGTAGAAGGATCAACTAAAAAAAAAGAGCAGAGTTTTACGTCTTATAACCGATCCTAACTACACCCATCTCGACACTGTGCTCTTTGAAAAACTGCATTCTCCTTTGATTGGTTAGTATACTCGGTCGGTGTTGTGTTTGCAAATGAAACGTTACTTAACGAATGGTTTCAGCAAGATGATATGGCTGAAGGATCGGATTCACGGAACATTAATATCGCAACGATCAGTTTGCCTTAACACCAGACTTGTCCCCTCTTGACTTTTTCTCTGGAGGTTTGTCAAAGAAATCCCTCCGAAACGTACATCTTCTATCGTTGAGCTAAAGAATTCGATAAACCATCGCCCCATTGAAATTTTGAAAAAAAATGGCATTAAAAATCTTGTTTTCGTATTAATAAGTAGAGTGAAAAAGATAATTTAGAATCATTTTTCTTTAATCCAGATATAATTTTACTGCCGTTTGAGAGTCATATTTGCTAAATGCCTCACAAATTACCAAAAGAAACTACAAGATTAACTAGAGCCAGTTAATTATATAAATTACCATCACAGGAGCTATCGTTTCATAGGTTATAACAAAAATGAATGCGAGAGCGCACCAACATCTGAACTCGGGTCAGAAGAGGATCCCAGAACTTTTGAAAAGGAAAATGAATCGATAGGCATGCAGTACCGCAAACACGATCATTATTTAACTGTAATGATGTTTGAGTGTGGGATGTGCCAGGAAGTTGCAAGGGAGTATGCTGGTGCCAATGTGTGTGGGGGGGGGGGCGTTATGGGAGTGAGACTATAGCAAAGAAGGAGAAGGTCTCGTGTGAGAATAGTGCAAATTGACAACCTGAGGGAAATGATGTGCGAAGCATATAGGCTGAGGAACAACTGCAATAAATATGTTTATGGTGTGACATCTTTTTTAAAGCGATCTGTGCATGTGAAAATCTATGGACTCGCGGAGAGAATATAAAAAAGTCAGGCTATGCGAACGGTTGAAATACCACGTAAAAGGTTCGTTGATTATGCAAATGAGTGCTTGAGAGAGAAATGGCTGATTGAAGAACAAGCGAATTGATATGAAGTGTATGCATGGAAGAGGGTTTGTGAGAGGCGCACTCTGACTCGATGAGATGCTACAACATTTAGCACCTCATCGCTATTGGTGGCCAATGGCGCGGACAAAATATTTTTTTTAGCTTTGCAATTGATACCTGGAAAGGAAAGGGGTGGGAGGTAAATTTATTTTTAGTGCACATGATAGGTAACATGGAGAAACAAGGAAAAGAAGTACCCAAGGAGACCTTACGGTCCATTCAAGGAGGGTACCTTTGGATTAGCAATCGAACAGGCACATAGCTGCTCAATTGTTTTGCGTCCCAAAACGGCCACTTTTCAAGACTTTGTCTAGTCTTGACTTGAACTGGTCAACAGATTCACTGTTGACAACTTCCACTGGAAGTGCGATTCACTTACCGCAGATACTGTAAGTGAAAAAATTTCCACACAGATTGCGGTTGTAACGCTTCAATTCAAGTTTGAAGACGTGATTGCGCGTTCTGTTCTCACTCAGTGTGAAAATATCCCGGTAGTCAACATTGTCAAACCCTCGAAGTATTTTGAAAACCTCGATGAGCTGACCACGCAGTCTACGGGTTTCCAGCGAGAACAGATTTAATTCCCTTAGTCTATCCTCATAACTTTTATGTCGGATAGAGGGAATCAGCTTGGTTGCCCTGGCTTGTACGCGTTCCAACCTTGCGATGTCCTTTCGAAACGAAGGACTCCAAAATTGTACGGCATACTATTGGGGAGGGGGGGGGGTGAAGTATAAAGGAAGGGCCTAAACGACGATAAAGATGACGTTGATAGGATAAAAAGAGAGACCTAATATGGAAACGTCGAGGAAGAGAAGCATGAAGCTACAAACGGTGCAGAAGATAGAAGTTAGCTAAGTTGACTGCCTTAAAAGAAAATGCGATAATTACAAGGTCGTCCTCGTGACCTATCTTAGTTCCCCCAAAATTATTATCTGCTACCAATCAACTTAAGAAAATAAACTTCTCATTGAGTATTTATTACCTCACTTATTCTCCATCCGTCCCATGTCTCTAGCAAAAAAAATGCGATAAGAATCAAGGGAACATATTATAATAGACTAAATCTTTGAGAATAAACGGTAAAAAGCAGAAAATAAACCGATCGTGGTCAAAATCAAAAAGGAAAGAGGAGAGAGGGAGGGAGAACAATCACATTCCAAAAATAACGAGGGAAACTTTCCGGGGATCAGAAAGGACCGAAGAGGCACAATGAAACCACTCAGTGAATTCCGGCATCCATCTCAGAGGTCTCGCCCGCGACTCGTTTCCAACGGCAACGCAATGACTAAAAGCCCTTTAGTTAGCATACATAAACTAGCGCCATCTAATAAGGAATGAAGAGGAATGATGGCGACAAAAGAATACTCCATATCAAGACAGTAATAGGGCCTTTCCGTTGGGCTCTTCACATATCCCCTTACTTTCACCCCTCGTCTTCAATCCCGCTGTGAGTGTTCAGCATCCCCATGGATTCGATAGATCGTTCCCTCATTTTGTAGGTTCCAATTTCTTTTAGTTTGAAGTCTATATGACTTAATTGGGGGTCCCTTGTCCATTGCTTGGCGCTTATGACTGCATTCCTCCATTGTTCTACATATTTATGATTGTCCACATGTGGCTGTGCAGCCATGACGAAATTGAGTTCAATTTTATGAATATTGTTTTTGCTGTCTTTGGGGTTTGGAGCGCAGCAGCAAGAGAGTGTGTGGGGGGGGGGAGAGCTAACCATTTTTGCTTGTTTCTGGAACCCGCTGGGTAGAGGAAGCTAGATGTGACATGACTGGGGGATAGGGAGACTTGGAGTCCCCGATTCAATTCCTGAGGCAGAATGTTTCGAGCTTCAAAACGTCCCCCCCCCCCTTTCCGTCTCTGATCCAACTCCCTCTCGCTGCCTCCGCTCGGCTTAGGTCTGTTTCACTACCCTGGATTTCTTTTTTGGATGTGTTACAATCATTCACAAACACAACAAGCGGTGAAAGACGAGGACAACGAACAACTTCCGTTTTTATTAGTTATCGTGCTACGAGTATCCCCTTGATCGTCGAACACTCAAAAGTTATTTCGTTGTTCTAGTAACAAATTTCCAATCGTTCAAACTCTATTCAGTCAAATCGCAAAGCTTATTCAAATATCATTAACGAACTTCTAATTCTAGTCAGACTCCAATGGTGCAGACCTATTCGCAAGAATATAGAAACCTTTGACTAGTTTTCTACCTTAACTTCATTTCTACTCGCGAGAAAATCCGGGAACTAATGCTGTTTACGGGCTTCACTGAAAAAGGCAACAATATTTTTCCAAATGATATTAATTCATTTACAATCGTTTATTCCTTTACCATTGTCCAAGAACAAACACCTCCATAATACGTTGGTGAGCACCTCGAATCGGGGCTATCGTACTAGCACACGCACACAACCACTAACTTACCCCCACCCGACTCAGATTTTGTGCCTCAAAGATTCAAACAGGATAAAGTGACTAGAAAGGAAATTAATAACCCCCTCCGAGGCTTGATAGTTAAAAAAATATTAAACCAAAAATGTTGGCTTCAGGGACAAGAGACAATTAAACTTCCAGGTACAGCATATGACAACAAGGAGTAACAACAAGGAAAGAAGGTACCCTAGAAGACCTTACGGTCCATTCAAGGAGGGTACCTTTGGACTAGCAATCGAGCGGGCACATGGCTGCTCAATTGTTTTGCGTCCCTAAACGGCCACTTTTCAAGACTTTGTCTAGTCTTGACTTGAACTGGTCAACAGATTCAATGTTGACAACTTCCACTGGAAGTGCGTTCCATTTACCGCAGATACTGTAGGTGAAAATATTTCCACACAGATTGCGGTTGTAACGCTTCAGTTCAAGTTTGAAGCCGTGATTGCGCGTTCTGTTCTCACTCAGTGTGAAAATATCCCGGTAGTCAACATTGTCGAACCCACGAAGTATTTTGAAAACTTCGAAAAGCTTACCACGTAGTCTACGGGTTTCCAGCGAGAACATATATAATTCCCTTAATCTATATTCATAACTTTTATGTCTGATAGAGGGAATCAGTTTGGTTGCCTTGGCTTGCACGCGTTCCAATTTCGCGATGTCCTTTCGAAATGAAGGACTCCAAAATTGTACGGCATACTCCAGGTGCGGTCGGACGAGGGAGTTGTACAGACACAGTACTATCTCCTTGTTCCGATATCCAAACTGGCGCTTTATATACCCTAACACTGAGAAGGACTTGGGTGTAACTATCACGAGTGACCTCAAGTTCTCGAAACAGTGTATTGAGGTGGAGTAGAAAGCCCAAAGGATGTTAGGGTATATAAAGCGCCAGTTTGGATATCGGAACAAGGAGATAGTACTGTGTCTGTACAACTCCCTCGTCCGACCGCACCTGGAGTATGCCGTACAATTTTGGAGTCCTTCATTTCGAAAGGACATCGCGAAAGGCATTTGCCACGTATCAGACCACTCCCCAATCTTCACAAGATCATCTTGCAGGCGGGCAGTATTTCCATACTTTGCAACGTTCATACCAAGCTTGGTATCGTCGGCAAATTTAGAAATCTTGGCAACCATGTCACCGTCCATGTCGATGACGTAGATGATAGTAGTGGTCCCAGGACAGAACCTTGAGGCACACCGCTAGTAATGGGCACCCACCCAGAAGCCTGTCCATTCACCACCACCCGTTGCCGTCTGCCACTTAACCAGTTCTCTATCTAGCCGGCTACTCTTCCGTCTATGCCCAGCGTTCCCACTTTCCGGAGAAGGCGGCGGTGTGGTACCTTATCAAAGGCTTTCTGAAAGTCTAAGTACACCACATCCACCGCCTTGTCCCGATCGTGCTCACTGAAAAGGAAGTGGAAGAATTCCACAAGGTTCGTCAGGAATGACCGTTGCCTTGGGAAGCCGTGCTGGGAACTCCTCAGTAGCAGGTTTGACTCTAAATGCGACGTTATTTTGTCCACCATCATGCTCTCCATGAGTTACCGACTATCGAAGTCAGACTGATAGGTCGGTAGTTCGACGGTTGGCTAAGGTCTCCTTTCTTGAAGATAGGAGTCACCTCCGCTTCACGCCAGTCTCTAGGAACGCATTCGGTCCGGATTGACATGTTGAAGATTGCGCTCAGGTGTCGTGACACTTGATCGCGCACTTCTTTCAACACTTTAGGTAGAAACCCATCCGCGCCAGGCAACTTATTCGTCATTAGGTCGTTGAGGAGGTTAGCATTTTCTGCATCCGAGTGCTTTAATGTCCCCTCCTTATTCCTCAAAGGGCCAATCGTTCGACGGATTGGTTTACGGCTGTTTACATATCCAAAGAACTCCTTGGGATTATCTTTACAAAGTCTCGCCACTCGGAGTTCTTCAGACCTCTTAGCCGCCCTTATGCTGGACTTCCCTCTCCTGGCTAACCTCTGGTATTCGTCAAAGTTACCCGAGATCTTCGATTGCCGGTACACATTTCTCTTCTCCCTAAGCAGTTGGCCGATTTCTCGATTAAACCACTTTGGTATAACAGAAGACCGACGGGAGCATTTCAGAGGGATGAAACGCGATTAAAGACATGAATGTGCTTTTGAAACTCTTCCACGAGTCTTCAACAGCCTCGCACACTTCTAGCCTCGCGTCAGTCAGTCCTGCACGAAGACCTGCAAAGTCTGCTCTTCTCAAATCAAGTTTCCTCGATTTACGATTTACTAGTTGCAGGCCTTGCCTTTGGGACTTTGACTACAAATATAATTAGTCGGTGGTCACTGCCACCGAGTTCTTCGCCAACACAGAGGTCCTCAACGATGTCATCCTAGGAGGTGAAAACCAAGTCTAGGAAATTTTCTCCTCTCGTTGGCTCTCTCACCCATTGAGTCAGGAACTCGTTGAACGCGAACTCCAGGAGTAGTGCGTTCTCTCGTTTCCCAGTCAACATGGGTATTGAAGTCACCCATGGTGATACACACTGTCTTTTACAAGTTCGCCCAACAGCTGGTACAGACTCCTGTCCTGTTCTAAGAGTTAGGCAGGGGGCCTGTAAAGCACCAGGGTCCTGTATCTGACAGAACCTATCTCTAGGTCAACACCTATTAGTTCATGGTCGGATACGATGTTGCATTCCGTCGAGTTGAGAGTATCCTTGACATACAACATCACACCGCCACCCTCTCTGTCTGGCCTATTTTTCAGGAAGAGTTGGTAACCGGGAATCGTGAATTCACCTTCAAAATCTCGGCTTGAGGTTTTTACCCACGACTCTGTGATAGCTACCATTTCAGGTTCTTCTGTTGCTACGAGGCCACGAATTTCAAGAAACTTGTTTCTGATAGAACTCGCATTAAACAGAAGACTTTCAGGGAGTCCCCGAACGTAGGACTCCGTACGCTCTTCCGTTTCCCGGCTTATTTGTTGGCGAGGAGGCACCTCTCTTTGCGACCTCTGAGAAGGTCGTTCCAGGAGTGACACGGGCGTACTGGCGTACGTCCGCCCTCACTCTGGGCCGGATACTCCTTTGGGTCCTCTCTACGACATCCTAGATCATGTTCGACAGAAAGGCCTTTCCTTTAAAGGAAAGATGTACCCCATCTCTTTGGTAGAGATTATTTCTACCATAAAAGGTGCGGTATGGGTCCACAAAAAAGACCCCCTCTGCCAGGCGCCGGTTCAAAGAGACGTTCATCGAGTGAGCGGTCCGTGTTGGACCTCTCCTCGGGAGCATCCCGACTTCAACACGCTTGCGGGTTTTCAGCCTACAGTCGTCCACGGCACCCATAACCGTGTGGAGGATTTTGTCAGTAGGGCCTACCCTACCTCCTCTCAGGTAGAGGTCGTTGCCACTGACCATCAGAGCAACGACTGATGTGGTGGTTACCCCATCCTGGCAGGCAGCTTACCTTCACACTAGTGCGAAGGCGGGCCGCTAGCAGGTGCTGCAGACCTAGTGTTTGAGAATCACCAATAAGTGTGACACTTGCACATTGTCTGCAGACAACTTAGTCTTCCCTTTCGGAAGCGACTTGCCGCTTTCCTCTTTTATCTCTGCATTTTTCTTCTTCTTCTTTTCTTGTCTTCCTTGTTTTGTCTTCTGCTTCTACTTTCTCGTCCTCTGTTTCCACTTTCTTTTCTTCTTTCTCTTCTTGCCAGTCCTGCAGCAGAAGAATCCTGCTCTTGGACGTCGGAAGCCTTCTCTCCTGAGCATCTGCACCTCTCTGTTTTTAAGAGTTGAACCTCCCTTTTGAGGAGGAAGTTCTCATCTCTCAGTTGAGCGATGCTCTCGCCCAGGCGCTTCTCTAGTTCGTAGAAGTCACAGACACTAACGGCATATGTGAGCTCCTTGCAACTCCTGCCCCCGAAGTCTACACTCCATCTGTAAACTTTGCATATTTTGCAGGTTAACTTGCGGAACGGAGGACCATTCCTCTTTGCCATCTTAAAAACCCTCGAACCATACGCATTAAAAAAGGGGTTTTTTGTGTGATTTTCTCTCGCACTAATCACATCCGCATATTTCCAGGAGGTTTTCGGTCGTTCGGCGAACAGAAACCCTTTGACCAAGCATACCAACCCGGAGGCCTGGGCCGGACGTCCCAAATCGTGCCGCAGCTCCCAACTGAACAGCACGAGAGCCCCAGTGATCTGGTTCTCTGATTTTTCGACAGGGGTGCTTGAGGTGTAACTGTCTTCCTACTAAGCCCTACTAATCAACTAAAAGGGCTAGACTTAAGGCATATAGTAAAGCTAAGTGCCCACGACTTCATCCGAGATCTTTAGCTGATCTGTCTGGCAACCAGCAAGGCACAAAAGCTCTCTCACCAAAGAGCAGTTAAGCCTTTGTTCACCAAGTAGTGGTCACACACACACACACACACACATATATATATATATATATATATATATATATATATATATATATATATATATATATATACAGAGGGAGAGGGGGAGAGAGAGAGAGAGGGGGGTAGATGGGAGAGAGAGGGGGGTAGATGGGAGAGAGAGGGGGGTAGATGGGAGAGAGAGGGGGGTAGATGGGAGAGAGAGAGGGGGGTAGATGGGAGAGAGAGAGGGGGGTAGATGGGAGAGAGAGAGGGGGGTAGATGGGAGAGAGAGAGGGGGGTAGATGGGAGAGAGAGAGGGGGGTAGATGGGAGAGAGAGAGAGAGGGGGGTAGGGAGGGGGAGAGGGACAGAGAGCGAGAGAGATAGAGAGAGAGAGAGTTCGGAGAAGGGTAGGCTTCCATATTGACTTGGTCACAAGAAAAGTAAAAGAATACAGAAACGCCAATCCCTTAATTCCGATCGGACACGAACAGTTAAGTGAAGCACTAAGAAGCTTTCCCTTAAGAGGCCAACAACCTGAAACAAATCAATTCGGGGTTCTAGGTTGAACCAAGTGTTCCTGTCAGATATCGCAATACTTTCTTTCAAAGCGAAACAAGAAAGAAAGGAAAACGAATGACAAAGGGAATCCGACGGCAAGAGAACTTTCGTCTTCCTCAAGATGCGGAAAACATCAAAGGGGAGGAGGAAGGGACGGGCCGCAAAAAAAAGAAGGGCTCTGTGTAACAGGAAGTAGTCGACGAAAGAGAATGAAAGCCGCGGAAATGGATAAACATGGCCAGCGGAAGACCGTTTTTTTTTTTAGCAATCCACAGCCATCATGCCAAGACGAAAACATTGAGGCGGACACAGACAATAAATTGTGGTGATCGAAATCACAAGAGTAAATGATCAGTAACGAAACAAACTTAAAACCAACAACATATGGGTAATGGAACTATTCGGATGTAACGGTGAAAAGGAGGAAAAATACGCGTGAAATTTTGATAATCAACAGGACAGATGCAAAAGAAGAAAGGTAAGGAATGGTAAAAAGAAAAGTGAACTGACAGGCGTTTCAAAAGCAAACTGCGTCAACTCTAAATAAAACCCCAGGAATGAAAGCAATCAAATTCGCAAAGAAAACAAGGTGATATACACCATAGAGGTCTCTAGAACCACCGAGAACAAAATAGCCTTAGGCGAAATCATTAAATAGTATTAATTAATAAAAAGCAATGTGGCCGGAGGTCTACCACAAGAAACAGAATTCATATAAACATTATCACAAACAAAAGTCACATGATAATAAAACAGCCACATTCCAAAATATTAACATCGGTGATTAACGCAACTGTTGTCACTCCGAACGGCACACCGCTACATAACAACGAATAACAAGGTCCTGTCGGATCAACGCTCCAGTGCCTGAGCGGGAAATACCATACACACACGACGTTCTCTCCCCAGATGACAAGAGACTATAACGACCACTAACAGACAAATAAACAAACAAGAGGCCCCGCCCCGCCCCGCCCCTCGCGTCGGGGCTCCCAAGATCCCTATTAAACTTTGTCGCGAGATACACTAGAGAGGAGTTTCCTTACGATCAGTTCATTCGCCGGCGGAACGGTAGTTTCAATGCCGGTGATCCTTGGCAGCCGTCAACGCTTCAACACGAAACCGATGATTGTCTTATGGCGAATTTTCAAACCAGTGATTTTCTGATATAATCCATTCTTCTCTCGACGGCTACGTCTCCACAGTACTTTCGAATCATTTATCTACCATCTTCGTTATATCCCATCCGGTTAAGGACTTCCTTACGACCAAGTTTCTACCCACATTAACTCGGCCGGTTATCTCCACTCGTTAATCTGTCGTCGTCGTCGGCGATTCGATTTGAAGCACAGACTCCAACACGGGCGACAATACCTTTCAAATCTTATTCTACCTCAGCTGGCTAAATAGAATTTCTTTTCTCGATTGCGATCTGTCGCTATTAAGTCGGCCATTTCTGTTAATAATATTCATTTATTCTATTTTCCGCAGTGAACGCATTATATTTTTTGCAGTCACATATATTTTGCGATAATTTCTATCATATATGCGCACAATTTTGTTCTAAATAACTAAAACGCCGGAGTATCTTCACCTCGTTGGCCATCCACCTCTTTCACAATTAGGGCCAAAAAATCTGGGTATAAACGATAAGGGCTAGAGACGTTTACTAGGAGAAGAAAAAACAAGGGATACGATGAACAGAAAGTTAGAAAAAGAACCAAAAGATGGGACAAGAGTAGTAAAAGAGAATCAAAGTGGCATTAGCAAACATCTTAACAGGAGGGCGGGATTTTTTGTTTTGTTTTTTAAAGAAAAAGTTCGGTAAAGAGAACAGTACATACTCAAAGCCATTACTTAAAACCAATCTGTAAATTCTAATACAGGGTTGGAAAAGAAGATGTGCCAGGAGGCCATTATCTCTATTAGTAAATAACCAAACAGCCCTTGGTCAAAATACTCGGCCTCACTCATATAACACTTCGCACGTAAGAAACTCAAAATCTAAAAACTATCTATTCTACGAGAGGCGGTCAATAAGTTTTGCGAATCGGTACGGCAAAACAGAGGAAGGGGGATGGCCGTTTGTGGGGGTGTTAGCACAAGTCAGGACCTGCAGCCGCACGCTCCTGCCTCGTCTATTTAAGAAGCAGTAATTGATCGCAGATCGTCAGTCACAAATCTTTCAACAATGGAGAAAGTTGAGCGCAGCGCAGTGATCAAATTTTTGACCAAGGAAGGCAAGAATGCAAAAGAGATCCATGAGCGCATGGTTGCAGTGTACACCGACACCGCACCTTCCTATGCAACCAATGCTCGCTGGAATAGGAAGTGCCGCCATGGTCGTGAGTCCCTTGAAGATGACCCCCGTCCAAGTCGCCCGTCAGACGTGACTAACGAGGACAATGTGGCCCGTGTGGAGAGGATGATCATCGAAAATCAACCGGTGAAGGTCGAAGAAATCGAGCGAGAACTTGGAATATCACATGGAAGTGTTATCAACTTCATCCACGACAATTTGGACAATGACCAAGTTCTCTGCCCCTTGGGTCCCTAGAAACCTCACGCATCATCGACTTCAACGTCGTCAAGCAGCCCTGCGCGAGTGCGGATTCGAGGAGCTCACCCCCCCCCCCTACAGTCCAGATCTGGCCCCTAGCGACTACTTTTTATTCCGCCAGCTCAAGGCTGCAGTACGTGGACGCCGGTTTGGGGACGATGAGATGTCCAGCTCGCCGTTCAGGAGTGGATTGAACAGCAGTCGGGAGATTTCTGGTTGTCGGGAATTCGAAGCCTCAGGGACAAGTGGCACAAGTGTATTGAAGTCGAGGGTAGTCATATTGAAAAATAATAAAACACTTTTCATCCTATCTCGTTTCCTTATATCCGAATTGCAAAACTTATTGACCGCTGGAGATGATGGAATGAAACCATCCTGAACCTCCCGGCCTTCTGCAATAGGGGCAAACTCCCATAAAAATGTCACCTTCAGGGCACTACGGATGAATCATTATTTTTCAACAAATAAAACAATTTTTTAGAGTTTGAAATCATTTCTAAGTATGAATTGGTTATTAATCAGAATAGGAAAAAATCCCCAGCCTATTTTCAATGGAGAATTAATAGAGCCTTGGATTAGTTAGTAAATTGCGTCATTCATCCCTTCCTGTTTATTGATGTACGGTCTCTTTGGCGACCCCCAAGAAGGGCATAACTGCCGAAAAATTCATTTAATCTCCAAATAGGAACACGAAAAACAAACAGGGGCCCCAACATGCAACCAACACCGAAAGTAATGAATACTATGGAGAGGGCTAGGCTCCTCCCAAAACTCTTATAATGAGCGGTAGCGAACCCGTTCGTCTCTGTACTGGGACAAATACAGAGCCCGAAGCTCCCAAGTCTAGGATCTTCAATAAGAATGTGGCCGATAGTTCAGGACCAGAGACCATCGAAGCAGGGGGGGGGGGGGGGAAGTCGCTGTTCAATTGCACGCCTCTTTAGGTTTCTGTGAGTCGCCTCTCATCTTGTTTGCCAGGCAGCCAGCTCACTAAGGGCTGACCCAATCCCTGCAATAAAGTCAGAGTGGGGAAGACAGAAACGTAGGTGTGGCCACCCAGTCTTTGAAGAGAGTCGGACACAATCATTTCCTGGACTCCTCCAAGTCCAAGAATCCATTAAACAATATGGACATTCTCCGGCTCGCGGCAGCCGGGGGATGCTCTCCTAACCGAAGAGAGTAGCGATAAGAGCAGCCATTGCAGCCGAACAACGTCAATGCGCATCTCATCGAGGCGAGCCCATGTTAGGTACAAGGCTGCGGTCAGGGTGAAGTTATGGATAGACACAGAAGTAAGCCAGCTTAATCTTACCCCCCCCCTAAAAAAATCTGAAACCCACTGGCTTCGGCAGACATGAGGATAGATAGGCATCTTCGCTGCATCCACAGACATTGATGGGTCGTTCGTCTACGTAGAGCGTAGCGAGAACATTGTCCGGCTGCACGAGGTGATATAGTTTATGCTCAAGGCAAAGAGCAACGCTGAGGGTACTTCTGTGGGACGCCCATTTCCTGCCATATAGAACGGAGAGAGAGCGCCCCCCCCCGTACACGGGATAGACCATCTCGCTGACACTCCCGACAGAAAAATGGGAAGGCATCCCTCGTACACAGTATCAAGGGTAAATTTATATTGTCCGCGCTCTTCAATCTTACAGACCTTCAGAGCCCTATCCAGTAAAGTAGGTTACCGCATCAAAAATCACAGTAGCGGAGGGAGCAGAGCATCAGACGAACTTGCGAAAGACGCACAGTGAAGGACAAAGGTGGCATCAGTTGTCCAAAGAGTAAGCTAACCTCATATTTAACAAAATCTCTCGACTTAAGAGTCACGAAATAAGAGGAATAGTTGGGAAACCAGCGGGAATATAGTGATCTCTCCCCGGTTTGCAAAAAGCAAGTACGGTAGCCATTCGCCGGAAACTTGGAGTATACCATCAGACCGTTTCATGTTGGACGAGACGAACAAAAAGACCATGGCTCGCTGACCCAGGTGTTCAAGTAAGGCGGTATCTACACACGAAGCTTAAGCCGAACGTAGCTCGTTTAGTGTAAACAGGTTGTTGCAGGGTCCCCCGCATCGGCAGGTCAAGTCTAGTCAGCGGGTTCATCCAGGCTAGAGAATGTGGTCGCGAAAGATCCCGCCAGGGAGACTAAGTCCGATATTACGGTCTCATCCACCTGGAGGATATGATTGGGAAAAGACGGGGGGCGATAACTAATCCTGAAACGTTATGACGCGCTTACACACATCTGCATGGGGTTTTCGCTTTAAGTGGAGACGTATGGACACCAAGAAGAGCAACGGGTGTGCTTCGAATCGTACCAGAACATAGTTCTTGCTCTACAAAATTCACCTATAGTGAAATATTTCGGGCTGCGCTTGTAGCGGATATAGGCATATCGCTTCTCTCTAAGGGTTACCTCACACTCAGCCGACCACTAAGGTAGCAGGAGGGTGCAAAATACCAGATGTTCTATAAATTAGTGAGGCGACGGCGATAAGGGGACCGGAGAAAACTAGATGACCACACAAGTCCATCTAATCCTTTCGAGTGAGAGGGAAAAATCAGCCATTTTCTGAAATGCGTGTCATCACGTGGGCTACAAGGACGACCGAAATGGTTTGTCGTGCGACAGCGTTCCTACAAAGGATATTTGGATGGGAATGTGACTACTACCATGAAGGTCGTTGACTACCCCACAACCCCAAATCCAGGAGTGAGGCCGGAGAGCACAGGGATATATCGATGAAAGAAAATAAAGTGGTTCTCCGACATCCATCCCCATTTAGGACATGGATTTCCAGCTCTTCGTTCATATCCACCATTACCTGTCTGCTGGGCTTGATCGTGTGGTACCAACAGGTACCAGGCGTAGCAGTATCCACAGGGTGACTCCTACAGAGACTGCTTTAATTGTGGAAGAGATCCAGCGACCGGATAATGAAATTCATATAAAGATCAGACTGACAATCTTTGGCATGCCAGTAGGCATCAGAGGATCGGGGAGAGCTGCATTAGTACGTTTTGCCACCAACTAGCGAGCGTTGGAACCCTTGGTGGACGAAGAGATTGCCATCTGTGCAAAGGTAGGGCAATCAAAAACTGGCTGCTTGCGAACAGTGAGGCAGTAGTATTGTGACGATTGGGCTATAGGTGATGACGTCTGTGGAACTGCCTGTGTGCATCCCCACCACTCTCTATGCACCGCCAATTGGGGATTAGTCCCTAAGGACCGATTTTATTTCATTTTTTGGCGTCCTCTCTTGCTAGGGATGGAATTGAGTAAATCTTAACTATTTCTAGACGAGTGAGGTGTTCCTTTAGATGTCTTGTCCTGCTGTGGAAGACTGTTCAAACTAACCGATCCATATCCCTTCCCCTTTTAAGAATGAAAGGGAAAATGTCTCCCCCATAGAGATTAAATATAGCAGAATATAACTACCTATGTGTGATTATGGCAACAATGTGAAGTTTGCAATTTTAGTGTCACCTAAACCGACTAAATAACATAGGCCGATAAAAGTGGCTTCAGCTGAAATGACGCGAGTATAATTAGAGCGAAATGCGTGAAAGAATAACGAATGTACACAAATCAGGGGAATGAGGAATTCAAAGGGAGTTGGGAAGAATATGCGTTCAATGGAAATGACAAATAGAACAAACAAAAGAGAAACTATAAACGAACAAAATTAGGAGACGAACAGGGAAAATAGAGCGCACTACTCTCCACTATCCTATCTCTCGATGAAAGCAAAACAAACCCACATTTAACGGCTTCATTGGCAGCCGGCAGATATTCGTTCACTTAATCGCCATCCGAATTTTTATTCTAAGTTCTGGGGAAATATAATAATAAAATTTTGATGGGGGAGCCGAGAATCTAGTAAATCGATAAGTTTGAGGCAGTAAATGCCGAAATAGGAACCGTAATAAACCAAACCGGTTGTCGGTTCCGACACCTGGAACCGAATCGTTAAAATACACACGGGAATAAACTGGTCGCCAAATGTAACGAGAATTACCCATTAGTTTAATGGTCTTCCGTGGCACCAACCATCGAGGGAATATCAACGAAAAAATAAAATTAGTTTAAAGCGCTTTTAAAATTCGAATCGCCCTCATAAACGCCACAAAACCGATTGAATATTTTGGAAAGAGGTGGCCTGCCTCCAGACACTATGCCCTCCCAAACAAACTTCGTACCACCAAAGGGAGCTGTAGCGGCTACCGTTGGCAATTTGCCGGTAGATATAACCTTAAATGATCTAATCTAGAGGAAGCGGGACAATCGTCGACGCAAAGCCCCAAGGGCACAGGATACCGCGGGTGTATGCAATCCGAAGGCCACAAAATACTACCCGAAACCGTCGAGGGCAGAAGTTCAAGGGGGACAATCAAGGCGCGATGGCACCCACCTTTTCAGCCAAAGCACTTGGATCCCTGGCGCTCATACAATGCATAATACTCGGCAACCTCACCCCACAGCGTGTCCAGCGACTAAACAAAATGCAATCATCCTCACGTTAGCCCATGGCACGAGAGCTACGAAAAGTGCCGATGCTATGGACGAGCGAGGGTGATATTAACACCCAAAGAGCACGGGGGGGAAATCTCAGACTCGCAGAGAAGTGTATTAAAGGTTGCCGTCTCCGGGGCTGGCACAAGGTAATCGGGGGGGGCTAAACTAAAAGAACAATAACAAAAGATAATCTCTTGGCAACAACTTACAAGAGGGGGGCATAAACCTCTAGGAACTAACTTGTCCATATAAAGAGTACATTTTGTGATAGAACCAAACGCTCTTTGAGGTTCAGAATCTTCTTTCTTTCGTTACATTCTAGCACCGGAATCCAATAACCCCTTATTTTTATAACAAGGAGAATAAGATGCGATAGTCAGTAAGCAAAACCTCTCTAGTTGGGATTCAAAGACAAACATCGTACGCGGAACATAACTTTGCCAGAACCTCCCGAGCAAATAACGACTATAAGTCTTTCCTATTATTTGCTTCAGATTGAGATCACCGTTTATAAATGTCGCAATACACACAAACACAAGCACGATGCTTGCAATTACGCACACACAAACATACTAAAAAAAAGAGGCGCAGTTTTTTGGGGGGAGGGGGCATGAATAAACCTTAACCCCCCCCCCTCTCCAATTTTCTTCCCGGCGTCATCAAAAGGATCGTTTATAAAGCTCCTGCACTTCTACGCGACCTACTAGAATCTCTGTGGGAAAGAGGGAGGTGGGGGCGTTTTTACACCCATATTAACGCCACTCTATCCCGCAAACCCCAAACTTCATAATGACTAGTACCGTTGGAATCGGGGAACCGAACTGGTGATTATCGTCGATATTTTCACTCGCTCAGGTGATCATCATCCACAACCCTGACGAGTCACGGCAGCCAAAGTTCAAAGTCGCAGAGGACGACTGAAAAAAAAACACCCTCCGTTGCTGGCGGCGCGTTCACATTACCGCTAAAGTGGGAAAGGGTCATTCATTACCAAGAAAAAAATTACTATTTTGTACTTATAAGCGACACTCGCTGTCAGGGCTACCAGGAATTCCACCTTTCGCCTTAAAAAAAAGGAAGCTAGGGGATTTCACACGTAATCTTCCTTCCGGTGTGCTATTAAAATACTCCTTATTCTCCATGTTTAAGTGTCAGACCTCTTTATTCTTCAATTGTTTGCATCTCCTGCATTTCTCACCACGCGCAATTAACTCGCCTCGTTGGATTAGGATTTGTTTGGTTTTTTTACCCAATAAGAGAGAAATCAGTCCAAGGTGGTCGTTTCGTCCAAGTTCCTTCCTCCTTCCATTTCTCCAACAACCAATAATACCTCCTTTATCCCAAATTTTCCTTAACATCCACCGGCTCTACATCTGGAGTTAAGGCTTACTCAATTTATCCCTTACCAACTCCCGTCTCCCCCTTTTACCAATCGCGGCCTCCCTAAGGGACTTTGAAATTCTGACCCCACCCCCTGTAAAAGAACTGGTAAAGAGGGTCCACGATAGGGCGCACGCAAAATATAGCTCCCCCTACACCATAGATAAAAAGGTCTGTCTGCCTTATGTGAGCTCCACCCTTTCATTTACCGGCATTATTTCTAAATCCCGGCAATGACGGCCTGGCCTGCCGGCCACTCAAGAGTCTGGGGGCCTCGAATGACCTACCAATTTACCGTTGTCTTAACAGCGGACGCAACACAAAAGAACGCCTCGCTCGTGGCCACTAGTTTAAACGTACACGGCTTTATTCATGTGGACGCAATATTATATATATACATACACACACACACACTATCGTCTTTTGCTCTCACTTAAAATACGTCCAACTTTCCAGATAAGCCGCCTTCGGGGGGCCGCTTACCTTCCACACGAAGCCCTGGCAAAAGGGGCCAACGCCCGCAGAAGCGCCTGACCTTAGTGTCGAGGAGGAAGAAGCAAGTTAGGGAGAGTCAGTCCCTCCCTCCCAATCTCACCGCTTCCGTTGCCAACATCTACTCACAAACGTGGCGGTGGGGATGCCTTCGTTGGTTTTTCAGTTTTAGAGTAAATACCCCGATCCGGATTTCATCCAACAATTAAAACACTGCCGTCTGTTTCGGGGGTTTCCACCCCCACCCCCCAGCCCTCCCTCGCGGAACGGGTTGACCCTCCCTTTTGACCTCCTCTGGTCGCTGGTTGGTGGCAAAACAAAGTTCTACTCTTTCCCCCTTTTACCCTTCCCTCGTACCCATCGGCTGATCTTTATGTCAACTTCATTATCCCGGTCGATAAGTGGTTCTTTCTACCCCCACTCCTACTAACTATAGAGTACAAACGAGTACTAAGGACAACATATCTCGCAGGATGGGGAGGTCAATCAACAACCATACCATCGTCCACTTAAAATATCTCTGGAAAGGCCAGTAATAATCAAGAAACTATGGTACCCCGACCCCAACGAGTAATAACTTTGTACAATGCTTAAAATCCCCCTACTCCTCTTCCTTGGCCGGCTGCAGAATTTAGATTGGCGTTTGTCCAAAGCGCTTTGGCCTCGGGTTCATTTTCCAATTTCCTATGGCCCCATTTCACTCAGCCCCTCTGTCTTATGGTGGTGGTGGGGGGGAGGGGTTCCCCCGGAGGACGAAAACACACCGAGAAAAGAAATTTATAGGGATTTTACACCCCAAATCTGCACACTTAGGATTGCTTTTATTTCTATCGGTTTGGGGACCTACTGATTACAGTGGGATCCGAACCACGGGTCCTACAGCGTATGGCAGTCGTCGCGAAATCGACCAAAATTTTGTCTCCATCCGGCGACTTATCGCACCTGACGTAGCTTAACATCCAAAAAGCGGAAGCTGCGATTTGAACGGAGCGTTTTTATTTTTTCTTATAGAGGCCCTCTAACGGCCGCCAGAGAGGGTACAGCCGCTGGAAAAGGTGAAAATTTAACAAAGAGCAAACAATAAGAATTTAACTAAAAATAAGGAGAAACAATATGCTAACAATAAACTATAAATAAAAAAATAATTACATAAACAATTTAGAGTCAGAGTCGCCTTCTCCAGGGTGCAGGGAAAAATCCCTACAGGTATATAAACAAACGCCTATTCCCGTCAATAAAGTCCCCGGTCAATTTTCTTTCGTAATCTTCATAAACGCCAAATTGGGACTATAACTGACCATTATGTATTACGAGTGTCACCGATTTGCCTAAATTGGTTTATGAGACACCAATACAATTAGGCATCTACTAATGGGGCCATAATTGCAAACAGCTATATACTATTTTGTTTTTTTTTTGTGCTCACAGTATTCGTTAAGAGACATTATTACCCAATTAAGTATCGAGGAATTGGGCGATGACATGTAAACTAAAAGGAAAAGTCCCAATATTCTCATAAATTGCGATGGTTCCACCAAACTTATAAGGCATTATGAAAGGGACCATATTAAACTTGGTTGAGTTATGCTGGCTGCACCCTGCCCGAGGACTTTGTTTCTCTTTGTATTCCAACAGCTAAATCTCCGATTAAAAGCACAGACGCGCTCCGAGCGGGTCCATTCGGCCACTACTTATTCAAGACAAATTCTCCAAGCCAGCTGACCCCTGAAAGTAAGGGTATGCAACTTATATTTGTAATACTGGGGTAGGTAGAACCTTTATTAATTGCCAAGTCACTAATCCTCATTCAAATTAAGCAAAACTAAGTATATCGTTAGACCAAAGTTACGATTCCACCAAATTATGTTCTTTAATTCTTAGGCGGCTCAACATTAGATATAAATGGTCTTTGCTTTGAATAGAAAAAGGTGAGGAGGAAAAATCAAATTTACTCGGGGTCTTTAAAGAAAGATACTACCGATCTCATTATACGGACGAAATTAAGTCTAACGAAAATAGGGGTGTATTTATTAAATTGGGGAGCTGCTTCAGATTTCCCACGACGGGTTTGATATCTACAGAGATTCAAGGAAAGGGGACTTTCTCGATGGGGGAAGTTATCACCCCCAATCTAGAAACGAAGCGGGCGGGGACCAATTGATAGGACGATATTTAGTGGACGCAGAAGTAAAAAAATACTCCCTAATGAGACGCACCTTAACATGCGTTTGGTGCCCAGTTTTATAGACGAACAGACAATCCCACCCACCTATGTCACAGCCTCAGAACAAACCTATCATCACCCAGGAACAAGAAGTCCACACTCTCCTGACCTCACTGTTTATTCTCTCCTCCCTACCTACATGTCCACCACAACAAAGACAAGGCACATGATGACCCAAATCCCTGCACGCCTTCCCTAACAACCTGCCAAACACAATACTACGGGCACCCTAGAAATTCGCCAGAGGAGGATAAGAACATAAGAAAAGAAGGAGACTGCAAAAGACCATTCATAGGCACGACCGCTTATCCCCACAATATTATAAGCCGCTAGCAAAACAAGCCAACCTATCTGCAACCACAGCACTGCTAATTCCAATCACTTACTGGAACACTGCCCAATCTTGGCACCCCTCCGACGTTTCTTCAGCCAGACCCGTGGGTCCGCCCCACCACGATGGCAGCTTTCCTTCTCAGGACACGGATTGGTCAGGATACCCGCCGAGGAGCAAGAGGTTTAATCAAGTCCTTAGTTTAGTTGTTTTTTTATATTAATTACAGGATTTTATGCACCAAGTCTCGAGAAGCGGGATCGATCCCACTAATGGAAGCAGACCAGGTACCGCGCAAAAATCGTACTGCGGTACCGTGAATCTACCCGGTTCGTGCGACCTGAAGCCGTCGAAGGAGCGATAAGACGCAACTTCCAAGTACCGCTCCGCCGTCTCCCATCTTTTTTGCCAGGCAGCCCGACGGGCCGACCTGATTCCTGCCATGTTAGTCAGAATGGGTTCTTTGGCGGCGGCCTCAGTTCCCTAATCCCTACCCTAAATGTCCAGGAACCCAACAGAAGACGAGCTCGACATTCTCCTGACTCGTAGCAGTCAATGCATCACGGAGACTGCGACCATGTGGGGGCTCCAATACCACAAGGGGATTTACCGCGGTCTCGGGGTTCGTGAAGAAAGTGATGAAAGTGTCCCGAATATACATAAACCTCATAATATCCAAAATACCAGGTGATTATTGCTTAGGGCGCCAAACTACTGAACCTCTCAGCAGTCGGTCGACTGATTTAACTGATAGTTATATTTACATTACTTAATAAAACTATTCTCGTGTTGGCATAACCTCCAATCAGCTGTTTAAGTAGAACTTGTTCTTCTCGATACTTTGAGTTATTTTCTATTCATTCTATTCTTCTTCTGATTCCTCTCTCCCTGCCTCCTTCACCTCTTCCCATTATTTGTTTGGTTACTCAACAAATGGGGATGGATTTCGAGCGAGACATCTGCAGGAGTAGATCGTTCTTGTGGTTTGACTAAGAAGCGAGAACCAACAAGGGAACATGTCAAAACGTTTTTAAAGAGATGTCAAGAAAGTGGTGAGGGTGAAGGAAATGTGAATGTGTGAAAGAGCCTATGGCCGCATATGAACCTACCGGGAGGGCATGCAAACCTTCGGATGGCAGCAACAGCAGGGTTGCTCATGCTCTTCCCACCACTCCCCCTACACGCGATGAGGAGGGATTCGTAACAAGGGGGGCGAAGATGGGCGAAGCGAAAGAAAATGTGTGGAAGGCAACAAGCCGAATAGTTTAAAGAGTAAACTACTTGGGGCAAATACGACTAGCACAGCGGGTAAAACCTGCGGTCGTTGGGAACCAGGCGGGGATGAAATTCTCCACCCTCCCCCCAAGAATAAATGCGAATAAAAAGACATCTAATTAATAATATTTCAACGTGGGCTTCCTCAAATACATAATTCGTTTCGGCCCTCGTTCCGTTGCCCTCCTCCGGCCGTCGGCCTCGCGGACGCAATTTGCGCCTCTGGTCAACGAGCTAACACAACCACGCCCTTCCTAATTACACCCCAAACAAAAGGAGAAAATAGACATTAATTTATAAAAAAACAAACAAAACAAAAACGTTACAGCTCGAGCAGACACAGATACAACAATAGCACAAAAAGTTGTCTCATGGAGGTTCGATTGTTTGATAAACCGACTCTTTCTAGAGATTGAGTTAGGCGCATTGCGGGGCTGAGAAGTGTTGGGAGATTGCACATGTAGAAAACATCAGGGATCGATTATTTACCGACCGGGAAGCCCAGCCCCGGCTAACCCCCATCCTTTTCCCACCCGGGTCCCGGTCCCGGCTCCGGCCAAATATTAGTGACTAAGTCCCTGGTTTCGGCAAAATTACGACCCGTCGGTCAATTATATAAAAAAATGTTCAATAATACTGAAAACTTCGACTACACGCCATCAATCTTACAAAAACTAGGGTGTAAACAAGTGCAGTTGCCAGGTACACGGAATTCACGGACCTTTTAGCTGTGTACAAGTTAGTTATCCTTTTTAGCGTCTTTTCAGTCTCATTTCTACGAGGTAAGACGTGCAACGGTGGACCGCCATTCCTCTCTATCCAAGGCAATCTCTCTCCTCAGATTATGCTTTGTCAAATCCTCTTCCATGTTCTTTCTCCAAGTTTTCTTAGGCCGACCAGGTGGTCGGGGCCAGGCACCTCCGGATTTCTTATCCTTCCAATTCCTTCGTCCTCGCAGACAACGGTCGAGAATGCCTCGGTTAACGCCCAAAGAGGGAGGAACACTTCAGCTAGGAAACACTTCAGGCACTCGAACCAAGGCAAAACTCATTCAGCAGCAGCAATTAGATACACAAGACGAATGAATGAAATCATCATTAACCACTTCGCCCACAGAGTGTGGTGGGCGCGAGCAACGCTCCTAAGACTACCCGCCCCTTCCACCTCCCTTTATACCTTATGCGCTGTAGCACCTCAACCTGCCAGGGTTAATTCATGGGCACAAGTCCTTTATAGCATTACCGTCAATGCGTGTCGTGATTATTAGGTGGCAAGAGTACCCCACCCCCTTCCCTTCAGGTAAATTTGGGGCCTGATCGAGCAGATTTAAGGCCAGTCTGGCCACTGAGCTATTATATTTGGCGTCTAGCAAAACATTTAGCCGATTAGAATACGCCCATGCCGAATTCTAGGGAAAAAAAATAATGTCATCCATTTTTAAGCTCTCTCACTGCCGACCACGCCATATGTCGGCCTTTGGCGCTACCCCCAAAGTAGACTGGATAAAAGGGAGGCCAAATGGCGCAAAGTACAATTTCTCCTTTTCCCCCCTCTAGAAACGCCTTTTTGGCGTCAAGAAAATATAGATCGTTTCTAGAATGCTTTAATTTAAGAAGAAAACACTGAATGTGTTGATATAAATACTATTCAAATAATGTGTGTGGGGGGGGGGACGCTGCAAGAAACGAACAATTTTAAGACAAATATTACAAGTTAGCAGCAGCAGCAGATTTTGAATATATTATGTATAGAAACACCACTGGTTGCGCAAACAGTTGCCAAGAGCGGTTTTTTTTTCAACCGGAACATAAGGAATTCCTTACATCAAATAATATATATAGTACCTATAGTAGTTATCTACATGATTTTAGCTGCTAACCTTTTCAAAATCTTGGGGGAAAGGGGGGAGGGGACGATTAAAGCTAGTAAAATTAGAACACACATTGGGTTTTAGTTTTTAATAAAACTTATTTTAGTTAGCATATTTTAACTAGGATAGTGATTTATAACTTTTCGCCTCAAAAGTATTTCATAATGTGCATAGGACCAAAATGAACATAAGAAACAGCAGGATGCAAGAAACCCTCTAGAGACACCCAGTGTAGGAAGCATCATGTATAACATGTTTGAACGAAATTTAGAAACAACCAAACAAGCAAATTAATCTAAAAAAAAATAAATAAAGACAAAATGCCCTCGCAATGCTAAGATAATTGAGTTGCCTTCTTTTTTCACTTCCTATAAGAAAAAATTATATTAGCATTTAAAGTAAATTTATTGGATCTAAAGCATCACCATTTTCGATTCCACATAAATTATTACCAATGGTTTAAAAAAAAATAAAATAATGACATCAATCCATGTATTATATATCTAACACGGCCTCCAAACCGGTGTTACGTGTACAGCCATAGGTGAATTTGCACTTCTTAAGGTCTACAAGAGGTTCTCGGAGTATAACCGCCCATTTTTAGCGGGCGTCTTTTTCATCGCGTTTCCACGAATTTCCAATAACACTGGTTGCCTTTACTTAGTTGGAAACAAGAAATTGGTTGTAAAAAATACCCTAAGTGCTCAGATATGGGAGACTGGAACAGATAAGCAACAGAAAAGGGTAGATCTCCAGCATGATGAGTCTGCTTGAGATGTACTGGTATATTCTGAGAAGAAAGGATGATTTGGGGTTCTGCATATAAATCTCCTAGAGCGGGATTGAATCTCCTGGTATTCGAACAAGACAGTTATTTCCATCAACATAGGTCAATATGTTTAATGTTGCTTGATATTAAATTTAACTACAGATTTTCATTTTAGTTCCGAAAGTGTTAGCTTGCAATGATAAATGTTGCCAAAAACTGGTTCGAGCCTCTCAATAACAATAAAAATTGAATCAAACTTATTAAAATTATAATTATATATTGATAGCCTTAATCTTTAAGTGTACTTCGCCACCCGTCAGAATGCTCACAGTGGACAGAGGAACAAAATGGTTAGGAAAGCGTATCATGACATTATTGTAGCCATTTCTAACGTTACCTTTTCCTAGTCGAAACTGTTCATTTGTGTATTTTTCCTATCCCTAAATAATTGAAGCTACGAAAGCGTTGTTTTAAACATCTTTGGATAAATTCATACTACACCAAAAGAGGATCAACACAATGCAAACTTTACCCCTCATGTCGGGACGCAGAAAGGGTAACGACCCACCCACCCCTCTTGTTTTCATTGACCTACTCGTAGCAAAATCAAAGCATGAAAACAATGGCGTTCTATTTCTCCCCGACGACCCGAGGTCAGGCTCCAATACATCTCTCCAGTCGTTTAATTTACAACCATAATAAAGCTTTTAAAGAGGATATGCCAAGTTACGAATTTTATTGGTTCTCTCCTGTCTCACATGTGAGTGGTTGCCTAGCATAATAACCCCCCCCCCCTCCCCGAGAGGTTTCTGACACTGGAGGGTCGGTCGATTAGAATCTGAATAACCAATTAATCGACTGAATTGGTGACGGGGGCGTAACACATCATCAGCGATCCTTTCAAGCGCACCAAGTTGAAAAGCCGTTAGATGCAATTAGAAGAAAGACAAATGCACTTAACAAGGTCAAATAAAAACGCGTCACAATTATGGACGAAATTTACACCACTTTACCGGGACAATGCACATAGGGCAATTAAGTACTGTAACTGGTTTCTACTTGTAATTCCAACCCTCATCATCATTTAACTTCTCCGAGGTTTCTCTGTTCTACCTTCATCCCTTTCACCCTTAATAGCTAAAGGGTTTGGGTCAAGGTGTCCTTTCAAAAAGGAACAGTCGTTAAATAGTACGAGCCTGTGAGTGGCAAGTAATTCGCAAGAGATCTTCAACCGTGACAAAAATAAACAACAAATAACGAGGGCATAGACGCTAAAATTTCTTTAAAAGTGCTTATGAATTAAACGTGTCAAAATAGGGAAAGTAAGCTAATTGGGCGCTAGAGACCAGGACAGGCGCGCAATTCTCCTGGACTTGATCAAACTCACGAATAACAAGTCTCCATGCACGAGGGGGGGGGGGCAAGGGAACTACGAAATCCAAAGAAGAAATAAAAAAATGAAGGTTACGTATTGTAAACATTTCAATTGCTAAATCTTGGGAGGGCAGAGAGTATTATAAACAAACTCTCCATAGCAGAGACATCTCAATGCGATTGAAGGAGCGGAGCGAGAATAGACATAAAACACCAGCACCGACTAATATAAAAAAACAAAACAAGGAACATTGTCAAGTAATTAAGGAAAGTCCCTAAGTTCGAAGTCTGCCACCAAGGTTAGTGATAATTAACATGCTAAAGATTTCTTGCAGACGCCGCCAACCCACCCCGATCTTTTATTCACTAAGTGCCAGATCTAATTTTCAAAGACTTGCTATTCAAAACCATTGGACGAGGCAGCGGCGGGTTTCTTTCTCACTTGGCGTCCTTGGATCTAGAGACCGCGAAATCTTCAAATGCTCCGCCCCGAATCTAATATCTCGAGTTGACGGGGCTTCTTGGTACATCCCCCCCCCCCTTTGGCCACTCGAAGGGGGAGGGGGGATATCCTGACTCATCTGTATCTCCCACATAAAGTGAAGATGGAGGAAGTGAAAATGTGTAGAATATTATATAACTACAGATTCCCAAGCAGGCATTGGGGGGGGGGGGGGGGTTAAGGCCCGGATTGCGCACAATCCTTGCAGTAGATAAGGAAAATAGGGAGGGGCAGTATTAGAAATGGGTGGGAAGAATACAGACATGTTAAAAGCCATCACCCAAACCAAGCCTGACCAGAGATGAATTGACGAAAGCTGGTCGGCGAACACCCTGAGAAATTCGCCACGACCCCCCCCCCCAAGGCAAGAGGCTTGTGAAGAAAGTGGCCTAAAAGGGTAAAATGGAAATGGCTAGAAGGGAAGAGAGTCCAGGTAGTATCAGTCTAGTTTTAGAATGCTGGGGGCGATGGGGGCGGGCTGCTTTCCCAAGGATCAGACCTAACAGAATGCTTCCCACTTCGCCAGCGCATGTAAGTGGCCTCATTTTCTCTCAAATTTATCCACAATTTTACCTCCATTTATTTTCCCGCCAAATGAACACACAAAATCAGCATTAAAAAAAAGAATACACATTCGCGCTTTGAGCGGGATACGTTACTATGAAGTACCTAGAAGCTTTGACCATGACTTAAAATGAATTAATAATGCAATTATACTATTTTGACCAGGCTTCCCACTTTTTTTTAACAGACACACACGACTCGCGTCACCTTTAACTCGATTTAATGAACAACACGGACTAGTCTCCCTTTAATGCTTCCCAAGAGACTAGGTCTAAAACGACTGCTATCTTCGAGAATGGCAAGTCCACGACCACTAACACAAAAAAGGGGGCATGACCGTGAACAACTAGATTAATAGCGCTCTCGTTTGTAGAGAACGAGCCCGAGACCAAATTTGGAAAGCACATTAATTTAGTCTTCCTTCCCTAGACACGATTTACCCTTTCCGAATGAAGTCATTAAATGCAATCCGACCCAGCGGCAAGTTGAAAGAAGACTCGCCCGAGGTACTAATTAAAATAAACACTCTTAAAATCATCAACGTAGATGACGAGCAATGTTGCAACAAGCTTAGCCTAATCGCTTGGGGAAAGGGGGTCAAGAGGGTGCACTAAAAAATATCGGGGATTAGACATCTCCCATGCCACGCATAGTAAGCACCACAAGAATGAGGAAGACCGAGGGGTCGAGATTAACAAAAAAACGGATGAAAAGAATAAATAAAGTAAAAATAATCAAGGATTGAGCCTACATTGAAAATAATCGAGGATTGAGAGCTTACTGGAGGCATCAAGTTAAGACGAAATAATCCAAGGAGTTTGATAAATGAGAAAAGGAGATATATTTCCCCCGCAGCGGACTAGGGAGATGAAATCCACACAAAGATAAGAAAGGTTGTGAACGAAGCCCTCGAACCGGATAATAGAATACGCAAGTGCCGATCCTTTTGGAGAGTAAGGGAAGCCCTCTGTGGTCCAAAGTTTTACCTCAGGGAAGTATGAATATATGGTACCCCTCAAAAGTACGGATTTGAACCATCTTATGGGATTATTTGTGTGGGAAGTTTGTATTTACACGATCGCTGCGAGACTCCCTTCAACCGAAAATTCAGCGAAATTGATGAAATGTCAATTTTTTCTTCGGCCTTGAAATGGTCCGGTACATAAATATAATTCTTGTTTGACTAATTAACAACTAAAATGATTCTAATACAATATTTGAACGAATCGGCTGAAAAAAAAAAATGAACAAGGCGACAGGGATTGGGCGAGGAAGTAAACTGAACAATCGCTAAAGTGCGAGATCCATAAAACCGCTGCATAATATTTTCCTAACCAGAACGATCTGCGATAAGTTCGCCATGCAGGACTACCTTCGGCGTAAAATACCCAACTTGAGCCCCCCCCCCCCGCCCCCTACATATAGCAATTTTTTTATACAAATCATTTGAAAATAGATTTAAAGTAGTTTTTGAGAGTATAAAATTCAAAAAGAGGTTTGGAAATAGATTAAAAAATAAAATTTTTCAGTTGGTCCGATGTGTAAAGTGAACTTAGGCAAAATGGAAGGGTGTAAACCAAAGAGACTTGGCACTAGAGACCAGGGACACAACAGTCTAATCTATACCCGCTTCGCAACGATCGCAAGTCCCATAAAAATAGCACAGATACAAAATTATGAGCAGCCTCTCGTATGCCCCCACCACCACCACCACCACGACCACCATCACAAGGTCTCAAATGACCCAAGGCCAAGTGTGCAGGGATTGGATCATTTCCAAGGGGGATAACTTGTCATCGAACTGGAGGACCACAAGCAGGGGACGAAGGATAACAAGAGGGGCGAAGTAAGATTGGACTATGGTAGTAAAAAAGTTCGGGGATAAAAGGTGGTGCATAACCAACAAGTCGACGTATTCCTACGAAGCCATGAGTGATTAGAACAAGATCGAACACGATCACTAAGTTAGCGGGAGATAAGTGATATTTATGATCGTATTTAGCAGATTCTCACTATCATGAAACCTATCATCCTGTCCCCCATAGAGCGCTTTATTCCTTCCGCACAATGCCATGTAAAAAAGGGATCGATTACCAACTTAAACATGCATCGAGAGATCCATCCTAGAACCCCCCCCCCCCGATAATAATAGTTTTAATCACAAAGTAATCCCCATTTTCCTCAACAAAATATCTCCAATGGCAATACTCCGGATCCTGAACTGATATGATCACGACGAAAGCCATCTCGTCGATCTGACGGATAATCCCGAATTGTGTCACCCGATACTCATGGCGCAGCTGCCATCACAGACGGAAGTGAAACAGTAGTAGTCTCTCCTCTCTTACATTGGCTGCGAGGCCGCAACCCGATTCCTGAGGGAAGTTTTACAGAAGCTCAAGGGGGGGGGGGGAGGACACACCTCTTTCAAACGGAGATGTTAAGAGGACGCTTTACGCGATCGCAGTGGGTTTATCAAATGAATTCCTGAGGGAACAATACACACTTATGTAAGGGACCGGAAATAAAGATTCTGAGAATGTCCCCACCACCACCACAAATTTTGGATTGGGAAGGGTTTGTTTGTCTGTAGGGGTATGGGGGAGTTCGAGATGTCCCTGGAGCCCAGGCTTTCGGTTAATATAAAAGAAAATCAGCCATAACCAAAACGTAGGACCTTGTAGAAAGCAGGAAAGGGCAGCAGCGGATAAAAGAGGGTGGGGGAGGTCCCATTCCAAGCTTTAAAAACGAACATTCTAAAAGTGATGAAAATATCGGGAATAAAACTCTAAAGCTCTCAAAATAAGCGTTTTCTAAAGGTTTCTGGAATAAAGAGGCCACTCGAATCCTACACTATGTATGATGTACATAAATGCGCGGGCCTATTAACGGTACAATAGGCCACTTTCTTTAGGCGACATACACAGGATAATCACCGCCGAATGTTAACCACTTCAACCTTTAGCGTTGCAATTCACCGGGGGTGAATTGCAATGAACACGAAATGGGGGGGAACAACCCCAAGTAAAACGAGTAACCAAACAATTAAATCAACATTTGCACCTCAAAATCGATACCCGAAATTCCAAAGCAGTACTGATGATCTACAATTAGGTATCACGGGGTGGGGGGGGGGGTGTAGAGATGTTTACGCTAATCATTTATCACCCAGCTGCACTTTTTCGTCCATCCACCAGCGAGGGGATTACAGTTGCAGCATGAGCAACATTGTTGCGGCTGACATCTAGAGGATAGTGCGCCCTTTCAGCCCCAACACCTGCAGATGATCTGCGCCCCCCCCCCTCCACCAACACCCGCATCTTCATTACTTTCTTTACATCTATCTCTCTCTCTCCTTGCAGGCTTTGGAACAGAATACGGTGTTGTTGGCATTGCCCTTTTAAATGAGGAGCAGGGGGTGTCGTCCACCCGAATTCAGAGATACCTCTCGTCTTGGTAACTAAAATTCCTTTCTTACGCGCATTTTTCCATTATTTGTATAAAATTTACAAATGCTGTAATTTGAAGGAAGACGGTGATGGGGCGGTAAAGGGTTAATTGAGCAACAGGGGGAGAACTGACAATAAGGGGGAAAAACCTAAACCCCAAATACATTTTACACCATTTTCAAAGGCTCGGAAAAAAGAAGTTCGAAATGAAAGATTCGGGGAAGGGGCGGGGGGTCAAAAAAAGGAAATGGAAGATGCAAAGCAATGAAGAGCAAAACTCCACCCCACTCAAATTCTGGGACCGGCGGAATCGTGCAAAGCCTTCAGGAATTAATCCGTATAAAGCGCAATGGTACAACAAAGTACCAGTTTGATGCCCCACTCGCGGGGAAAGCGCGACCAAACCATTTCCCACCGAAGGCGGAAAAGAAAGGTCATGGTTCGGTGGCGACATTTGGACGAGAGACATGAAATGTGTAGGAAACTAGGCAAGAAAGTAGAAAAGAGTGACGGGGAAGATTTCAAACCGTTCTGGAAGTTTCAGAACAATGTCATTGGACGCCATTACATTCCTTTGGAGTATTTATCAGAGAAAGGAATTTAAGCTAATGATTCTATGATCGTGAATAACATGAGATGCATTCATAAATGAGTGATTGCATGGCAGAAAACAATGGATCGGGGAGTGTACGGGATCAGAATTAACCTCCTTCGAAACACACAACTCAGAACTCCATCCTCGTGCCATCAAATTATCCATTAAGTATGCGGGGGGTGATGGAGCTTCATTCACCTGGACATTGTTGAGCTGCACAAACACCAAAGAAAACTCTCTTTCCCACCTCCGCGAGGGATCGGGGCGCTTCAAGGCCAGAAGATGGTGGGTTGCAGAGCAAGTTGAAGATGTCGGGTGGAATTGCAAATAGACATTTGCTTGCAAGTTAAAATGCAATGTGGGTCGTGATTGTTTGCACCCGTCACTGCATGGGGATGCTGTTCATCCATGTCTAGCAGTGATCTAGTGGATACATACACTTACTTGACATGGATGAAGAGCAGTGTGAAGGTAACAAGGAGTAACACGGAGTAACACGGAGTAACAAGGAAAGAAAGTATCCTAGGAGACCTTACGGTCCATTAAAATAGGGTACCTTTGGACTAGCAATCAAGCAGGCACATGGCTGCTCAATTGTTTTGCGTCCCTAAACGGCCGCTTTTCAAGACTTTGTCTAGTCTTGACTTGAACTGGTCAACAGATTCACTGTTGACAACTTCCACTGGAAGTGCGTTCCACTTACCGCAGATACTGTAGGTGAAAAAATTTCCACACAGATTGCGGTTGTAACGCTTCAGTTCAAGTTTGAAGCCGTGATTGCGCGTTCTGTTCTCACTCAGTGTGAAAATATTCCGGTAGTCAACATTGTCGAACCCTCGAAGTATTTTGAAAACTTCGATGAGCTAACCACGCAGTCTACGGGTTTCCAGCGAGAACAGATCTAATTCCCTTAGTCTATCCTCATAACTTTTATGTCGGATAGATGGAATCAGCTTGATTGCCCTGGTTTGTACGCGTTCCAATCTCGCGATATCCTTTCGAAACAAAGGACCCCAAAATTGTACGGCATACTCCAGGTACGGCCGAACGAGGGAATTGTACAGACAAAGTACTATCTCCTTGTTACGGTATCCAAACTGGCGCTTTATGTAGCCTAACATCCTTTGGGCTTTCTTCTCTGCCTCGATGCACTGTTTCGAGAACTTGAGGTCGCTAGTGATAGTTACACCCAAGTCCTTCTCAGTGTCACTCGATTCAAGAGCAATGCCCTTAAGGATATACTGAGATTGGGGGTTTCTGTGGCCGATATGCATCACTTTGCATTTGTTCACGTTAAAAGGCATTTGCCACGTGTCCGACCACTCCCCAATCTTCCCAAGATCTTCCTGAAGGCGGGCAGTATTTCCACCCTTTGCAACGTTCATACCAAGCTTGGTATCGTCGGCAAATTTGGAAATCTTGGCAACCATGTCACCGTCCATGTCGTTGACGTAGATGATGAATAGTAGTGGTCCCAGGACAGAACCTTGAGGCACCCCGCTAGTAACGGGCGCCCACTCAGAAGCCTGTCCATTCACCACCACCCGTTGCCGTCTGCCATTTAGCCAGTTCTCTATCCAGCCTGCTACTTTTCCGTCTATGCCCAGCGCTCGCACTTTCCGGAGAACGCGGCGGTGTGGTACCTAATCAAAGGCTTTCTGAAAGTCTAAGTAGACCACATCCACCGCCTTGTAGTTAGTTGATCATTGTTATACTAACCACAAGCATTCGCTTTAAATGATGCCGGGAATCTGAAATTACCACAAAGAATGTGGCCACATTCATTATGAAATGAAAGAAGAAGACCGCTAAAAAAGGTGATATTAGTACTCCCACATTTTCTCAACTAGATTGTCCAGGCAACAACTTGGTCACGCACATTTCTAGTAATACCGATCGAATCCCCCCCCCCTTTGTCAAAAGGAATCTTGATCCCCCCCCCCCACCTTCCTCCCGATATTTCATTTAACATGCAAAAATCTAAACGTTTTTGGACTATGTCCACGCCTTAGGGAGCCTGAAGAGATATTCTTATGTAGCCAGCCGCCCTTAGCGCACTATCTTTTTGACCCGTCTTTTTCATTTATTTATTCCCCTCCCCCTCTTAAGTCTCCTATTTACCCCCCCCCCATATCAAACGTGATGTTGAGGAAGTGAAAATGTATGGAAGGTAGGCACCCCCCCCCCAAAAAAAAAATCCCCAAGCGTTAGGATAGGGAGAGCCCGCAAACCTACAGACGCTAGCTGTAGCGTGATTATTAAACATCCTACCCCTGACAGCCCCTTGCTAAGAATAGAAATATCACCCAATCAGTAGACCTATAAAGCCGCTTGTCACCATTATCTTAAGCATCTTGACATACATCTTCACCTGCCAGCATATTCACTTTATTCGCTGCTGGCGACGTATAGCCTTGGCATCCTCAAAGCCTTTCATCAATATAATCACTATGCGATAAACTCTTTAGTGGCAAGGCCTACGCAGATAGATACCTACGGATATATATGTGGCGAAGTGACTTTGGCATTGCACAAACTCAGTATAACTACTATGGTTAGAGAAACAGTTCTGATGCCAAAGTGGCCATTATAAATAAGGTGGATCCTCTCACATATGCTGCAACACTTATTCAACAAGTGTTGAACGACAAAAAAGGACGTATGACCTTTGCCCTACCAATAACTTGGAGAGAACCATCAAATCATAGCAGTTTGCATTTGGGAGAGGTCCGTCAAAGAAGAAAAGGCAGTGTATAGTAACCAAACATCCAATCAGATATTCGCCTAGTACCTCATGGATGACAACCAGTTTCTTGACGCATCAGAAACATCCTTACTTGAGCCAGATGAAGGTTCCAATACTGAGTTATGTCTTAACAAAATATTTTGAACATTTTGCTACTCTGAACCACAACCTCATAACGTAAGATGAACTGCAAGACTTTGTCAAGGATTCGGAGATACTGGAGAATAAGGCAGAACTGTTAGGGTCGGGATTAAATCAATCACTGGAATTTCGTGGCAGCTGTTGATAGGGTTACCACATTTTGAATAATAATAATAATAACAAAAATTGAAACAATCTACTTATGAAAAGGGCTCATTGATTCGTCAGAGCTAGGTCGTAAATGTGAACATGCTATCGATTCCATGGGGTTACGTAGTCCATAACAATAAAACTTATGAAAACATGAAATATCTTTTTAGGTGCATCATCTATGACCAACATCAATGGCAGCTATATGGCGACTTTAAGGTTGTTTGCAAGTTGGATATACAAATCAAATAAATAACGTTTTTGTCAATGGGATAGTCGTGCGAGATATTCACACTGCCAAGAAAGACTTGTTAATTCAAGAAAAAGTTCTGATATCGCCTAACACACAAAACAGGGCCTGATGAAAAAGTACTTCACTACAAGATTTATCGATCCTCAGATTCGTGAACTTGTTTGAGCTCAAAAGTTTGATCGTGAATTGAGTGGCAATAGGAAGGGTGGGAGGTCATCAGGTTGGGGGCAACAAGAGCTGTTGCAAACAATAAGCAATAAAGCAGTAAACTATAAAGGGTTGGTGAAAACTTCAACAAAATAAGTTTCTTGCACTCTCGCATCTCGATATCTTTCATTGAATTGCACAAGAATAAGTGGACTGTGGACTGATGAAGCATCATGTTACATATAAATATAACTACAGGGGATCCACAAAGGAAAAGTGAGAAACGAGTCCGAGCGCTTTCATCTTTATTCTTAAAGATCTTTTCAAGGAATGAACAGGAGGCTGGACAAACATTGCCTTAAATAGGTGAAGTGGGGTTTTTTTTTGGGGGGGGGGGTTAGGAGGCTATATGGCGACTGCCCACTTGGGCATAAGTCGCTGCAATCACACAACCTGACTCTAGGCTACTTTAAAATACGAATATGAAAATAAAACAAAAAAAAAAACAACGATAAAAAGGGAAGATGACAACAATCAGGAAGCAAGCTCCGGCATCAGGGGCAGGTCCCCCTCCCCCCAGCGCAGGAGCGTGCGACCTACAAAGAAAACAACAACAAAAAGCAAAAAAAAAAAAACAGTTAAATAAAAGGGAGAAGACCGCCCCCCCCCCCAAAAAAAAGTCTATACAAGTCCACACTTCCATGCGCACGCACTCGTCCCGAGTACAGAGGACAGGCGGTAGGACCCCGCCCATCCCGGTACCGGGACAGGCAACGGACGCGAAGAGCACCCAGACTGGGACATTCAACAAGAATGTGTCGAACAATCTGGGGGACAATGCAGTCTTCACAGTAGGGCGCTGGCGAGCGCTCCATCAAATGGTGTTGCGTCCCGCGAGTGTGCCCAATTCAGAGACGACAGAAAGCAACCTGAAGCCTTCGCGGCATTGGGGAGGGGTAGGGGGTAGGTCTATGGGAACAGACGCGGCGCAATGTCACGTAACTTTAAGTTCCCTAAGATCATCTCCCATCTACTTTGCCAAGCAGCCTCGAGAGAAGCCCGTATTCCTGTCATGTAGTCGGTGTGAGGAAGAACGAAACGCTGGTCTGGTCACCGAAGTCCTCGCGGACTCTTTGGCGCTCTCATTCCCGGCAATTCCTACAAGTCGAAGAATCCTGCAGAAGAGACGAGTAATCTCGATAACCGCCCGGCTCGTCAAAACCGTAGGGTCACGGATATCGCGAACCAGGGGATGCAGAGATTCCAATGCCCCGAGAGCACTTTGTGAGTGGCTAAACATAACAATCCAGCCTGCAAACTGGGACGACACGTTAGTTGCCGTACCGAGAGTTGTATTGCCACCAGCGCGGCCGTGAGGACAGACGCAACGCTGGATAAGGCCTGGCTGTCTTCAAACTGAAGTGATAACGGTGTGGAAGCCGACCCCCTCTTGGGACTTGGAGCCATTCGTATACACCTGGGACGGTTCGAGCGTGACACGAGGTGTGCTCCAAACAGGTAGAACGCAATACTGCCGGCGCTGTACAAGCTTTGGGAGCAGAGGTGTGGCGCAAATATACAAATGTAGTACCCTCCAGGGTGGCGTCCTGGGCAGAACCAGGGGCGCCACCGGCCCGAAAGCTATACCTAGATCTCGAAAGAGTTTCCTGACCCTAAACCCAAAGGCCTTAGGGTATGACTGGCGTCTCTCGGCGGCATAGGAAACGTCGAAATCAGCTGTGAATGCAGTGAGAGCTGTTGGCTCCGGGCTCGGGCGTAAAGGCGAATGATGCACTGTACACGGCGTAGAGCAAGTGGAATATCACCAGTATCGACTAGTAGGCTCTAGATGGGGGAAGTGGGGAAGGCACCAGTCGTAAGGCAAGGCCGGTGTGGTGGATCGAGTCCACCTTTCGCAATAAAGGCTCAACTGCGGGTGCATAAAAATCGCATCCGTAGTCGAGTTTCGAACGAACAAAGGACCGATAAAAAAGTAAGTCAGTAGCCCTATCAGCGCCCCAAGCGCTGAACGTCACGGAACGGAGAATATCCATGGCGCGGGTACAAGAGTCCCTAAGGCTGCGAATATAACCCTCTCAGGTGAGGCGTCGGTCAAATACAAGACCAAGGAAACGGTGCGATTCAACCAGTTCCAGGCGTACCCCATTAAGAAACAAGTATGGGTCTGGGTGGAGCCGTGGATGGCGGCAGAAGTGCACCACCTTAGTCTTGGCCAAGGAAAACAGAAACCTGTGAGCTTCGGCATAGCGAGAGACGCGGTTCAATGCCTGTTGGAGTCGACGCCCCAGATTTGGCATCAGGGCCGCGCCAAAAGAGATCGAAACGTCGTCCACGTAGAGCGTAGCGAGAACATCTTCCGGCCACACCGAGGTGATGCCGTTGATGCTCAGGGCAAAGAGTGTGACACTGAGGACACTTCCCTGCGGGACACCCTCTTCCTGCTCCTTTGGGCCGGAGAGGGCTCCCCCCCACCCGTACGCGGAATCGACGATCTCGCAAAAATTCAGATATAAACATTGGGAGGCGTCCCCTCGCCCCCATCGTGTGGAGAGTCTCCATGATACTGTATCGCCATGCGGCATCATGGGCCTTCTCCAGATCAAAAAACACCATAGCGTAGTGCTGTCTAGGAAGGAAGGCGTCGCATACGGCATTTTCCAGTCAGAGCAGAGCATCTGACGCGGAGTAGAACTTGCGGAAGCCGCACTGTGCAGAAGACAGATGGCCTCCGCTCTCCAGAAAAAAGGCTAATCTAACATTTACCAATTTCTCTATCAACTTGCACAAGCAAGAGGTTAGAGAGATTGGGCGGAAACCGGCTAGAGTAGTGATCTCTCCCCGGTTTGCGAAAGACCAGCACAATAGCGATTTGACAGGAATCTGGGAGGAGACCCTCCACCCATATCTTGTTGAACAAATCAGTTTTACCTGGTGTTATCTGTCTAAAAGTGCTTAGTGTCTTAGTGATTTCTTCTATGGTTATTTTTCTTCCGTACCAGGCCATTTTTCTGTCGGGAGGTGTATTATTGAAGGGGTAAGTCTTTTCTATTTCTCGTTTTAGTTGGTCGTGGATGTACTCTTCAAAGTCATGGCCAAAGCGTTCGTTCTTCTGGGGTGATGGCAAATATGTTACTCCAGAAGTCTCTGAACGCATTTTCAGTTTCGGTTGTATCGTCCAACTTTTATAGGTGAATGTCTGCCTGGTGGTTTTCATTTTAACCTTGCTACGGTATTCCCTAATGTTTTGGGATCCATGTCTTCGTCTAGCTTGCTTATAAGGTCATTCAATAGTGCTGTCCATTGTTCTGTTATATGTTTTCATATCTGTCCTCAGCGTTCTTAGTCGTCTGGTTTGGACGGCCTGTACCCGTCAGTCTAATTTCTTGGTATATTCTTTTGTATTCGTCTGTTAGGTCATGTAATTCTTGGGACCATCTTGGTGCTGGGAGCGTCTTGAATGTTGTCCTGGGTACTGTTGCTCGGTCGGCTTCCACTATTTTCTCCGTTAAAGTTACCAGCTCGTGTTCGATTTCTTCCAGCGTGGCATCTTCAAGTGGTTGGAGTGTATTCATTAAGAAGAGTTTTGTACTCCTCTAAATATGTTCGGGAGAAGCATTTCCTCTCCTTAACGGGGATCTGAATAGGGCTGGAGGATATTTTAATTAATTTAGCGATGTGGTCGCTTGGTATTAAGGGTCCAGGTTGTATGTAATAGTTATAGGGGAAATATCGGCTGGTTAGGATTATATCGGGTTTGGTTGCATACTGATCGATGTACGTGGGGAAGTCGGGCCCAGCGCGGACTACGATGTTCCTGTCCAAAATGGTATTCAGATTCTTTACCTTCTTATTATGACGACCGGTGTATCACGATTCCTTGCATCTGGCGTTGAGGTCTCCGCCAAATAAGACTTATTTTTCCGTGTGCACAAAGTTGAAGGAAATTGTGCAACGGCAGATAATCCCTTCTTGGGGGTTGGTACCCTGTAGACGCCTCGATGGCCAGATAGGATTTGTCCATAGAAGGGAGTTCTTTGAATTGTATCACATTTTTTACTGCGATGGCGCTACCATCGTAACGCTCCAAGCTGTGATTCTTCGTAATGGCGTTGTATGTGAAGATCTTTGCACTTTATCAACTCTGTGTTTGGAGATTAAAACGATGTGAGGGTCGCACTGACTAATTAGGTTACCGTAAGTAGTCTGTTTGTGTCCCATCCGTTTGCGTTCATCTGTAGAATCGTTAAGTCTTTTGTCAGTCTGTCCATGTTGTCTATCGTTTAGTTGTTCCTTTTGTCGTGCTTCTTTGGGGTGGAGGGGCAAGGTGGTGGGGATCTAGTTTTTCCGGATCTTTTCTTGTTAAATTCGGCGGGTTATGATCGTGGCGAAGGCTTCTTGGTTCAATCGGACCATCCCTCCTCTTCAACCACCTCCGGGATGTCTCCGTCATATTCCTATTTGTAAGTACCTATTGTAACGTCCTCACTGATAGTTGTCTGTTATGACATTGGGGAATAGGTTGTGACCCTTGGTGTAGATCTTTAGATTTATCTTCCAGCCGTGGTAGGTATGTTTGGAGTCTGGAGGTTGAGGTAGACCTCATCCTCTGTCGGTTGAGGGAACCTTGTTGGGAGAGTTGTTTCGCTTCCCTGGTTCTGGTTGATTTAATTACTTCATCTATTGTTTGAGGTTCAGCTTCTTGTTGGCTGCTTGTTGGGGGTGGGGACGGGAGCGGGTAACAGCTTACGTTTGCATGGGGATTGTTTGCCGAGGCTGAATCTGGATCCTCAGAATGTCTTAATAGGGAGGGTTCTGGGAAAACCACATCTCTTGCATTCCGTTCTTCACGAACATCTGGTTAAGTTCTCGTTTTAATCATCCCGGGTTTGTGAAGTTCGCTATGTGTGCACAGTATATGCAGCATATAATCTTGGTAGAATGCTCGCTTTCTACTTTGAGGTAAGTCTGCTGGGCCGTAGCCTTGTTAATCGCTGCCTTCGCCACCTTGACATACGATCTGTTGGTCTTTTCTTCCTTTTTATGTATTTCCTTTTAGTGGGCGTGACATCGCCATGGCCCCGTGGTCTCCGTTTCAGTTCACGCATTTGCGCACGCTGCTCCTGCAGTCACGCCTGACGTGACCAACTTGACCGCACATAGAACAAATATCTTGCGTTTCCGGACATGTTTTCGTTCTGTGCTGGTTGTATTTATAGCAATTAAAACATGTTTGCACCCGTAAACTCCTCTCTTTCTATTTGGTCAAGACATACCCTGATGTGAAAGAGGAGGAGGCCGAGCTCTTTTGCGCCATGCCTGCATCCTGGAAAATAACCTTAAAGACATGTTTGTGTATATTCTTTAAATTTGATTAACTCGTCGCTTGAGTGATGTACTACTCAAGAGTCAAGCGTCTGCATATAATAGTCGTGTGAGCCTGAATTTGGGGTGGGATTTGGGGGGTCAGGTTGATCCTATCCAGGATTTGGGAGGCTTTTGATGAGGCCAAAAGCTCAGCTTCAGCCTCTTTTTGGCATATGGCCGTGTATCCAGTTGGGGTATCTATCAGTCTAACTAATACGATACTAAGGTCCCCATATACTTTGGCAAAGACCTCCCCACGGTCTGGTTTTGACCTTTCGGGGAGAGTCCTCAGACTTATCTGAAGGGTATCCCCCGTCATATTCTCAGTGTCTGTCCTTTTGTCCCTATCTATTTGATAAGTGCGGTGGTTATAGTTGAAGATTAGAAAAGAAAGGAATTTTTACGTCCAATGCCACTTTGCCTTGTCCGTGGGTGGTTTTTCTCCCTTTTCTTCTTGCTTGCCGTAATCCTTGCACTTAGTTTAGAATTATTTAGGCACTTCACATTCGGAGAAAATCTTTTACAAAAATTAAGTTTGGGTGTGAAAACGCGAAAATCTTTGGAGTTTCCTCACTTACGCTTGGCTTTGCCTCCTTAAATATCACTTATCTTTGTCGCCTTTACCGATCAGAACATACGAGATGTAAACACATCAATCATAGCAGTCTACTTTACACCAGGTGTGTGGCGAGGGCGGTCTTCAAGAATCTGGAGGTATTTTTCAAAGATTGTCTCGTCATGTGTTGGCCATAGGAGAAAAAGGCGGGGCAGAATGCAGATACGTTAAAAAAAACACCACCAAAAGAGGGGTAAGCCCCACTTCCGGCCACGACCAGGGATAAATGATCGAATCAAAGCTGGTTAGTGACTATCTTGCTAAATTAGCTGCCGGCCAAGAAAATAAGCGATGAGAGGCTTCTAAAGAACGAGACGGAGAAGGGATAAAATTGAAATGTCTAGGAATAAAGCCAATGTAGTTTCAATATCTGGGAAGCCTTGTAACAGAGGACGGAGCGTGCGAGCAAGAAATTAAGCAAAGGATTGGATTGTGAACATGAAAAAAATTATAAATATAGGAATTGGAATAGAACTAAGAACTAAATTGAAAAAAGGTTTCATATGGTCTACATTTCTATATGGATGTGAAACTTGGGACAGTGAAGAATAGTATGATCAAGAAAATAGAAGCTTATGAAATATGGTGCTTTAGAAGAATGATGAGAATACCATGGACTGGAAGAGAATCGAACGAGGAAGTAGTGAGGAGAGCGGTAGTGCAACGTGAGCTAGTGAATGAAATAACGAGAAAACAGTTTAAGTTTGTGGGACATGTGGCACGTGCAAGGAAAATGGAACCAGATATTAAGTGTAAAATATACGCTCCCAAAATACATAATAAATCACATTTAATCTCAGAAGCCGCCAACTTTTAAGAAATCAGTCATCTGTGTCGAAGCCAAACTGCATTCGTGTTATGACGCAATTAAATAACAGTTTGGGGGAAAGGAGGCAAAACAGCCAGCAATTATGAAAGCCACACCGCACACATTTGTGTCTGACGCAGCCAAGTTATTTATAAATAAAGGTACATCCATTAATGGGTCATCGTGAACAAAGCTCGGAGAGCAGGGCAAGACGAGGGACCATAAATGGCAGGTACGGGGGAAAATAGGAATCATACAGGGAATGGGGGGGAGGGGAGAGAAGGGAGAGCGGAGGGCGTGAACGGAGTATACGGAATGAGGTCACAGAAGGGGGAAGAAGTGGAGGGGGTGGGGATATTGAAGAACTGAGCGTTGTCTTCCTTGGAACGATACTACGCCGCATTTTTTAAAGGTGAAACACTCAGCGCGCAAACTCGGACGAAGCAACCCTCGGAGCCATAATACGAGGCCTAAAACCAACCGAGGGAATACATTTTCTTCAAGAGGCGAACCAAAATCACCAGCAAACAACTCAGGCCTCATCCCCTCTCGACCTCAGGGCGCAAAAGTATCTCCTCCTTCCACGTTCGCTGGCCCTTCTCGTTTTTCATGGACCATCCAACCTTTCGCCACGACATCTTAATGTAGTTCCCTATTTTCCCCATCGGTTCCTAAGTAGCAAACGTCCGAACAGGGTATCAAAGTGACCTTAGTAATTAACACCTGGACAAACTGACAAGATTTAACTAATGATAAGGGAAATAAATAAACGAACGGACGTGAACAGATACTTGTTGACAAATTTAAATTCTAGATTGAGAAAATATGAAATGAAGGGATAGAGACACCTGTAAGTTTATTTGATGTTTCAAAGACAAATTTTTAATCAATTCGTTAATGAGCCAACAAGGGGTAGTACCGATTTATTAGATATATTACTTTCAAACATTGATCATTTGGTTTAGAAATTGACTATTCTAAAAGCTTTATGAAAGATTATCTGAATTGGGATATAGAATTTAGTGTAAGAATACTTGCGATGTGGGACATTTCTAACCGTGTATTAAATGAAGTCAATGGCTATTGTATAACACTGAAGGCCATGAGGAAGAAATGTCTGAAGCCATTATAGTTGAATAAAGAGATAAAATTTACAGGAAATAATGATTGACTAAGTATAAGCTAAATACAATCGTTAAGAAAGGCACGAGGGTATCATAAAATTAATTATAACCTAGAAGTAGACCTGAACAGCATAATTTCTGGTACTCTAGTGCAAGCAAGAAGGTAATGAACACCACGACTATAGCTGAAGAAAAGTATTAAAAGAGTTGTGCGTCTGTCCCTGATAATATTCATTCTAGGTTACTTAAATAGGGTCAGAAGATATTACAAAAGCTCTTGAGAAGATAGGTATATATTAGATCACAATTTGGTGAACTACCAAATGGATGAAAAGAAGTGATTGATTGGAGTGAATATTTAAGAACATAGACACTTTAAAAAATGCAATTTCGTAGGCAGAAAGTTAAGATCTGTAAAGAAAATGAAGATAGAAGTGAAAATGGAATATACCGTCTAATCCTCATGCAGACATTGAAGCTGGAGAGCAGGATACTGCAGATTTTAAAACCACGTAATCTTACACACGTCAGCTACAGCATGAATACTCCGCCCGGCAAAGAATGTAGATTACCGCACGAAGCCTTTGACGAGGTTTCACAGAAGGGACAAGTTTATAAACTGAAAAGTGGATACACTAAAAAGTTAATACACTAAAAAAATGGATGGAATATGTTGCCGAATTTTGAAATGGAGACGGGGGGCAGAAGGTGGTACAAGATGGAGTGGTCACAGTGGAGGGATTATCAGGGAATATCTTAAACATTTGGTTGAAGTATTACTAGTTTATGATTTTTGTATATGCAGCTGAACAGTAGAGTGGTTATGACACCAATTTGGCAGTTGTATAAAAAGAAGTTGAGTAATTTTAAAGTGCAGAGCGATAGTACAATATCCTGGGTACAGAGGTGACAGATGACTTAACCTTCAAAAAGTGCAAATAATTCCCATGGGGAGGGATAATAAGGAATTTAGCTATGAAATGGATGGGCATTGGATAAACTTAGAAACTTAGTAGAGGATGAGAACATAGTAGCATGAGATAAATCATTAAGGTTTATTAAGCAGTGTATTGAGGGAAACAAAAAAAAGGGGGCAAATAATATGTTATGCTTAATTAAAAGCAATAATAGTTAGGTATATAAGGAGATTATGCTTAAACTATCTTATATGTGAAGCTACATTTATAGTACAAGAAACCAGAACACGAGATTAACACCGCCAGTTACCCTTTGACCAGGGAACAGAAATCTTTCAAACTCATACTAAACTTATCTTTACTATCTTTTTCAAAACCCTTTCACCACTATACTCTCTCACTTTTCTATCTTGATTATGTTCAATATACCCATTTATGAGTAGGTACAGACATCGTCCCACATTTTAAAGATGACGCCTTCGAACTAAATGTTTTAATGGATGATCTAATATGACGATTGCGTTGGAGAGTAGTTAGAGGAAACAATGGTCACAATGAGGAAGTTAAAGAAAAGTGTGGGTTAGATTTAAGGAAATATTTTTCCAACAATAGAATGGTAGATTTCAAGAATGAATCACCTTAGGGGGTAAGAAGGTAGTCCAAATTTAATTGTTTTCAAAGGGTTTTCAGACGATTAAACGGGGTAGCAAATATTATTAGGGCTTCTGAGTTTTTTGTTTGGGGCTGTTAGGTGTACAATATTGTGATGGCGATATTAGTTGCATGATCGAGCCGTGGGGGTTGGATTTAACGCCCCCCCCCAAAAAAAAGGAAATGTCAACGAACGGTGTATATCTCGCAGAAAGCTTGTAAGGAAAGTTCTATTAAGAAATTGGTGAAGATGAGGTGAAAATGTGTGAGACAATATAGCTGCAGATATTCATGCAGGCATTGGGTCTAGGAGGGCAAACTGCGCATGTTGGGGCACATGAGGAAAAGATCGGGGAAGCGCACTATTCGGAAAATCTCTTCTTCATTTCGGCGCCATGGCAACCAATTGCCAGAACTTTTTTTCATAGCGCCCATCTGGCGACTGCCTCCAAGGGTATTAGTCGCTGTAATTAATTTTAGCTCCTTGTTAGGTTACAATAAAAACAAAAAAAAACGATACACACACTAGAAAAAAAAACGAAAAACAAAAAGAACTCCGCGAAGCAAAAGGAGAAGAATGAGGCTATGGCGTCGGGGAAATGACCGCCTCCCACCAGCACCGGAGCACGCGGCCAACCCCAAAGATTGCACGTGCAATCCAAAACTATGTCCAGTAAATTGTAACATCTGCCACAATTACCTCAACAGTCCCTTTAAATTATGGATGAGGTCCCCCAACCGGATAATAAAATCCATATAAAGATCAGAATGACAACCGCTGTAAAGGCCGATGTCAACAAGGGGGCTTATCATAGTAAGCCGTGTTTTGCCATCAAACACCGATCGTTGTAACCCTTCGCCCCCACCCCTTTCCACGTCAAGGGGAGTGGGGATAGAAAAACTTCGATAGATTATGTAAGCGGATGAGTGATCCGTTGTGTGTGTGCAAAAGGAGGAGAGTGAGGGAACAGAGTGGTATTGAGATTCGCGCTGTCTATGTGGTGAGTTGGTGGCTGCATGCACGCATCTGGTCCGCGCACCGCCAATTGGGGATCAGCTAATTAAGAGTGCCAAAAGTGTGTAGGTATCCGCTCTAGCCGGAGGTCGAACAAGGTACTCCGCCGAGGAAACCCGACGCTTCAGATCCACGACGCCAGACAGCTCCCCAAAAGTATTCACTGCGGGAGGGGAGATATACGTTACTCGAGTAGAGATTATTGGGCCGAAATCAACCAGCGCCATAAACTAATACCGGCTGACCCCTACTAACAAATTACGAAATTCTCGATCTGCCCATGCCATAAAGCCGAGAAAGAATCCTAAATGGTTAAAATGCCCACCCTTTCAAAGTGGCAGGTATAAAAATTGCGCGCGAAAGAACGCCCTTAGGGTTGGGCTGGGGAGGGGAAGGGGGGCAAATCACCAGACCAGAGATCCCATCTCACATAGAGAAGGGAAACTAAAACCAGCCACATGGGTACCCCAAAACCAAGAATAAAGATTTTCGGGTCAGTTTGTGTTGGTAACCATTACAGAGACAACACGCGAAATGAGTCCTGAAGCGCCTGCAGGAACCACGGCCCTAAATTTAACAAGGAAAAGTCGACCAGAAGGTTTTGCAAAGGAGTCTAGTACACAGTGGTTGTTAGGAAATACGAAAATGTCCCGATGGACACTTGCGGCATCAGGAACCTCGCGGGGTGGTAACACGCAGCCAGCCTGAAACTGTCCCAATTAAAGAGTTTGAAAAAATAAATAAACAAAAAAATGGCGCCGTACCAAGTGGTGGGCCGAAGGGATATGCCATGCCATAGGTCCAATGTTTAGATTTTACGTTCATATCTTGAGAGAGAAAAAAACCCGGATAGCAGAACATAGTTTGGAAGTTCGCCCCGATGATGCTAAGAGCAAATATAGAAACGAAGTAGAAAAGTTTGTTGGTAAACCCGAATAGCAGCTAGTTAAAGGAAGTTGATTACTGCTCATTACATGAATAGTAATGAAGTAAAGGAACAAAGCCAACAAAATGTTCGGTGTTATAAAGAGAAATACATCATATAGAAACAGGCTTGAATGATTGAAAAGGTTCAGTGTAGTCCCTACACTGAATCCTAGGACTCAGCAGAGACGGGGAAGAAAATCTTTTCTATTTGGTATTACGATTCATGTATTTAAGCTTTTCACAGATTCAATGACGGGAACAGCTTGGTATAATAAGTTATTTTTATTAGTTAGCGGGTTAGCTATGATATCAAACTGATGATGGATCAGTCTAGGTTGGATATTCGTAAGAAAATTTTTAGTCAAATGGTCCAAGTTTTAGAATAGTTTGCCCAGTGCGATGGTTTGCAGTGTCACGCTGTTTAAAACCAATTTGGACCACTAGTTTAGTTAGATATGATATGACAAAAACTTAGTTTATTTTGTTATAGAGCATTTTAATTGTATTTATGGATTGACGTCATCCTTTTTATGCATTGTTTGGTGTTTTTACAATATTACATGAATGCATCCATCGGATGGTTTTATTGAACAAGGATATAATATATCGGCAAGTGGCTCAAATAGATAAGCCTCAGTAGCTATTTACTGAACCAGACATTAAGTTCTTATAATCAACCAAAGAGGGAGTTTCACTCACTCGGGAAAAACTGTAAATACCAAACGCACTAATATAAATAGCGAGGCAAGAGAGGGAGGCAGGGGGGCGTTTGGCTTAAAATATGACAAAGACTATTGTAACCCTCATTTTAATTCATTCGAAAAAAAGAGAAACAAACGAGCTCATTTGTTACAGTTGCCGCCTATTCCTTCACTGAGAGCAACAAACAAGATAAATAGAAGGAGTAGGACAAAACCAGATAACAACGACTGCAATAAGACCTTCTGGAAACACTAACGATTCAGACAACAAACCGACACTCTATTGGGGTTATTTTGTCGCAGCACATGGCACACAACCTTAAGTTGCCATCTTATTTGCCATGCAACCCCCAATGCTGTCCTGATCCCTGCCATATATTGCAGAGTGGAGAAGAGTAAAACGTGAATATGTGGTCGTGTCCAGTCCTTGCAGACTGATGGCACCCTCGTTCCTCACATCTCTACGAATCATCCCTACGGCTCACGGCAGCCCTGTCGTCACATATACTTCAAGCCAGGGCATACAGAGATTCCAAGGCATCGACGAGACAACGCGCCCTATGAGTCGCTATAGATCACAATTTGGTACCCAAATCGCGCGTGGCAACGAACTCGCTTGAGAAGACGCCTCCCGATTTCAAAAGGGAGAGATCTACTAGAGTAAGTCACACCTTCAGATTTGACGCCAACCCTGTAACACGGACGGAGCTAGAGTGTGACACAATGTGTGTTCCAAGAGTTAGAAACCTAATCATCCTGGTACTGTGGAAGCTTTGGGGGAGCAGAGGCGTCAGGAAGCGTTCAGGTGTTATCCACCAAGGTGGGGTCTTGGAAACTTTTTTTTTTTTAATCTAGCCTCTCTCCCAGCAGCCGCCAAATGGACCATCGAAATCCATAGCCAGACCAATGCCTCGAGTTGCATCGAGAGATGTTGGCAACGGGGGAGGCGCTGAATCCGGGCGTGGAAGCGCATATTGCATGCACTATGCAGGACGCAGAGCTTGCGGCATCTCCCTAACCTCGACAACAGGCTCTCACTGCCCAGAGTGCTGAACGCCATCGAGTGGATAATATTCATGGCGCGAGGAAAGGAAATCCTAAGGCTGCAAATGTGTGTCTCGCAAGTAAGGCGAGACACCACATCCAGGGGAGCTCCATTTCGAATTAAGTCGGAGAAGGGATGAAGCAGTGGATGGCCGCATCAGTAGAGTCGGTGCTCCAAGGTAGCCATTTGGGCCGAAACCGAAGTAGCTCGAAAAGTTGCCCATGTACAACAAGAACATCACCCGGCAACACTCCTAGTCCATATTATCTGGGCCTCTATCTAGCCGTACTGTCGCAGGGCGTCGGGGATTTAGACCGGAGACTCAATACTCATTTCACATCTTGGAGGCCAGCGCGCCGGCTCCTAACGGGGAAGAGCGGTGAACCGAACCGGGAGACCATTTGTCTCTATAAGGGGGTCTACTCTTGCAGCCTGTTTCCTTCGGGTGCGATCTACTTTCTGTCATTCTTGCATAGTCCCTGAGAAAGCCGAGGGCATCCACCACTTCACAGTTGCCCGATCTAAAGAAAGGGGTAGAGAAATCCTCTTAGCCTGAGTCATGCGAGAGGGTGAAGACTCCTCTCTGGTGTGAGAGGGGATGGGTGCCAGTAAAAGCATAGTGGAGCATCCCTACTGTGAATCGGAGCTATCTGATGGCGCCTCCTGTACTGGTAAAAGAGGAAACCCCTTTATCAGTTAAGTGATAAGAGGGAGGCCCCTCCAACAGACGGAGGCGTGTTGTCAGTGTGCTGCGCACTCCCAACACCAAGGTATGGCCAGGTTTTTCTTACCCTTTTCGCCGGTACAACACACAGGCACACCGACCAGAAGTCGGCCGCGGAGCCACTCCTAATCCTACCTCCTCCAAAGGGAGGATTGGAACCTTACTTGTTCTTCCTAGTCGTCGATAAGATGACCAAGATCCGAAGATGTCATTTGACATCCAGGAACGACCCCGGGGATTGGTCAGCCCATTACAACATACAAAGAAATAAAGGGCAAATGAAGGGATAGTCTTAGAAAATGAAGTGCATACAGGAACTGGATGAATAAACCAGCCTCCATCTGTCAGGCCAAAGATTTAAACTCACAGTGAGTCAGGCTTTACCTACAGGTAGTCGCACAGGGAGGACGCCCCGTTTCTTCTGGTGCAAGATCTAGCAGTCCACAAGCTAACCCCACGTGGGACCGTCACTAAGGGTGGTTCCAGCACCCCTCAGCGAAGTGCCTCTCTATAAAGTTTCCAGGACAAAGACATTTAGCCAAAATGTGGTGTACAGTCTGGGGGATCAAAGTCTTAGCAGAAGAGCTCAATGGAGCGCTCCATCCTATGGCGCTGCGTCCAGCAGGAATTTCCGATTTGGAGACGACATAAAAGGACTCCATACTTTCGAGGCATTCGGCGATGGTTCAAATGGAATAGTAGTCACAATGGTAGACAACTTTAACTTCCCTAGAGCCGCCTACCATTTTTTTTGTCATGCAATTGCTGACCTAATCCTTGTCATGTAGCTAGAGTGAAGGAGAGGGAGCGCCGGTTCAGTTGCTGAATCTGTGCATTTTTTCTTCTCTATGGCGCCCATCTGGCGACTACCACGAAGGGAGTAAGCCGCCGTAATTCATTTTAGCTTATTAGTGGGCTAAAAAAACAAAAACGGTAAAAAAAAAAAATGCAAGAAGCAAAAGGTGTGCTCCGGGGTCGGGGACCTCCACCAACACGGGAGCATGCGCCCAAAACAAAAGTGTCCAGGTGCCTAGCAGATGGCGACTTTGACGTCCTGCCGATTCGCAGGAGCTATAGCATCACGAATAATGCGAACCAGGGGATTTAAATGTTTCAAAGGTACTTGGCGCGCTCTGTGAGTTGCTATATTGTAGACAGCTCGCCCTTGGAGAGAGAGCGTCCGAAAGAGCCCCACAGCTTAAAACAAGTGGGAGATAGAACGAAGCTAACCTCCCTTTACGACTTGGAGCCAACTGTACACTTCGAGCGCGGTTTCAGCGTGACAAAAAGCACGCTTCAAGAAATGCGAACTCAATACTCTCGGTGATGTAGAACTTTGGGAGCGGAGGCGTGGCGTGAGTGAAATAAAATGAAAATAGAGCAGAAGCGAGAACAGATAAAGGTTAGTTACCAATGGGTAGAGTTGCTCACCTCAATGGATAAAAACAAAGGGGCAAATCGAAATGGCTGCGCAAACAAAATTCGCGGCCATTCATGAACAAGTGAACCTAAATCCTCAAAAGTATTTGCAAATAGTAACCTATAAATCTATCAGTCCCGCGTCATAGGCGGATTGTTGCGAAAAAGTGCAAGAAAAATTTAATAAATTTACGAAAATTATCCCACCAAAATTTTGGACAATAAAGGCATCATCGTAACCACAAAATACAAATCTCTTGCTCACTTATGTGACAAAACTAAATATTCCTTTTCAAGGAGATGCAAACAATTTTGGCAGTTAACAGCAGCAGCACCACCAAACTACGGTGATAACCGGGTTAAGAGGAAAATGAATGAAGACAAATCGACAAAGACGAGGCGCTTCTTAATACAGCCAGCATACTCTCTCTCTGAACTACGAGAGCAAGCATACATATGTTCAAAATCTCACAGAACATTTACAAAAACGGGGATTGGCGGGTACGAATTCAAAAACACTCCGTCGAGGGCCAGGGCACGACGCCAGAACGAACAAAGGACGGAGGGTTTTTATATAGGACAGAGGACAGAAATAGCAACCGTTAAGAGCGAGTTTTCCTTCCGACAACACAACAGCCTTTGTATTTCGCCTAGATCAATGACACTCATTTCAAAAAAACTCCCAAGTTTCCAACTGCATCTTGTGATCTTGCGCAAGGAAACGCCTATTATTCACCGGTGTGAAGCAACAACATTCGACTCAATAGGCTTTGTTGGTCCAAGTGGCACACACTTTCGGGAGGTGGGTTCCGAACTTCAGATATGGGCATAAAGATCAATGATAACTTGATAAAGGATCGGGTGGTCTCTCTTCGAGGAATGATAGAGCTCAAAGCACCAATAAGAAGCCACTTGGCGCGTTTCAGTAGATAAAGCGAAACTCTTAAGAAAAAAATATGGGGGAGGGGGAAGTGAAGGTTTTCATTCCCCTTTAACGAAAGACTGTAGGGGATGAGTCCTGATAGAACATACTCAATATATTAAGCACACGCTCGTGTTCCAATTGCGCAACGCCACAAAAATAAAACATACATGTGCCAAAAAAGGGAAGTGGAGGCTGCAGAGGGAAAGGAGGGGGGGGGGCTAACCCAGTCGCGCAAAAATTAATGCAAACTGAAACCGTCTGACGAGCGACTGCTTTTATTTAAAAATAAACTGCAAAAGGAAAATAAAAAAGGACAAATTCAAAGCGTCGACAACAGTCAAAACAGTGTCAATCGAAATAGACTAAATAACAAAATCTATCGAATCTCAACGAATCTGCTTCGAAATAATGTGTGTAGGACCATACAGCCCAGCACTCGCTCTAAAGTGGACCACGAATACTTCATGCAAGAAAGGAAGAGAATAGAGTTCGTTGGGTGCCTTTTTTGTCCACTTATTTCTGGAAGTTTTTAAACCCATCGCCTCGCTCTAAAATCAGGCCTCCGTGCTGATTCGTAGATTTCCCAATCCACCTGGCCTCGCATTCTTATTAATGCACTTAAGAGTCTCTTCATATCAAAAAATAACCCTTTGGACTTTCCTGCCAACGAGAAAAAAGCTTTCTTGCATCACGCGAGCAATGAAGAAACCGGTAACTCATATCCGCCTCCGCGAAACCATCCTCACGATGCGTCTGCTACATCGGAAAAAGAAGTAATATTTCATACGAGAACATTGACCGAACAATGAGAGTCAAATATTCATCTCGGGATACAAAGTGGTCGGCGAGTTCACGCACACTTCACGAGGACGTCCAAAAATAAAATAAAGGAGAATGACAAAAAGATCCTTTCCTACCGACAGGTAGGACGGGCCGGTCCACGAACATGCAGCGAATCGTTGTTCTTGACATTTATCGATTAAAAGGAGTCCATATTCTTCATCACCGACAAAAAGAGAACGTGAGGGGAGGGAAAGCTTTGTGAGGGATAACGTTGCCTCCCGGTACTCAAATGCAAAGCCTACTAATCAGAGGACGCGACGCTAACCAACGCCAGGAAGTTAAAACGCGGAACGCACAAGTGTTTTAACATACTCTATGTTAAAGGAGGTTGAACGCGTATAGGCAGTTGACGACCTCAAATAGGGTTGAAAAAAAAGGTGTCCTTGCTGTCTCGTAGCGAGCCGCCTTTGTGGACGAAACGAATAATCGAGCAGCTATTATTACTAAGTTCCGCAAGAAAAAACCCCGACTGATCGAGGGCAAGGGACCTTGAGGGCAAAAACCCATCTCACTTCGTCCCAGAAACGCAATGAACCTTTCAACCAACAATAATTCTCATCAAACTCCGTACAAAAAGAGCATAAGCAGTTTGTGGGAAAAGAAAGAAAACAAAACAATGAATGGGGAACAATGGAGCGAAAATGAAGCCAAGGATGGATGGATTACACGATTGCCAACAAACAAACGAAACGCGATCCATCTTACACATTCAAACTCCGTCCTAAGACAAATAAGAGAAATTTCTTGAGAAAACGGCATATAAATATATAATTAAACTCTTTATCTTAAAGTTCCACCCATATATTCACAACAACAGGGCGAGTGCAACAAAGATTTTTGGGGGTAAGGGGAGTGGGGTTCTTGGGGAAGTTGTCACGTTAGTAGTCCAATAGATGTTATTGGGGGGTAAGGAATCGTGAGGGCACACAATTCTTAACCCTCCACACGTAGGCCAACGAGAGCAAGTCCCCCTAAGGGGGATATCAAATACAAACATTGAATACAGGTAAAATGATCGCGACCATTCGTACTAAACGGCCCGCGGGCCACACCAGGTCTCCCACAAGATTTTATCCGGCCCGCGGGGTACACCACGTCTGCCACAAGATTTTATCCGGCCGGCAGCTACATAAATATAAATTGTCACATTTTTTGCTTTGAATATCATTCTGATAACAAACCCAAATATAAAGCTTGTAATTCATAACAGATTTTTTTTCTTTGGTCAGCGAATGTATGTAAAAGATACGATGTGGCACTCTTAGTGAGAAGTTTGGAGGCCCCTGACTACATAGTAGCAACCTCACGGGAGAGAGCCAACGTCGAAAACTCTTCCGCGAACAGCCTTCCAAAATGAACTACCCAAAGCTAAATTTAAACGACCGATATGTTTGGCGAAATTCCCAAATGAACCAGTGATGCACAGCGACATGGTTGCTATAATCCTAATAAACACATACCCCCCCCCCCCACCCCACACACTTGCCAAAGTACCTCCATTTATGAAATAAACTTCTGATCCAATTGAGGCAAAACAATAATTCTGCGACTCCATCCATTCCCACGAGCGGAACATTAATTTAGACATGGTGGTCCTCTGGTGCATGAAGAAGCTTGGGCGGTCGATCTTGTAAAAATGAGGCACCCGAAGGGTTTTTCAACCTCAATATAACCTAACCTAAGTAATTGAAAAACCTATCCTATTCTAGATTAGTTGGTTGTTAGTATAAATTTAGTTAGGTTAAGGGTCGAAAAAAGCTTTGAAATACCTAATCTTTACAAGATCTGGGCAGTTTACAGCTGCCATGTTCCAGCAGAGAGGCTTCTTTTTAGTAACTTGACTGCCGAAAAGTGCCATTATTTCCACCCATCTTGTTTGAGCTCCATTCAGGGTTTTTTTTCCCACACTGGAAATAATGGCGCTTTGCAAGACTAATTTCAGTATGCAGTTTATCATGATAAACTACATACTGAAACTAGCCTCGTAAATTAAACTTTTGGCTCCTACACAGTGGTTTCATTATCATATACCATAACTCGCCATTGAGTTCTTATATATATATATATATATAATACTTGTAATTGATTTGTTCCTTGGGAATCTGATACGTAGTAGGCATATGAAGACACAGGAGATTACACTAACCATTTATTGGCCGGACGTTTCGGACCTTCACTAAGACCATCTTCAGCGACTGCATCGACTAATGAGAAGTATAATTTATCCAGCATTAAAAGCCCAATTTTCAGAGCCTACCATATATGCTCCAACTGGTTATCTTTTCATGAAGAACTTATGTAAGGGATTTCTTCAAATTTAATTATTACCCCGATTTCATCTTCGACCAGTTAGTATCCAAATTTCTCTCCAAAATATATTATCCTCGACACTGTTTCTAAGCAGAAGGTTTTCCTTAGACTACCCTACGAGTATCTCGAGCATTTGACATCCGAGTTTAACAAACTACTCTCTCTCCTCAACAATCATTTCCCCTCAATGCCAATTCATTTGTATAAATTCCAACCTTGTATCGTTGATTTTTTTCTACACAAGGAGCCAATCCCTTTGGCTTGCGATCCTGTATAGTTTACAATTATACATCTACGAACTACCACAATCGTTATGTAGACCAAACTCGCTTACAACTAAAATCCACCATCGCAAAGCACTTAGGTTTGTCTCATAGGACTGGTATTCCCATTTCTAAACCTGAAGCCTCTTCCATCAGGGAACACTGAGTATCACCATCATCCTCTTAATTCTGATTCATTTACCATTTTATCTTCAGCCTTAACTTCTCTCGATTTGAAAATCTTAGAGTCGTTGTATATCAATAAAATAAATCCAAACCTAAATAATTACTCCTCCTCAATTAAACTATTCACTATATAACCAACCAACACTTCAATACATTAACTAACCAACCGAACAAATCTCGTTAGTAGTTTTTATATCTTTAGTTAGTTGATTTCACAACTCCTACGATAAAGGTTAGTCCCTCTGTTTAATTCATTCCCATTTGTCTTCGGTCTTTTGTTTTTATGTTTATAATTTAATATAATAAGTTATTTTATTGTATATTCCAGTTACCTTTAATTTTCATATTCAAGTCAGTTTATGTTAAAACTTCACTTCTTTCTATTATTTTTCAAAATTACACTGGATAGTATCAATTAATTCTATATATTGTTATTTGTTTTTACTTTAATCTCAATAATTGTCAATTGTATTTATTTTAACTTGTCTTCACCCGCTTTTTTAGCCATTATATAATACATGCTTCTAACTGTTTAACTGTTATCGTTAATATTCCTTCCCCTTCTCATTAGTCGATACAGTCGCTGAAGATGGTCCTAGTGAAGGTCCGAAATATCATATTCCTATTAATATATTTATATATATATATCTGAAATTACACGACATTATATAATAGATGCATTTATAGTCCCAAAGAAAATGAAAATTGGCATCACGACACTAAAGAAGACGACCATTGAAAGCTTAAGAAAGAAAATTTGAGATATAGAGAGGGAGAAAATGGTGAAAACTAATTTTAACCGTTATATGAAAAATGAGATTGATTTAAGAAGCCTTTTGAATAACGAAGTGTAGGGTTTTTTTTAATCCAGTGAAAGACAAGACAAGTGTTTTCTAGTACGAGTGGGACACCGACTATAAATGCATATTATATATATATATATATATATATATATATATATATATATATATATATATATATATATATATATATATATATATAAATATAAATATAAAGAAAGAAAGCACTTTTCTCAAAACCCATTAAGTATCTATAATTGGTTCGATACCGCTGTAGTATCTCAGTAGTGAACATTCGATTATTTAGTCTGCTTTTTTTTCATTTACCAAGTCATTTTCCGCCCCATTCAGTCTTTCAGTAAGTGATGCTTTTCGATCGTTTCCGTTCCCACAAATGTACCGGTAAACTTAACTATTTACTTTGTCACGCAACGAGAACTAATCAATGCCTAGGATGGAATATACGAATTCCCCCCTCCCCCAACCTCGAGACGTAAATTGTGGCAAGAAACAACAAAAAAAAATATACAAAAAATGAGACAGAAAACAAACAAGAAAGGAAACGATAACTATACAAATATAAATCTATGAAGCAAGGACTGCTGACCAAAGTCGCGTGCTCTCACTTATTCTTATTTATGACCTTATGGCTTTCAAATTTCGTTAGAATCGACCGAATAGTTATGATGTTATTGTCAAAACAAAATAATTCCCGAGCTAACCTTGGCAATTACATTACTCGAAAGAGAATGTAAAACAACATAAGGGTTTCAAATTTGGTTAGTATTGGCCGAATAGTTATGATGTCATTGCCAAAACAAAAGAAGAGCAAAACGGGGACCGACCGACCGAGTGAGATATAGAGAGGAACGTGACTAAAATTTCCGAGAATGAGAGGGCCACAATATTTTCTTAGCACAATTTCCTATAAGTTGTGTTGATTGCACACATGCACACTGTGTATTTTTGTTACACACGAATGCACGAGGAAGAACGCGTCGTCACTCCGCCCATCCCCAACACGAGGAAGCGGAGAAATTAAACCGTTATTACTAGAAGTTATAAAACAAAACAAAACCCTCTCACATGGTCACCATTCATTTAACTGAGACAAATATGGAGAAATACTAAAAGAAGGAGTAAACATGTCCTGGTTAGAGACCGGGGTTAACTAACTCCCTGGCAAACAACGTCGCCAACGAGCAATAATCTTGGGTAAGGATAGTAGTAACAAGGGACTGGGAGTAGCGAGGCCACAATGCTCAAGTTCGTTGCACAATGGGAAAAATCCTCAGATGTATTGGATTGGCGATCAATATTTTTCAGTCTACATTTTAGTAATACTCTCGCGATTAGCAACACGAAAATGAATTTAATTTCACCGGGTAATCTATAGAAACAGCCACCCACACATCTTTCGGAACAACAAATAAAAACGAATTACTTCATCTTTAATTTAGTCATATGAAGACATACGATATTCTACGAAATAATTCCACATTGAACTCCCCCTCTTCCCCACCTTACATTAGAGAGCAAAATTACAAAAACCCAGTTTTATCGGCTCAGCCAGCTTGACCTATGCACATTACCGCGAACTTGTCTCGTATTTTATCGCGTTAAATGTTGCGAATCTTCATATTTAATTAAAGCAGTTTTTAGGGTTAGGTTTTTTTCTACAAGAGCACATCCGCCGAAATTATAAATAACCCTATCTCTAGATTACCATAAAGATAAAAAAAAATATTCGGGAGGGCACGAACCAGCACCGAGTACAAAGGATAAGCGATAGAGATTCCGCAGGTAAGGCGGGCGAAGATGCACCAAAATGTGTCCGAGAATTTGGGGATTTATTTTTTAATAGAGGCGCTCATCTCTCGACTGCCACCAACGGCATAGTGACTGAAATCAAATCAGCCTATTCATTAGGCTATATAAAAAAAAATCATAAAAAAACAAAAGATAAAATCAATAAAAATAAAGAGCGACAAAAAAATAAGAAAAAGGGAAACTGCATGGTTCAGCGTCGAAGGGAGCCAACACCCAAAAGCTATATACAATGGATGCACAAACTAGTCCCCGAGTACAAGGGACAAGCGGTAGCGACCTTGTTCATCTAGGTACCGGGACAGGTAACGTGCACGAAGATCCCCCAGGTGGCAAATTTATGTCCCCACAAGTTAACTTCCATCTTTGCCAAGCTGACCTGATTCCATGTCATGTAGACAGAATGGGATGAGCGAAACGCTCGTCTAATCGCCAAGTTCTCTGACTCTTCGGCGGCCTCCTAACCCGCAATTCACACATGTCCAGGAACCCAGTAGAAGATAATATCGACATTCACCCGGCTCGCAGCAACCGTGATGTAGCAGAGGGACGGAGCTTCCAATAACTAGGGCGGCCAGAGGGCGCTTTGCGAGTCAATAGAAATCACAATTCTCCGTTCTAAGTGGGCATAAAGCGCAATCTCCGTACCAAGCAATGTATTGCAGCTAGCTCGGTCTTAAAGCCTGAGACGGTGCTCGGTAGAGCAGGGTTGGAAAATCAAAAAACCTGGGGCTTATTACCGGAGCGGGGGTTGGGCTTTTTCACATGAAATTTGAAAAAAAAAACCCGTTTGTTTTTTTTTTAAATTATTTTTTGTTCAAAAAATGAACACTACTTATTATTTTATTTAAAATGCATATTTATGTTTATAATTTCAACAAATATGTATAAAATTAAAATTATTTATCTGATACTGACTCATAATTCATCTCTCCTTGTACAGGTTATGGCTATTTTGGGTACCCACAATTCTCGATCACTGATCTGTTACTGAGATCTTTTCTTACTATAATAATATTAAACTAATTAATAATTTATATTATATAAAAATAGAGATAGCTATTCATTTTCTACGTTATGCTAATGCATTTATCATTTGTTTTTTGAAAAAACGCGGGTTTGGGGTTTGTTTGGGGGTTTTTTTTCAAAATTTTGGGAGTTTTGCCGTGGATGGTGACAGAAGTGCACCGCTTTAGTCTTGGCAAAGAAGGGCGAAACAGGTGTGATTACGCACAAGTCGTGTAGTTAAGAGACTGGATTAGAGGCTCCAGATCTAGAAGCAAGCGGCGCCCAAGGTCGTTGAAGGTTCTCCGCGTCGATCCAATCGGGATCCTCAACGTAATTTAAATGTAGGCCGCGCAACATCTCGACTAGAGAAAGCCGTCACTAACGACTTATGGATGTGGGGATCGTAAGAGGCGGCGGCCTCCTGTCAAGTTAAGACACGTATGCACGCCAAGAACGTCGAGCGGTGGTAGTTTGCCACATCGAGGTGTAGCTGCAAGCCCACTGCATGAGAGCGGGTATTTAGATCCCCAGAAGAACGGAGACGTGTAAATTGCGCATCCACTTGCAGAGCCTCTATCTCTTTGAGAAAATTGAAAAACCCATATACCCCAGGAGGGTACGCAGGGGCACGCGCCCAACAGTCTCCCCAAGACATAACTAAAGGAGAATGAGAGGAAACTAGCCTCCGCAGCTCTTCGCAGTTAACCCGGAATCCATGTCAACTCCACTGAAGGGAAATTTCCGTCGAGGCCTAACTAGAATGGGATGTCTAAGCCTTCCTCGAGACAAATGCGCGAGTCGTTGGAGGTAGAAAACGCCTTAATTGAGGAGGCTTAGTTTGGCATACTAACCTCTCTTCTTGCCTCGAAACCTTTGGACGGCCCAGGGAGAGGGAACCAAAGCTCACCTGTTGCTACCCCCTTTGGGGGGGGGAGGGGCAGAATTCGAGTTGACCAGACTTACCACATCTGCAAGTTTGATCTTCATGACCGAAGCGGTGGCAATGGTAACACCACGGCAACGGCTTGAATGCTTCGACTCTGTAATGATACCAACTATGTAGTTGGCACTGACTCAGGGGGCCTGTCACGATCGAACGTGACGAAACAGGTAAAGGTGGGTTGAGCGTTCCTTGATCAGTCAGCTCTTTTGTGATATCTTAAAGGGAGTAGAAATAGAGTTCCATGGCATAAATAGTGCTATGTTCGCTGTATATGCAGCCATCAAGCATCCGAAGAGCACTCACAATGCAGCCTGGGCAGGGGCGCTCGCATTTACTAGAAGGGACCCGTCTGAGAAACTGGCGGGCGACCCCCCCCCCCCCTAATGGAACATGTACCCTTTGGCCAGAATGCTGCAATCAGCGAACCGAATGGTAAGGAATCGTTTTAAACCAGAAGGCTCTAAAAAGCCGGGTAACCTCTCGATGGAGGCTCCCGACGTCGGCTACACTCACCACGTCAGTTGCTTATTCGCAGGGGCTTCGTCCCCTCCGCCCAAGGAAGACGACGATGTCCCGTTTTGTTTTTGTTTTTTGCCGAATCGACAAAGACTCTCTGGAGGGAGTCCTAAGGTTGGACGGGGCATTCACGACCTGGTCCTTCGCCGAAATGGCAAATAACCCGGTCGTCAGCGGAACATCACCGGAAGGGGGGGGGGGGGGTGTCCCTCCCTTTAGGTCCCCACCACCGGGGGGGGGGGGGGCTCGTGTCCTATTGGGAGGACCTTTCTCGAGAGTAGAGTTCGACAGAGGGGTGGTTCACACAGAATTAATATTCTCTCCTGGGAAAGACAGTGTCGTCTGGCATCAGGTTACCTTGAGTTCAGCGCTCGAGAACCTCGCTCGCCCGTGGCGTCGGGTATCAAGACAGAAGATCACAAGGTTTGTGACCTGGATCAAAGATATGTCACGGAGTACGGCCTACATAGGGGAAATTGGCGGGCGAGCATACCAGCCCACCACAGGGTTATGTCAAGGGAGGGACGTGGCATGGCCAAATAGACCCCGACACCCCTTGATGTTAAAGTGGTTCACCCTGTCTAGATTTTCCCATATGGAGCGGGCGTCCTTGCGGCACTGCTTCCTGCTTCGTCTTGGCTTGCCCCTCTGAAAGTAGGGGGGGGGGGGGAGGCGCTGTTCCAGTTAGGTCGTCTGAGGGCTACTACGGAGAAGGGGTTAAGGCAAACTTCGGTACCAGTAACCATAGGAGAGGGGGAAACCAGCGCTTCGTGTGGTACCTGAAAGAGCAGAGATAGGGATGGGGGGGCTACCTTTTAGAGGTGGCGCTGCCCAAGGGCGGTTACTGAAGTGGTAAAGGGAAAACAACTTACCGAATGGTGGTGAGAGAGGAGTCCCTTTACCATGCCCAAGGTGTGTTATTGGGAGCCTCGCTCACCTAAAAACCAAGGTTGGCCAAGGTTTTATCGAGGGAAATTGTCGAGGGGGTGGGGGTGTTCTCTTGCTAACGCAGACGCAAATAGTTAAACTGGTAACCAATGTGGAAAAAAAGGTCGGTGGGCGATATAGTGTACAATTTTCATGGAAATTAAACGAGTACCCGCCAAGAAAATGTAGCCTTGGGTATTTTTGTCTCTAATTTTGAACGGTGGTGTTAAAGTCAAAGCAACATTATCATTAACCACTTCCTCAGCACGTGTAGTCTGCGCACAACAAACACTCAATGGCAATCAACCCACCTTGTTCTACGCGCATTTCCAACACTTATAAACGGCCTATGTCTCACTCTCGTCTAGTTTCAAGTTTATTTCCATCGATTATTCTTACATTTCTCTCTAACCTTAAGAGTCGCAACCTCATTCACTTCGCACCATAAACAATTTGTACTCAGTCCTTTCCTCGCATTCTTCACCTTTCACACAACAAAGCATACCTCAGTTTCCCCGCTCTCACTCGAGAGCGTTCATTCTTTCATACCATAGTCTTGCTCCCATATACCAGCATGGCACCAGCACTCGTGCAACTTCCTGGTATTCTACACCCAACCCTTACCAGTCACTAAAGTGCTAGTCGCCCCAAACACTTTCTTATCATTTGAAAAACCTCGCAGTCAAGAGACAACTTTCTCACCTTCAGATACATTACTCTTCATTACATTCACATTTAGTCCACTCCTCTCACATAGCATATGCAAACAACCCAACCAATTCCTCATCAATCTCAATCTCTTTTCCCTCATTCACATCCTTACATCTCTCAGTACTCCATCCATAAAGATATTAAACAACCATTGGCAACATCACACAACTTTCTTACACCCCTACGTATGTCAAAACACTCATTCAGGCTATCTTTCAAACTAACGCACGATTTACTTCACACTACCCAATAGTTTACCGGCCACTCCATACATTTAGTACCTGCCATGAAACGCTCACAAGCTTTATCCAGATCGATGAACCCAGTATATGTATACTTTACACACAGCGTCACTATTACTACACTCTTCCACTTTCAAATGCCTCACAACACAGCCACCAGACTCATTCCTTAAGACAATGTAAGCTCTTTGTAGCATCTCGGCGACTACATCAACTATTCCAGCTGCCTTCCCATTTTACAAACCCCTCACAGAACTAACAACAGCTTTGCAGGCATACTACATGTTTCACCATCTTCTATACCCACATTAGCCAACTCAAAGTATTCTCTCCATTTCATTATAGCAATGTTTTCAAGTACACTGCCAATCTTCTCCTTGATGTTAACACAGCTTTGCTTGTCCAGGTTTCTCACTTCCTTCCATAATATCTCCATGTTCCCATCAGCATACTCTTTCGCTTTTGTCTTAATGCTAGATTTGCTGCTTTCCTGCTCAGTTTAATCACTCCTTCACTTTCCTCAACATCCCCTTCAGGTATGAATTCTCCTCGTTTAAAACTCAACTACAATTAATCTTTTCCCCAAATCACACACATCCATCGCACTCCATACACTAGCTGAATTGACGCAAATTAACATACAAGAACTGATGGGGTTCGCAACACCCTCGACGATTCCCACATTGCGTGTAGCGCTTATATGATAAAGCCTTCAGAAGCGTGAATCCGGAGAGCACAAGGGTAGATCGAGGCAGGAAAATGAAGCGGTTCTCGGGCAGTGATGAGTGAACTCATCCACATTTAGGACACCCATATCCAGCTCGTCGATCAGGTCGGCAAGGACCCGATCCCTGGAATTGATCGTGTAGTTTTTACACCGTTCAAATCCCCAAGCAGAAGAAAGGGCCTCAACAACTGGGCCAGGACGAGTCAAGTCGGTGGACGGTGGAATGTTCACAGAAATTACAGCATACCTCCTATTCATGTGTAGCTTTATTGCCACTGCCTGAAAGGCGGTATTCATAGCAAATAGAACAATCATCATGCTGGGTGTAAATCGAGCATTCTCCTGCCGGGGCACATCCCGTGGCGGCGGGTGTTTTTTTTTTTTTAAGAGCTCCGTGGTGGCGGGGTCGCGTAACTCTAACGAGGGAAGGTGAGAAGGGGACACGCGCCCAGCATGGTCTCCTGCAGAAAGATTGCTAATGAGGGACATGATGAGATGAGTCTCTGCATGTCCTCCCATTTGGCTGGGGGTCCAGAGTCCCGGCAATTCTATTGAAGGAATATGCCCTCTAGGCCTAGCTCGTAAGAGATGCGGAGACCCTCACGGGAATGACCGCACGCTTTTCGGAGCCATAACTCTGGGCGCTGTGGTCTGAACAAGGTGATGCCGCCTTCGAGGGCTTATCGGGGAAGGTTGGGCTCACCATACGAGTTTGTTCTTCCCTCCCCCTCGAAACCTTTGGTGGGTGGGTCCCTCTTATGGGTGAAAGTTAGGATTAAAGGGGGCAGAAGACGAGGGTATTTTTTAAAGGAATTAAGTCGTCATCGATAGGAGTATGTACAGTTCTGGGGGCCTCAGTGTGCCCCCCAACCTCATATATCACAGATCCCAATCTTAGACTCTTCAGTCTTCTTGTCATCAGTTTTTTTGGTTGACGAGCTTTCATTGGAAAGGGAGTGTGGGGGAGGGGGCACGCCGGCCCCCAGCAAACATAAGATGCGCGGAGGGAGCTCAAAAGATGACAAAGGAGAAGCCCCTTTGCCGCATGAGGGGGAGCCCCTCAACCGGTCGAAGGCGTCTCGTGTTACCTAGTCCTCTCCAACACCTAGGGAGGGCGAGGCCGCGCTTGTAGGCCGATCCCTTTGCGCATGCGCTCGCCCGCTATTCGCTATTACTTTCTATTTTATCAAGAATTTGTTAAAAAAAACCCGGTTGCATGGGAAGTAGATGCTATGCCCCCCCCCCCCTCAATGCTTTGGAAAGTTAAGAGAAATGTCTCCATAGGATCAGACAATTCCAGAATGTGATCAATTACACATAAGGTACCACACGCCGCCTTCTCCGGAAAGTGCGAGCGCTGGGCATAGACGGAAAAGTAGCCGGCTGGATCAAGAACTGGCTAAATGGCAGACGGCAACGGGTGGTGCTGAATGGACAGGCTTCTGAGTGGGTGCCCGTTACTAGCGGGGTGCCTCAAGGTTCTGTCCTGGGATCACTACTATTCATCATCTACGTCAACGACATGGACGGTGACATGGTTGCCAAGATTTACAAATTTGCCGACGATACCAAGCTTGGTATGAACGTTGCAAAGGATGGAAATACTGCCCGCCTGCAGGAAGATCTTGGGAAGATTGGGGAGTGGTCGGACACGTGGCAAATGCCTTTTAACGTCAACAAATGCAAAGTGATGCATATCGGCCACCGAAACCTCAAATCTCAGTACATCCTTAAGGGCACTGCCCTTGAATCGAGTGACACTGAGAAGGACTTGGGTGTAACTATCATTAGTGACCTCAAATTCTCGAAACAGTGCATCGAGGCAGAGAAGACAGCCCAAAGGATGTTAGGCTACATAAAGCGCCAGTTTGGATACCGTAACGAGGAGATAGTACTTTGTCTGTACAACTCCCTCGTTCGGCCGCACCTGGACTATGCCGTACAATTTTGGAGTCCTTCGTTTCGAAAGGACATCGCAAGGTTGAAACGCGTACAAGCTAGGGCAACCAAACTGATTCCCTCTATCCGACATAAAAGTTATGAGGATAGACTAAGGGAATTAGATCTGTTCTCGCTGGAAACCCGTAGACTGCGTGGTCAGCTCATCGAAGTTTTCAAAATACTTCGAGGGTTCGACAATGTTGACTACCGAGATATTTTCACACTGAGTGAGAACAGAACGCGCAATCACGGCTTCAAACTTGAACTGAAGCGTCACAACCGCAATCTGTGTGGAAATTTTTTCACCTACAGTATCTGCGGTAAGTGGAACGCACTTCCAGTGGAAGTTGTCAACAGTGAATCTGTTGACCAGTTCAAGTCAAGACTAGACAAAGTCTTGAAAAGCGGCCGTTTAGGGACGCAAAACAATTGAGCAGCCATGTGCCTGCTCGATTGCTAGTCCAAAGGTACCCTCTTTGAATGGACCGTAAGGTCTCCTAGGGTATATCCTTTCCTTGTTACTCCTTGTTACATCCTCGGCCCACTATTCCTAGAGCTTTAACCATAAATGAGGGTGCTGGCATAGCCCCCTTATATATATATATATATATATATATATATATATATATATATATATATATATATATATATAGTGTGTGTGTGTGTGTGTGTGTGTGTGTGTACTGGAGGAAGGTGAGCAGAGAGGACGGCCCTTCACACCCGGTAACCTCAGCTTTCGGCCCTCGCAGCAGGTAGGGAGGGACCTCGCTACCACTCGACTAACGACCCATAAGAGGAGGACGAAAGTGCGACGGGTATAGCCAGAACCTTTGTGGATAAAAGAGCAAGTTCGGATTGGGGTAGGCGGGTATGTAATACAGAATTAGAGGAGGCGGATACACTAACGAGTAGGGTGGGTGATCACCTATTATCATAGGCAGGCGCTAGGTGATCCCGGGATGACGTGCAATCCATCCAGTCATTATGTTTAGCGAACCGAACCCATCAGAAAAAAACAGCCATGAGGATCGTTTTTCCCCCCGTATTTCAACAGAATTCCTCGTCTTTAGGCCAAGGAAATAAGGATGGATCTGTAAAAACAGACGAAAAGAAAATTATTACGATATGTACTGGAAACTTTAAAAAAAAATTGTACACCCAAAAACCGTTGCCAAAGCCGAATAAGCCGTAGCCACAGATCTAATGTCTGCCAGCGAAGCGCAAGCTCCTCCTGTATTGAGTACCACGGGTTCGCATTGTACGTTCTATATTTAGATTTAAACGTTACGCCACTACATACACCCATGTGGAACGAGAAACGTGCGAGTGAAATACGATACCAGCGCGCCCCCAGAGACGTACATTTAACGTTCCATAATGAGTGAGCACCGGAATACATCATTCAATGGAGCCACCGTATCACCGTCGACTTCGTGCCTTGGGAATTGCAAGTTATTAATGTTCTCTGGGTCCGACAGACCAGCCAGTAACGCGGAGGAAGCCCCACTCGCCAATGGCTTACGTGTCTTATCACTAGTGGCAAGGAGGAGGGAAAGGGTGGAGGGGGTGGGGGTCTGCACAGGGCTACTCTAAACCCTTTCCTTCGCACACACGCGATAGCAACGCAACGCTTAAACGTGAGATAACGCCCCCCCCCCACCCCGAGACTCTCAAGCGGAGGAACTCGTGTGTTCATTGCGTGTGCGCCTCTAAGTCAAAGTAGCAATACGTGCCTGGTTGGAGCATACATACATCACACTCCAAGTCACGTTTTATTTCCCAGTGAGGTGAAGGAGGGCAAAGGGGGGGGGGTAGTTCTTTCGGTTTGCCAATATCCGCAGCCGAAGCTCTTTTTTTGGGCTAACCATTCTTCAAACTCCACCTCACCTTCCCCCACCACTCCCCCTCTGCTTTATTTTTTACCATTCTTTCTCATTTTCTTATCCAGAAACTATTGAGCGCCATTCTTTCTGTGGCAGTGATATTGGTGATCGACGGCTCCAAATACTCATTATCACCTTAGAATTTCTCATTACAAATTAGCCCAACAAAACGCCCAATTCTTCCAAGTTTGCTCATACTATTAGTATGCGAGCGGACATCTCGGCAAATAAACTTTTTGTTGAATTAACAATAAAAGGACATTCAAACAATCAATCCCCATTTCATATTAGGATATTTATAACACTTTCGCAAAATGGCTTGGGAAACAAATTTCTCCGGTTCATGAACTGCGAACATGAAAGTAAAGAAGGTCTCTGGAATAACGAGGATTCAAGCAACACTTTCGGAGAAACACGACGCAAAAAATATCTCACCTAAAAGCTCGAAACATACTAAGCATTTGCTTTAAAAAATAGAGCACATGTTAGATATGTAGTGTCCTTCAGCATCAAGACTCCAATATAGGATTACGGCGAGAGAATTCAACTTCGTAACTATGTACCGTTGTTTGTAATTATTTCCTGGAAAATTATGCCTTAACAAATATTTTACTTGTCTCTCCCTTTCTAAGTGGAACAGCACCACTCGATAAAACCTTAAATAAAAAAAACAACAAACATGAATAACCACCCGCTGCAAAGTAACAAGAATGAGCGCAATGTCGTGAATGACATCAGTAATGCTCTGGAACACGAAGAGGAAGAGCCAAGACTAAATCGTAGGCAGAATATAACCAATCAATTCCACGTCACTTGCTCGGTTGGCGGGTAGCCATCGGAGACACTTGACATAGCAACCATTTACTTTTTTTTAAGGCTTGACGGTATATTTAGCTTAGCTGCCAGAGTGTAATTTGTAACCATCCGTTTCGGCAGATCCTCAAGCGGCATAAAATAAAACCGCACAACAGAAATTGTGAGGAAGGAGGGAGGAGGTGCATGAGAAGAGCTGCAGTGAGAGGTGGGGCCTGTGTTTTCGTGCTTTCACCCATCTGGCCTCTGCACGTAGCCTCAGCGAATCGATCGAGAGGCCGGTCTCCCACCCCTACATTACATATACACCTGAAATTAAGACGTTTGCCATGACAACATGAGTGGCCGAGGCCATTCCCGGATCCGCGCTCAACCTTTCCAAACCGTCGTCTCTGTGCAGGACGAGCGAAGACGCTTACGAGGGCTTAACGGCAAAGACGTCCAGATGGCTCAAAAAATGAAAATCCAGGTTTGATGCCAGCGTAGCATGTGCATTGCAAGGAGGTGGGGGGAAGTTTCATGTGCCACAGAGTTTTAAAAATATGATAAATAACTGGAGGAAAGGCCGTACAATGCAAAATAATTAGCACCCAGTTTCGATCAACATTAAAATGCCTCCTACTATCCGTTTGTTTACGCAAGTCGGCGATGCGTTGGCAAGCCACTGCTTCCCAACGCCCCAATTGTATTGATGGCAACTCCACTTCCCGAGCCCCGAATCCCCCATCCTCAGGCAACCCCCAGCCCCTTCCATCTCCCGTTCCCAGTCCCTTCAGAAACACACCCACAGCCGCCGTTGCCGTAATCTGCTCCCTCTCGGCAGCGTTGCCACGTCTCATATTCAGGAATGAGTGGGATATTATACACCTATTTTTTATAGGAAGCAAATTCACGTGTCTCTGAGTCAGGAGACAATCCTGTACCAAATACACTTGCGCGCGCACAAATTATAAAAAAAAAATCGACAGGCAATGCCATTAATGATCAGTGACACCGAGAATCGAGGAGTGGGGAGGAGTGGGGTGGGGTGGGGTGGGGAGCTAAAAAGAGACACGAACGCATTGACGAAGTGGGAAGGGTAATTTTAAGCTCTCTCTCCCTCGTTGCAATCTCTTGCATGGTGAACCGGGGCGTTCAGTGGCACGAGAGAACGCAACCAATACCAACATACGGTATTGTGCCATCTCATTCGGCTACTTCTGACTCTCGTTTCCCCAATGCAGGTCCTTCCTTCATCCAATAGTTTTACAGATTCTCTCTCAATTACACGGGAGAGTTTTTTTCAGAGCTTAGTGATTTTTTTTATGGAGCTTGCTTACCAGCTTTCGATTTTCCATTTACTGTTGACCTGGGATGAAATTCAAATTACTAAGGTGGACGTAGACACAGAAGGCGGTACACCCGAAACTAGTATTAATTATTCGGAAGCTGCCCAGAAGCCAAAAATGTGAGCATGCGGGTCAGGGAGATGGAAACGTGTGAAAGGTACACAGGTTGGACCGTTTACATGCATTGTAGATATGAAACACCCGATGTTAAACTCTGGTTATGCTTTTTCACCCGATCTACACGGGAAAATGAGACTTTTCAGAGGGTAAATTGTTCGAGACCGATGGCTGAGCATTGGCATGGAAATTCCTTAGTTGTGCCAAAATTTGAGGAACTGAATTAATTTTTACATACAAAATTCAAGGAAACCCCAATTCTGGCAGGTGAAATTCGGTGACTGGTGATCGCTAGGGACCCAAAAAACAAAGCCACCTCTGTAAAAATGATTTTAGAGCTGAACCAAATACATTGCCAACTCAGTTCCGTTGAGAACTTCTTGCAGCTGGATATCAATGAAAGCTGTAATATCTCCCTTTTTGAGATCAATAGTAAGAAGCAATTAGAGCGTGTCAATTACTCGGACGAATCGCTCTTCACGTTTTTCCATCTTCAGGACGTGTTTACATATGGAAGCGATCAAAGAAGCTTTCAAAATTGATGGCCTGACTCACACACTGAGCCAGAGCGGCGGGATCGTTGATGATTTAGGCAGCCCTATCACGCGGTAACGGTACATATTCTTTTAACAGTCGGAGATATGTCAAGTTTCGAGTGATCGTATCCATCCTCAATAAACATTGTTCCCATACACTGGAGGAGTCTTTCAAGATTAACACTGCTAGAATTGTATTGGAGCAGGGTGATTTTTTTTCTCTAATGTAAAGCACGTCATTAACGAGGGAGTACGAGGCAGAAATTTTGTAAGGAGAGATCTGTAAAGAAAGTGGTGAAGATAAGGAGGAAGATATACAGCCGCAGGTCCTCCTACAGGCATTGGAGCCTCTAGATATCACCTGATATAGCTTTGCTGGTGCGTAAAATGAAGAGAGATGGGAGACAATAAAGGAAGAATATAGCCATGTTAAAAAACACCCCAGCTTCCCGGCCCTGACCTGGGTAAAAAAAAAAGATGAATCAGCAGCTTGTAAAGTTGATGAAAAAAAAGTAACGGGAGATGTCAATAAATCTCGGGTAGACTCAATCTAGTTGGATGCTGCTGGGAGAACTGGGATCGACCATTCAGGTGCCGTGTGTAAGCCTACCCCACACTCCCTCCATGTGCAATAAATGGAGAACCGATTTTCTCCGCTGAAAGAACTAAAACATGCTTCACTCTCCACCCATTCGAGCAATTAGCGTTGCCAGGGGAAGGCAAACGCCGCCTCAAATAATAAAACTTGCAATCAACAAAATTTCCATTATTTTGCCTCTCCTATATAAAGTGTCAACATTACATTCGGGTAACAAGAGGCCACAGAGGGCTGATAACAAGAGGCCACAGGGAGCTAGCTGTCAGAGGTGTCCAACTTACACATTAGCTGGTAAGAAAAATTGCAATCTAGGCAGTGATGGTATGTATACATTGCAGTTGTCCTTACTATTGCAAGATAAAGCGGGGCCACCACGGATGAGTGAAAACAAACCCTTGTGTTGCGACGACACTAGTGAAGATTAAAATACCCCATTGATAGGGTGGTTCCTCTTAGGGCTGTTAGAATGATCTATCGGATACAGCCACTAGCTTAGAAGAGCGTCCCTCAAGGTTTGCCCGATGGGATGTGAAGGTGTTGGTTGGCACACTCATTCCGATACTAACCATAAAGGCACTCCGAATCCAAATCATTATAATTTTAGACATTGCCCCGGCTTTCACAACACATTCAAACTTTCGAGACATTCAAATTCGCCCTGTAGAAAATCTCTAGGAGAATCATTCCAAGACTTCTTCCTACAGTGATGACCAAAAATGGTTTTAAGACTAATATAGATTTTCTTTTTCATTAGTTTTTGAAATTTAAGCGAGGTTAGTTTCAGTCCCTGGAACTTTGTTACTCGATCAAATATGGATTAATTGAATGATTCTAGGTAATTCTAATCTATTTCGTAATATTGGGGGGGGGGGTAAATGAATGCTTCAATCTTTTTCAATCCCAGAAATGGTTCTTTCCAAAGAAAAGCGTGCAACCATTGTTGCTCTTGCACCAAAATGGCCTCTCCTACCCGGGTAGGAGAGGTTGGCAGTGTGGAGGAAGTGTGGAGGGATGGGGAAGTCATACATGAAAATATGAAACACGATTGAGAGGAGAATGACGGCTTGAGACGCTGTTTGTTTGTTTTTTCCTTTTATATTGGGCACTTTTAGGGAGGAGCCTTGCTTTGGGGGGAAGGGGTGGGGGGTAGACATTGAGTGTGAGGCAGTTTTTAAGGTGTAGGTACGTGTGTAGATTTCTGGAGCCTGTGCGTGCAGATAAATCAACTCAGGGGGAAGGGGGTTCTCCTTCAAAATTCAAAGCAAAGACCAGCGAGGGCAGATGAAAATATATAATCACAGATCCTCCCATCCTACAGGCATCACGGTCGAGAAGGCACATAGTCATCGAGATGTCAGCTGCAGTCTTGTCCATTCAATGCCTGAAACTCACTTGCGAAGGATAGTAACAAAAGAAAGCTAGAGGCTGAAGGTGGGAAAAAAATGACAGAAAACAAAACTCACCCCCTTCACACACCAAGGGTTGTTCCCTCCGAGCGTGCAACAAACACTCCCCAACTCTATGCAGTGAAGGACTGCCACTCTGGAGCCAAGATAAACGGTGTGTGACAGGCTTTTCCGGCTAGGGATGAGTGGACGAGCGCTGGTCGGCGACTAAGCATGCGAAATCAACCCATGACCAAGAAAAAAATAGGTGCGGACTGACTTGGGAAGAAAGTGGCGAAAAAAAAGGTTAAAATAGAGATGTCTAGAATGAAATAAAGGCTAGATAATTTGTTATTTTTGGCAACCGGGAATACTGGGGCCGGTGGGGCGGGCCGCTCCTCAAGGTGCCAGGTGAAACAGTCTACACGGGGCACCACCTGGTGCGTGTAGTGAGTGGGGAGGGGTCTGTCATGCATGTTAAGATTGAACTGGGTGATAGGACGGCACGGTGAGGGACACCGATGAACGGGTGAGCCATTTTGGATGTCTCAACAAATAATATTAATAAAACAAATAACAAATAAACGACAATAATAATAACAAAAACAACAATAATAATAATAATGAATGGGTGTCTTTCAAAAGAAAGAAGCCTTCTCAGGCCGCCCGTCCATCAGCTAAGAAAAGGACGGAATGAAGAGGGGGGTTTTTTGTATGAGGATGTGGTTTGTTTTGCGGGCATGAGTTTTGTTCTGCAGCCATGTTAGGTGTGAGCGGAGCGAGAGGAGGGAGATAGGCGTGTGGGGGGCAAGAGGTTTGGAGGCTAGTTTAGTTTGAGGGTGGGGAGGATGTGTGTGTGCGTTGGGGAAGGGAGGGGGTGGGTAATGTTGTGCAACCGGGAGTTGTTGAAGATGGCTGTGAGGGCAGATATGCGTGTATGGGACCATGATGTTTTAGAAGCGGTCCGGGCCTTGTGAGGGTTTGAGTGATTTGATGACGAGTGCAGCGTCTTGGTGGGGGAGGGGGGCATGATAATTCAAGTAGGTTTCCCGATTGTGTGGCTGATGGGTAGTTGACTAATTTTATTGTAGGACATGAGCACTTTGGTCGATGAGGAGAAATTCATGCATAGGTGGTGGTTGTGTACGCAATGAGTTGATTTTTTTGATTTTTTTTAAATATCGTCGGCCAGAGTTAAGAACCGTTTGTTTTGTAGTCGATTGTTTGAAATTGTCTTTTTATTTGGTGGAGATGTTGATTCTTTTTTTGAGGTCGCGAATTTGTTGGACATATGCAGTTCTGTATGTGCCGAAAAGTGGGGGAGGAGGTTTTTAGTGCGGAAGTGGTCGTAGTTGTGATGGCGGTGGGTCTTAGTTTGTTGGATTGGAATTAACGAGGTTTGGGGAGCTACAGCAGTGGGGTTAGGTTGGGCGAGAAGTGTTGAAAGATGGCGGGATGTAGGTCTGATTGATCGTCGTGGATACCATGTGTGTTGAATTGGACGACGTGACCGAATAAGGTGGAGATGTGGTTGTGCATCATTTGCAGCTCCACTGCGGTGAGTAATTGATTAGATACTATTAAGTGGTTGCATCATCACGTCAAGGTCAACAGAGACTTAACCACAAGATCTGTCCCCCCCCCCCCCGTCAGCACCACCTGGGAATACAACGGGTGAACAAAGATCAATGGATCCAGCGAAAGTCAACTATGAAAGTGGCGAAACTAAAAAATAAAATAAAAATGCGTATTGCCTAAAATACTCCTGCAGCGACTTAGGCTGGGAGAGCAAACTGAGGAAGAGGGAGAATCACGCCCCTCCCCCTAACCACAGTACGGAGGGAGAGGGGGAAATCGCCCCTCACCCGCGAAATTAGCCGTCGGTTTAGAAAATAAGCGAAGCTTTGTAAAGAAACTTGCGAAAGTGGGCAAAACTGAAATGTCTCAAAAGGAATAAAAACGCAAGGATTTCGGAGACCGGGGCACTGCAGGCCCCTTATGACGCCAAGCTTGGGGAGTGCATCCTAAAAAAAACCCGGGATCAGATGCATTATCTGTTCTGATCGTTATTAAACGACTCTGGTTCTCAAAACGCAAACACGAATCGGTACATTTTGACATCGGTGCAACGATATCCGGTATATCCACCCACAGCCAAGTACGACGTGCGCAATGCTGCTTTCAAGAACTTTACCGCTTACTAAGCAATAGATTCAACCTACATCACGGTGCTGTCGACATCACCTCGAGCTGCGTCACTCACCGGCAACTCTCTATGAATTAGAGCGACAACGGGTTGGGCGGATATTGTCGAAAATGCTCCCGAGGGAGACGTCGTCCGTCCTATCCGTGTTCCCAAATAGCCGATCCCAATAGGCCGCGGGGACGGCGAGGTAAGGACAGTGGGTAGACTTACGCCACCTGACTGTCCACAAACCCTAGCTGCGATCCATATCGAATGTAGCAACAAATTTCCTATCGTAAACGGCCATGATGAGCATGGGCGGCATCACAACGACACAAATAACCAAGGTAGAGGGAAAATACTATTGTTATTGAGAGAAGAGAAGGATGTATTATAAAACCTCCGGGAACAAATTCCTCTTCATACTTGGTAATTCAATGAAAATTTGCCCTCAAGGAAGTCGAAAATATTTGAGGAAAAAAATCGAATACACTAAAGGAAAATTATTTGGAAACTTTAAACCAAGAGGCTGCGCAACTCTCACGAAGTTCCTTTCGGACAGTTTATATAAGTCAACGAGGGGAAAGTTGCCCTGCTAGATTTATTTAAATGGTAGAAAGTGGGAAAAAGGACCGAGGACCGTCCCATTATCTATACATGCGGAGGCAGAAGGCTGAAGAAATTCCACACCTCTAGACAATGTACAAGTTCGAATGATTTATAGTTAAATTGTAGTGTAAGAGAATATTTTTATTTTCAAAATAAAATGAAAACCAATAAAAGCATCTACATCAAGCAAGAGGTTAGTAAAGAGCGTAATGAAGTTAAAGAGAAATAAAGAGCTCTCGAAAGTAGTGAGCGGCAACAACGACCGAGAATTTACATAGTTGCGACTTGCAACACATCAAGAACCGCTACCACTTGACCCCACCCAACCCTTGAACGATGCCCGAAACAGCGCATTAGCAACAGAAGTAAAGATGTAACGAAAGATAACAATTTAACATTACGAACTCACGATGCCATAGAGGAAAAAATGAAAAGGAGAGTTGAATGAAAGAGGTAGTAAACGACCTTCCGATCAAACCTTGAACTTTAAAATACTCAAGAGAAAACTAGGAGTCGGCAAATGAAGTTGGGGGAGGGGGGAAGCTCAACAAAAGAGAAAAGCTCTAAAAACTAAGGGCAGATGTCGAAAAAGACTCATTTAATTCGTTGGCCCGAAATCAGAGGGTATATGTGAAATCTTGCCATAAGGAAAGGAAACAATGCCGTTATATGCCACAAGGAAAAATCCTGCGAAAAGGTTAAAAAACAAACGGTAAAACAGAAGCTGGAAAAAGAGCAATTGTTACAAAAGCTTTCTAGTTCATGTCTCAGAAGAACCTCTGTTCTACGAGGGTCTACCTTTTCACTAAGAGGCACTATTCTACATAGATACAATCCCTTTCCATTATTTATATAAAGCGGATCAGAGTTAGAAGAAACTTGGGTCGTTGACCTACAGCAGCCAGCCACAAGGCAAAGGGTAACAAGCTAAGAGGCACAGGCTAGACCAGATCCTTATGGAATAGAGGTAAAAAAAAAACAAAAAAACAAGCCAGGTTCAATCCTGCACACCTAACCATTACATGATAGTGCTAAATATAATCAACAAAAAACAAGAGCATAGCAGGAGCCACGATAAATCTTCGGCACCAGATTAATCACATGGTAATAAAAGGCTCACCGAGAGGACCTCTTCCTTGCTCGGCCAATTAAATGTGGCAACGACGACTCGGCGAGGAGTGTTCATCGAGGTCTCGGGGCATCGCAGAGAACAAAGGCCAATTTCTTCACATCGGTTCCAAGAGATAACCGTAAAGGATAAAAACTAGCGATTTAGTTTATTTCCTCCAATTTAAATCCTAAGAGCAACTAGGCCGTACCACGAAAAGACTTGTAAAGACAGCGGTAAAGCTAGAGAAAGTAATAATCCGTGGTAGATATATATCTATACCCTCATATATTCCTGCATGTGTTAGGGAGCCGCTGTAGGAGGGTGGAAGAAAGTAGAAGAGGTGGGCTGGATTGGAGGTCTTATCAACAATGAGCTTGAAAAATCGAGAGCGATTCTTTCTGATAGTAGCGTGCAGCGAGCGATTAGATTAAATGACGGGGCAATCTTCAACGCCGAGTCCTCATTCCCCAAACACTCGACCCCTCCCCAGCCTCATTTCTTCGAGTATCTAGAGGTAACTGCCCTCATCAATCACCGAGGATCCAGGTCACATGTGGATATCAACGAGAAGGATTCTAGCTCGAAATTTGCAAAGCAACGGTAAAAATCCACCCCCAAAGTTGTCTTGAGCCTCGAAGGTAGAATTCTGCCAGCGCACTTTGGCATTTAAGTGTACCGGGTGTATTAAAAAACAATCCTACTGGATTTTTTAATCAATTTAAAAAATAAAATAAACTTAAAAAAGAGGATTTTCAGGAAATGATTCATCTACATTTAATTATTTTCGGAATTCACAACATTGATGGAAGCCATGGTTTTGCGAAAATCTTGGATCATTTTGAGAATAAAATGAAACGATAAAACAGAAGAATTCCCTATATTGAATTCCTTGGACTTTACCATATTAATTTATAACAAACAATGAATTAAGTAAGACCCTCCATGGGCGGTTGTGTGTGCGCGCGCGGGCGCGGCACCGTTTCGTGTGCTTGTGCGAGATGAATATTTAGTGTGGTCTGGGTTTTGGTTACATCTGATGCAAACCTGGTGTTGGGGAAGGATTTATTCTGGGCTTGAACTTTGGAAAGAGAGTTGCGTGGCCTGATCTTAGTTGGCTAGGATTAACCTGTATCGTGTGCACTATCGTGGGTTGTCTATTTGGGAAGGTGATTGAATTGGTAATGTGTACCGGGGTTACTTTTTACTTTCAGTGGTGGTTTAGGCGGGATTAGTTAAGTGTTATGCTAGTGTTGGGTTCCAATCATGTTTAAATCCACTACAATTGGTAAAAATTTGGTCTCGCGTGCAAGGGTGGTATGGGGGTGATTTTGTGCATCCTGTGATGATTTTGAGTTTTATTTTTCATGTACAGTTTGGAGCTTCTCTGCTCTGTTTTGCGATAGGTGTTGGGTGGCAAGCTGGTTCTGCCTAATGGTGTGGGTAAATTGTAGTTTCTTATTTTGTAGTTTGTGCGTCTGTGTGCGTGTGTACGCGTGTTATTTGGAATGAGCTTAAGCGGAAGTGTTTGTTTGGTTTATGCTCTCTTCGTGGGGACGGGGGGGGGAGGGAATGTTATGATGGGAGATCTGATATCGTTTGTGGTGTGGTGAGGTACAATTTTAGCCGAATTAAAGTAGCTGCCTGGTTGGTTGAGCAGCATTGTTTAGTGTCCCATGTATGTGAAGTTCTTCAAGGATGTGCGCACCTCTGTTGTCTGCCAATTGTGTTCCGAGCCTTGATGGGAAGGCGGTGGGCATTGAAATCATTGCAGATGAAAATGTTCCTAAGTTGCGAGTGGTTCTCGGAAGAGTGCGTAGTTTGGTGGTATTGTTGTGAAAGGGTGTGTGTGGAGGAGGGGGGAACGTAAAAATCCTGAGGTCTTATGTCCCCTTTCACAAGGGTGTCCTGTCATTATTTACAGTAATATTTCAACATCGAATGATTGCAACATCTCTGCACTATTATATTCTTCTAAAGAGAAATTAGACTTGGAAACTTGGCTGCTGAAATGATGATGCAATACTTAATGCATTGGCGACTGTTATTGAGCTGCGGCAGCATATTTCTTCATTCATTCTAAGTAACAAGAATTCAGTCAAGTTTCTTGAATTATATTTTATTGTTATTTCAAGATTATATTAGGCAATTATTATTTATCTAGGTAAGTATGGGTGGACATTGTTATAAAATTTAAATAAATTTTTACTGCTCTAATCTGGTGCCCGCCAATAAGGGCACAACTTAAAAGAAATAAATAGAAAAATTAAGTCAAAACAAAAAGGTCGAGAGGGGAAGGGGGGACACACTCCGGTGGCGGAATGGGACCCGAGCATGCAACCATCACTCAAATAATCATAAGGAGACCTCTGTCCGCCTCCTAAAAAAAAAAAACAATCACACCATAATCAGGTGTGGAGAAGTTCCAACTCCGGGCACTGGGCGAAGTAGCGGTGACGGAGTTACCCCCGACTAGGAAATTCGACCAATTAAGACACGTGTCCTACGGTCTGGAGGACCCGTGAGTGTTGACAGAAAGGTTCAAGCAAGCGTCCCATCAAATGGCGCTGCGATCGATTGGAAGGCGACAAAAAAAAAAACAAACGAAACTACCTTCGAGGCATTGGGGAGTGGGGGTTGTCCAGGAAAAGACGTCGGGGTAGGGATGGGGGTGTTACCACCCAACTTTAAATTTCGGTCTGCCGTCTCCCCCATTTGTCAAAAGAGGGAAGAGCAAAAACATGTTTTTGGCGCCCTCATTTTCTGAAAACCCTAAATATCGAGGAAAGCAGCATTAGACAATTTCAACATCAAGGATCGCAGCAGCCGTGGCATCACAGATAGTATAAACCACGGGGTGCGGAGGTCACAACGCCTCGAATGCACTGCGGGTTTTTTGTCGCTATAAATCCCAATTCGCTCTCGAGCGGAAGTATCGCAACCAAGGCGGCCGTGAAGACTGCCGAACCGCAGGGTTCAAACAGGGGAGAGATTGCATAGAAACAAACACTTTCTTATGATTTGGAGCCATTCATATTCGGTATACACTTGCACGGCTCCAGTGTGAGACGATATGTGCTCCAATAAGTTCAGCAGCAGTACTCTCGGTGTTGTATATGCTTTGGGAGCAAAGGTGTGGCAACAAATATTTAAATAAGGTGCCTTCCAAGAGTAGCGCGTGTTCGGCAGAACCACCCGCCATAAACTACACCAATCTCTTAAAAGGAGTTTCTTAGCCCTAAACCCGAAAGGCATGATTGTCGTCTCACGTCGGCAGACTGTCGAGATTGCTAACGGACGAATTGAGAGGCCCCGAGGCGTGCCCGACGCAGCGTTGCAGAGGCAAATAATTGCTATTATAACATAATTTCATTGCTGCGTCATTGCAATTTATTAAAAATATATAGCGTGTCCCCAAGGTTGAGGAAAAAACCTTCGTGTCTTACGATGACAAGAGCGTTCACTAGCCCTGTCCAATGCAGTATCGAGGAGTCGAACCATTGCTATTTTAACGGGAAAACTATTTTTCCATCAACTGGCACACGAAATTGGGCGAAAGCGAGCCGAGTTAGAGTATCTCCCCCGATTTGCGAAAAGCAAGCACGGGAGTAATTCGCCATGAATCCGAGAGGATACGAGTATCTCCAGTCAAGATCCTGTTGAACAAAGCTAACAAAGTGACCAATGCCATGAAAAATAAGTATAAACTCTTTAAAAGTTCCAACGCTAGATAATGCCAAACTTGCAAGATTTTGGTGCGACTCACATTAACTTTTATCAATCACACTTTTACTGAAGGTCGTGTTGAGTCAGCGAATTGTATTACTCGTCATTAAAGAATACGGGGAAAAGATAAATGCATCATTAAAATTTTAATAATACAAAATTTATTTTTCTGCCTCATTGGCCAAATTTCAGGAAATTGTCTATATTCTCCCCTTCTCTCAGCTCTAGTTAGCCTAGTGAATACGGGTTGATCTTCCCTTATTTCAGGTCTCGCTAGCCTAGTGGGTAGAGCTTGGGTGGTCCTTTCGGGGGCTATCACCAAACTAGTGTCTTCATTCTCTCTGTTCTCGTGGATACGGGTTGGTGTTCCCTTCTCTCAAGAGCTCTCGCTCGACGAGTGGATGCGGTGTTTGTTGGCTATCTAGCGTCGAAGGTGGTTAAATCCAAGCGAGAGCAGACACGAGACGACCGTGCACTTGAAGATCTATCTGACTAGCAATTGGAGGAAGCGCTGTGCTAACCCCAGTGGGGGTGGGTACATCTTACATGATCATCACAGAGAGACAAAACAACGTTGTCTTCACATCACAACAAGAATACTATTATCCTCTGTTTCCGTAACTCTTGAAGATTGATATCTTGTATCCACCTACTGCTGACTGAGAAAGGGGTGACGAGGGCTTATACCTGATCGCTGGGTGATGTCAAAAAATACTTGCTTCACACCCATTCAGAACACGAGGACCTGCACGTGTTGCTCTGTGTTTCGCCGGCAATTGCTATGCTAGTTTTTATGTTGATTACATTATCCGGTCGGGAAGATCTCGTACAAAGACTGAAAGGTGGGAGGCGCAGCATAGTAGTAGTGGTCGCCTTCTCTTAAATACATAGGTCAATCAGCCACGGTGTCCTTTGTACATTAATGCAAATTAGCACCCCTGAGTCTTTAGTGTTAACCCTAATCAAATAAATTCGATGAACTCTCTTCCCATCTGTTTTCTGTCCTTTTTGTTTCTTATTACTCTGTTCTCTACATCTGTCTTTTGTCGCAATCTCCTTTCGGCAGGATATAACTTCGATATCTTCATCTCTTTATATGTACGTATACACATCTATTTATATTTATTCGGTTTCAGAGACATCCTTGGCATTTTGTTTCGGTGTGCTATTTTGAAAACTGCTGATGTTGAAGGAGAGCTATAAGACGAGCGATGAAGAATTAATTAAAGATGTTGCAATTATTCCTCCGCTCAAAGATGAGGCGACCTGAAATTCCAGAAGAAAGTTCTCGTCAATATGTTGTTCACTTTTAAAAGCAGCCAGTCTGATAAAATAACAAAACACACTCGATCTAAGCCTCCGAAGCGTGGAAGAATTGTTGACCCAGTATTATTCCCCAAATGAAAAAAATCTGGCCTAGTCTTGAAAAATAAAACAATAGTGCCATCACAAAACAGACATGAAAAACTACAACAATTCATCAAGGGAAGAGCATTGTAGGCATTTTTGAACATTATTTTCACCGGCGATTTGCTGAACCTCCTTTTATTGCTCTGCCAGGCAGAACAATAATCGAATTTTACTCTGGCAAGAATGAACAAAAATATTTTTAGGAATTCTTCGACTGAGTGTTAGTAGATACAATAAGCTTCTTCAACAAAACATGCATTGGGAACAGTCTCCAGAAACGGGTGTGCGTTTCACTATGCTGAGATAAAGAGTCAAAGAAATAAAAAAAGTACCTTTATTTGAATAACAATGCTGCGATTGATATAAATGTCAATGTATAATGCACTGGAAATGTCTGAAAATGGTATTTTTATTTATATTTTCATTTGATGAAATAAGGTACTATGGCATGCACTCTGCAAAAAATCTTTCTGAAGGAAAAATCAAAAAATAAATTTGATATAGTATTTGGCATCTTTGTAGCGTCAGTGGTTGGCAATACAATTTTTAGCCTTATCCTGGTTAAACAAAAATCAGGCCATGAATAATCCTCTAGAGATGAGAGTTGAACATAACCTTAGAAGTAAATCCTGTCAACATCCTAAGAGACAAATCGGAAAGCAACATACGACTCGCGAACATCTTACAAAAAAAGTGTCCTTATACAATCCTAATTACGAAAATTACACAATGGGTTTATGGACTATAGATTTGACCAAAACAGCAAAGTTTTGGTCACAAAGTGGCATAATATGTAATACTCCAGTTTCAGTTGCCACAAACTACAGAGTATCCAACTGCCAGTTATATTCACAAAAGCCCCCAAAAGGCCTTACAGTACAAATTCCTAAAGTTGTTTCAGTTCAACAAATCAATTGGGTGACGTTAACATTCTAGATATAGAAAAAAATAGTGGTTGACAAATTTATCCAATTACTAGAGATAGCCGTGGCAAATGCTTGGAGAATGTATACATAACCTTGTCAATGAAATGATTCCATGATAGAAACAAGGAGAATCGTCTTCGCAAGATAATTCTAAGATTTCTCAAACAAATCATAACTCGAGGAAGAGTAATCGAAGACATCCATCAGGGTCGATCGTGGAAGTCACATGGTAAAACCAATACATAACCAACGACCTTACGGACCGAGTAGAAATAAATAAAGCGAAAAGGAATTTGCACTAAGTGTGGTTCAACTTCACGCCGCTTGCTACGAAAGATTTCGATTGCATACAAAATAATTTCCATAGCCTACAATAAAAAGTGTCCTACCTGTTGCAGGACACTGGTCAAAAGGCTAAACTTTTTTTTATAAAAGAAACCTCATTTTTGGGGGGGGGAAATATGACGAGAACCAAGGAACCATGGATTATTTATAAATATAATGGTAATTTATGTTCATGTCTTTGAAAAGAATAAAATAATTGCCAGTTATTTCTTTATTTTCTTCCTTTTGGGCGGCATATGAGAAATGATGAGTAATGGACAATATCCCGAAAATGGGGTGGTACTTTTGGGAAATAAGCTCAATGCGAATATTACATACATGTAGGTTAATGTGGTATCGATCTGATGGGATTTTGAAGACAAGAAAAGACTTACATCTCGAGAAAAAAGCCTTATATTATATAACTACGGCCCTTAATGGGTTAAAGTGAAGACACGTAAGCCAACAAGAACGGATGGCGAAATTCACCCAGTGAACTACTAGGGAGGGCGGCGCTTTCTGAGGGCTGTCTCACACTCCGCCAACCACCAGGGAAGTAGTCGGCATACGAAAAAGGACCAGAAGCACGAGGAATGGTAGCTAAGCCTGCGGGAATGAGGGTACCGGGGAACTCGTAGACTTAAAATTCGACTGAAATAGAGGTCGGTCATTTCCTCGAACGCAGGCCACCAAAAGATCCAGGCGAAACTAAGGTACCCTCAAGTTCCCATGAAGGTCGTTAATCACCTATCATCCAAAATCCGCTTGTACACCCGGAAAGCCAGTTCGTAGTAGTGTGTAAAGCCCTCAGGTAGGGCCTGACCCTTAGGACTGATCGTGTAGTCCCCCCACCTCCCCACCCGAGTTAAGATAGCCGTTGTATAATTTCATTATGTCACTAGGCAAAAGTTATAAAATTATACTTATTACCTTTGTACTCTCATATGCCTTTTGTCATGTTTAAAAAAAATATCAATACCGGCAATAGGTTTTTTTTCTGAGAACCATCCCAGTTTTTATATATTTACATATTTCAATGCAATAAAATCTAGTGAATAATTTTTTACACTTCAAAAAAAATTCAGGGCACACATAAAAAATGCAGGTAACCGGTTAAAATGCTTAATCAGGAAATTAAGTCCAAGTGTTCTTTTTCCCATGAAACCGCTTGATCTTATCAGTGTAATAATTAAGTATATTTTTATATATTTATTCTTATAAGAAAGTGGTGAGATGAAGCACATTGCGCCTATCACTCGCAGTCCATTCTGTATATAATTAAAACTTTGCGATTGTTGTGATGTTACCATTTAATTTTAATATACACCCAACCCATCCTGATCCCCAAATATCATCTTCAACACATTTCTGCATTTTATTTTAGCTCCCTCTTCCTTCCCTAAAACACACACTGTCACAGACATCGACTATAACCAGGTCAAGTGCTTTACAACACTAATCACCAGGGCTATTCCAAATCACCACCAGTTTAGCACCTCAGGAACTACAGTATATCATCTCTTCAGCTGATAATGTAAATATGTTGGGATGTAAACTGGGAATGCACCCAGTTTACACCCAAACATATTTACATATCTTCCATACTAACACTATACATCACAGCATTCTCGCCATCTACTTTTGACCTCATTGCTCATAAATACCCAGGCATTTTTGTCCTTAATGTTCACACAACTATTCTTCTATTCCTATTCCCACCCAGATCACCAAGCACCAGGACCAGGGATACGCGATGGACTGGGACAAGTACCGCGCCACAAATCTCCCCCAGACGAAGACATTAAACCAAAAATGTAGTGTAGAATCTGGGAAACCAAACAGTGTCCACAGAAAAAGGTGGGGGGTGCCCCAGCGGAAGAGGTTGCACCCTACGACTATGTCCGATTCGGGAGTGACAGAATGACTTTGTACAGTCGCGGCATTGAGGGGTCGCTCAAAGGTAGCAGGTAACCTTAATTAAATTCCTCTCGCATTTTTCAGCCATGCTGCCCGAGAGGCTGACCTTTGATCCCTCTTATGTGGTCAGTGATGGTAAAAGCGAAACGCCTCTGTTCGATTGCTCCGTATGTGTCGACGGCCCCCCCAGGCCCCATTAGCATACTCATTCCCGACAACACATCAGAAGGTAATTTCGATATTTCGCAGTAATCACAGTGGACATGGCACCAATGATACTGCGAACCAGGGTATATGGAGATCTCAATACTGACAGGGGACTTGGCACACTCTGACACTGTGTGAAGACAGAGTTCATGTGTACAACAGCATGTTTATAGCTAGACAATGTATGCTCCCAAGAAATAGAGTGGTGTAGAAGCTTTGTGAGCAGAAGTGAAGCAGACCCATTGGCCCACTGGTACGAGAGAGAGAAACTCTCAAAGGAGTTTCTAGCCCTGAACTCCCTAAAATATTTAAGGCAGATTGAGGTCCCTCGTCGGCATAGGCACTATCGATATTTGCGGGAGACAAAACGAGCCGTTAGCAACAGGGGCATATGCCGAACCCGCACGGACACTCAATGGGTATGCGGTAGGCACCAATCGAATCTACTAGCCGACACAGACAGTCAGATGTGGATGAGTAAATTTTGTACCAGTAGTAGAGTTTGGAAGGAACAAAGGATAGTAAAAATGTAGTGCACTCTATCAATCTCCATGACGCGGGTACAAGAAACGTTAAGACTATACAAATGTGCGTCTCTCAGGTGAGGTCAAGCTAATTCATGACCAAGTCATCTACCTATCTGTGCGCGTTGATCGCGTTTAGGCGATCCCCATTGAGGAACAAATGTTTCTTCGGGGTGTTACCGTCGACATCGGAGGGTAGGAGTCTCCCGAGGTGATAGCGTGGATACGCAAGGCAAAGAGCGACGCTGTGGACGCTTCCCTGCGCGACATCCTACTGTTAACAATAGACTTGGAGAGGGCTTTCCCTCATACGTCATGGAATTGACCATCTCCAAGAGTGAGGGGACGGATATATGTACTACTTTGAACTGCGAACGATAAATTCTTTAGATTAACTGAATGTGGTAATGGTTCCCGTGAATGCTCGTAGTCTTATTTTTATCTTTGCTTTGTCTTGTTTATTTTTCTCCTGTTATCTGAAAATTCGTGCAGAGTGAGACCAAATAGGGCGTTTGATAAAAGGATGCAGGGTTGCTCGTTATACTCTTCAGTGTGTTGTTGTTTGTGATGACTGGGAAAGAAGGATTTCGGGTTTTTTCTTAATTCGCATTTTGAGGAAACTAGGAATTTACACCCATATTCCGATTCAAGTATTGTGCGGAGGCGCAACTGAAAAGCAAATTATTACTCAAACATTTTAGAAGGACAGCCGCTTTGATTCCCACTATCAAATTAAGTATCCGCAATTTTAAAAAAAGAAAAAGTATTTAGGCCTAAGTCAGCGTAACATGAACGAAACAAACGGTAATCAAGGCAAATTGCGGAAAAATAAATTTGCTATCCCCAACTGCTTCATTGAAGAGGCGAGAATAGTCGTTTTTGCCCGCTTTCCCTCACAGTCATCTTCATTTGATACAGACTATCTTTTGAGCCTACTGCTACGCTAAGTAAAAAAAGTACAAACAAAACAAACCATAGGTAAAGAAACAAAAAAACAAGGAAACACGCTACGGCGTTTGAAGCATACGGCCAACACCAAAGAGCGACAAGTAAACTGGAGGAGGAAGAAGTCAAATAGCCCACAAGCCTGCGTGAACGAACCCGTGCCGAGTAGGAGGGGCACGCTACCGGTAGCGACTATACAGAATATAAGAGCGTGCTACTGGCATCGCGAGAGACGCAGTGCAAACCTTTAATATTGGGGCGTCAAGTTGGCTCGGAGCCAGTTAGGATCATTTCCACGCATCGCCACCATTCGCGCTACGTTCGAAACACCCACTCTCAAGGCAAGGACAAAAACTGGTGAAGTTGGAAGAAGTGAAAAACTGTGGAATATAGATATAACCGTATAACTGCAAACATTGGGGCCGAGTGGAAAAACGGCGGACACACAATCATCTAGATGTCAGCTGCAGCAAGGCTGTCCATACTAAACCTGACATCCTTTTAGAAAAAGCGGGGGGGTAAGGTAATAAAAGATAGGGGTGCTGTATAAAGAGAAAATGGCGGAAAGAATGCAAGCCCCAACCAGGGATTAGGGCGAACGTTGATCGTCGACTAGCCTACAAAAATAGGCGAGATGAGGCTGGCCAGGTAGGTCGCGAAAAAATGGCGCTAAAATGGAGATGTCTAGAAAAAAAGGTAGTTTCAATATAGTTTGAGACTACCGGAGGTACTGGGGCCGAGGGGGCGTCCCGTTCCTATACATAAGAGATATAACATACCCCCACCCCCAACACACACCTTTTAGTGCGATCGAGGAAAGAGCAGACAGAACGAAGATTTTCATTTTTAAAAAATGACGAGCGATTCCTGGCTTTCGAAAAAAAAATCGTAAAGACGAATGGCGAATTTGTCGAAGGGTGCGTCAGAATCTGTTGGCCAGATGGGCGAGCGACGTGAGCTCGAAATCGAGTCGCCGGCGCATCCACTCCAGAGTCGCGCGCACTTGGCAGCGACGAGGATTTCAGATCCTACATTAGACAAACCCCCTCATCCATTGGGGAAAGTGGATCCATTAAGAAGTGCAAGTAAGTGGTAAAGCCTATGACCAAAAAAACAAACAAGAACCACTCATCTAAGAGACAAAAAAAAACAATACAGGAATCGGGGGGATGGGGGGAGACGAGCGATGCCAAAGAAAATTGCAATCACAAAAACCCTCGACCCGAAACGATAGGGCTAAGAAAGGGTGGCTTATGACCCACCCCCCCTTTCTCCACCCAAAGGGTGAGTTCGTACAAAAACACGAACTCGAATCCACACTTAGCGGACAAAGAATTACAATTACATAAAGGAAGAAGATCAAACCAGAGATAATTTCCAATAAACGACGGACCGGATCATGACTGAAGAGAACCGAGGGCGCAAAATAAAGGGGTCTCAGTGGAAAAGGTAAGATCTTATTCCAATCTCCCCTGAGAGGGAACATAGCGAGTCAATTTGAATGATGCCGCTATAGAATGAAAAGACGCCTTAGCCACGACACTCAACCTACTCAAACACACACATACATACATACATACACACACACACACAGGGACGAAAACTCAAAAGTCTCCGTTGGAAAATGGCGATAACACTAACCCACCCCCTCGCCCTATTCAAGTCGACCGTATCTTATTCTCCGACAAGAGACGAGATCGTATCGCATCAGACCACACCGGTCTTTTTCCCCGCAGTCCCCTCACTCGAGTCTGGCCATACAAAAGATTTCCTTGGGACCTTTTGTTAATCACAATACTTGGAAAATGGAGGGGGGGGGGGGGAGAAAGACGCGTGAAAATTGTGTACATATAAAATAAAATCAACCCCAGATGGGATTCTAACACTGTTTTGTTTTTTTAAAGATCCAGGTTGCGCTAAACTCAATTATCTAACTTCAATAACCTAGCAAGACAAATATTTCGGGGACAGGGAAGATCCCAATGCCAAAAAGACAATACAATGGAAAGCCTTTTAATTCTAGTAGTATTGAGGTAAGAGGGAAAATTCAAGCCTTATTTTATTACCGTTAAAATTCCTCTTATGATATCCTTCACGATTAGTTTTTTTTATTTGGGGTAGCCCATTATGGGAATGCGAATTGAATGCTAAAAACCAAACAGGACGCGAGAAACGTGCATTTTTACAACTCGACCAGTTCAGATGTGCAATTTCTACTAACCCAATGTTGGTGGACATTTGACTCTTACGCTTTCTACCACAAGAGCAGACGATATTCCATCCCAAAGTATAGATTTTCCATCTTTCCCTTGGGCGCCAACGAAGCCAGCGACGAAAATTTGGAGGGCGAGATAACCATTCAGAGATAAATCTGCCTTCGGAACTATAGGGCTTTGTAACCATCTTTCTAAGAGTTGGGGGAATACAAAAGATCAAAGCAAAAATCACACCTTTCGGTTCGAAGCGAGTTACTGAGAGCGAAGCATTTCAGAACACCAAGAACTCCAGAATCGTCCCCGCATAGCGCACGTTTATCCAAATTTAAGAGTTCAGTTACTTCAACTACACAAACATCAGAGGCAAAATACAAATAAAAGAGTGCCGGGATGCTCGAGAAAGACCCAATAACTTGAACTCTTATTTATTGACTAATCGCGCGCAAACATTAAAAGGTGAATAGTCGTTAAGCAAACAATTTATTCGGCATAAATAATAACAGCTAATGACAAGAAGCACCTCATCATTCCTCAAATGCACATGGGTACAAGTTTCCAACCTGCAAAATACAAACATAAAAGTGGAACGTTCATCTAAAGAAAGAATTGAACAATGAATATCGAGGAAGGCGGAATGAGGAAAGAATAAATAAACCAGGTCCACAAAAAGTAATGGAAGCCAGGAACGAGATAAGCATGCTCAAAATGCCCCTGTTGCCCAATGTAGATATGTTTGAATGCAGTTAATATACAAGTTGAGGCCAGGGGGAGATATCGTAATGAGCAAAGGATACACAGTGCGCTTCACTATATAGGTGGAGGGGGGGGAGCATGGAATAACGCAGGGGAGGAGGGGTCACCGCCGAGAATCCTGATCGATTCAAATACTCCTGAAGCCCAATGAACGGGACATCGGCGCCATAAGTAAGAGATAATAATAATCATTTTCACCATCTCGGCCAGAAAAGTGGATAGAAAACTGTTCTCAAAGTGGAGGAGTCAGGGGAAGTGAAAATGTGTGGAAAAGTACAGTGCGAAATAACCTGGAACAAATCTGCCCTCCCCCCCTCCCCCGAGTATAGAATAGGGTATGGAAACGTGAACCCGAGAAAAACAATACCCACCACACGCGCGAAACGCGACGTCTTTAATTGAAAAGGTAAAGTCGCGTAACCAAACAAGAATACATTCAGTAGAGGACAAAGGAAGGAGGGATAAACGGATAACAGAGATAAGGTTGGTAGGAAGAGCAAACTTAGCAAGAATTAAGGAGAAAAAAAAATGACTGAAGGGGTGAGGGCCGGGTGAACAACTCGTTGACCCTACATACGAGGGCTCGGAAAGGGCCAAGGCCATTATAACCATCCGAGAGGAGGCCGAGTACATAGAGCAAAGCCATACAAAGTTGAACCCCATCGCGGAGAAGGGACGGTGCGTGTGTGTATGTGCATGTACGTGTGTGGTTGTGTGAAAGGAAAAGCAACCTTGAGAGCGGATATCGAGGCACCACCTAATACTATACGAAGAGTCGCGTTGCGTGAAATTGAAAGCCATTCGCCCTCGAGCGCGTGATATTCCGTGGCGATGGGGGAAAATGAAAGAGGGGGAGAGGGGGTAAAGACATTGAATAGTATCAGGGATGGAGAGAAATCACCCGCCCGACCCCTTGGGCTATATACATTTAGACTTCCTCACTTCACTTATGACCGAGGAAATACAGAGTTCGGAGAGATTAATAATAATAATTTATCCATAATTAAAATAATAAAACATTTGTGTATAGCGCTGTTCAAGGACATTGGCATTGGCAGAGAGCGTCTACCAACGTTTTTCGCAGTAGGGAGATCGTTCCACATTCTAGGAGCTAATGCCGAGAAAGCACGAACGCAGGGGACTACGGAGAACTAACGCTAAAAGGGGCAGAGCCAGAACGTAAAGATTTGGCATCACCTCCATAATGTTTGCAAGATGTGAGAGGTGAAAATGTGAGGAAGATATACAGCCGCAGTTCCAGATGAAAGCTGCAGCATGTTGGTCCTTATTACAACCAACACTACCTTGCATAAGACGAGAGGGGCCGCGATAGGCTCAGTGACTAAGCGAAAACCAACGAGCGCATCTCCGCCAAAAAAGAGTAAAGTTTATACAGAAAGTGAAGATGTGTTGAAGATATAGCCACAGATCCATCCAGGCGTCTGGCTCGAACGAGCAGCCAGTGGAGTTCACAGAGTACGAGGGTTAGAGGGAGAAACGTCCCCAGGCTGGAGAAGAAGGAAGGGGGGGCTGCAAAGTATGAGAACGGGTTGAAGGAGTCTAAGATTGAAAGGTTGTGATCGAGCGAGAAAGGATTCACAATGGTAAAGGTGGAAGGTAACGGGAGCGTTACCTTGTAAATCAGTGTGTGGTAAAAGTAAGAGCAGATGCAGCTAAGATTACGACGAAAACAGCAAGAACACTAGAGCGGACACCCACATTTTTAGCAAGATGGTCAAGGCGAAAAGTCAAATCCCCCCCCCCGAGATTAAAGAAATGGAGCAAAAAAACTACAGCCAACCACTACATGTAATGATTACCAACCGCCACCCTGGTTTTATCCTATTTGAGTTTTAGAAACCTGCCAGCGATATTTAATGATGATGAATGCCGAGAGATGATTTCTCTAAGTCTCGGCAAACTAGGATGGGGAAGCTTCGTCTACACACAAAAATGGACTGATAGAAAAAGAGAGACAACGGAGGAAGGAAATAATAACCGAGTCAACGCATAGAAATAATGCAAAAATATAGAATCGAAAGATGAGCGGACCAAGAACCAATCCATGCACCCACCGGCAGAGATACATCACTCCCGATGCGAATACATTCAGTAAGAGATAATAGATACGAGTTAAGGGCAAACCCAGACATACCCAGGAATTCACTGAGGCGAAACTGATCGACAGCATCATATGCTGCAGAGAGACCAAGAAATATCTGAATGGAAGCCTGGACAGCATCAGCTAAACGACAGAGGGGGTCGGTCAATTAAATAGGTGCGCTGATAGGGCAGTTGTGTTATGGAAGGAAACCAGACTAAAATCTAATCAGCGTTGATGTGTCAACTAGAATCCGGGGTGATTCGTGCCCTTCAAGGGCTTTAGAAAAGAACTAAGTTAAAAGATTGGGTGGTAGCTGGGCGTGGCGGTTCAGGTTAATTTCTTAAAGATTAAGAGAACAGTGTGTTTGGTACTAGATAGTAGTACCACATCATGCAAAAGGGATTTATTTAAGACGAAATAAGGATAAAAAAAAACAGGGGGGGAAGCTGACAGTAGAGAGTGGGAAGGAATGAGTTGAGAAAGGGGGTAAAAAAAAGTCCATCGGGGGAACCCTGGGGCAAAGGAGGGTCACCAGGTGGCGAGGAACAGAAGCATAAGGAATCCCAAAACGGATATGAAGTATCTTTTCAGATAGCAGAGAATTCAGCAGGAGGCCGGGGTGGGTCGAATGGCAGTGCGACGTGCAAGATTGCAAAGTCGTTTATTCATGATGGAAACCACATCAACCATGTATCGAGGAAACTACATGGAGCACTCAGCGTTCTCGCAGCTCTTCCAAACCTGTCCAACCTCAGCAATGAAGGCAACTCCCCCCCCCCCCCCAGTGCATGTCCGGAAAAAGGTTATTTTGAAAACGGCCAGAAAAAAAAGCATGGCGGCATTTCCGACAGGAGGTTTTGGAAAAGAGAATGCAGATGAAAGTGTAGTGATTTTTTGTTCATCTGGCGACAGTCTACATGGGCATAAATCACCGTGATTCCATTACAGCCCTAATGATATGCTAGCTTAAAATAGCAAAAAAACAGACCGAAAATAAACAAACAAAACCAAAGGCAAAAAAAAAAACAGGAAAAAGGAAGCACGCTCCGGCGTCGGGTTGGTTAGTTGAGGGGGGTTTTTTTCCGTATTAAAAACTGCCTAGCACTAGGCTACTTTAAAATAAGATTAAAAAACCAAAAAAAACAAACCCAACACTAAAAATAAAAAAAGGAAAAGGCAACGAGCAGGAACGTGCGATCTATAAAGAAAACAACAAAAAAAGTTAAATAAAACGGAGAAGGCCGGCCTCCCCCCAAAAGTTCACAAGTCCGCCAGTCAATGTGCACGCACTCGTCCCGAGTACAAGGGACAGGCGGTAGAGACCCCGCCCATCCCGGTACCGGGACAGGTAACGTGCGCGGAGATCGCCCAAACTGAGACATTCAAAAAGAATGTGCCGAACAGTCTGGGGGACAACGCAGTCTTCACAGTAGGGCGCTGGCGAGCGCTCCATCAAATGGTGTCCGGCGTCGGAGGAAAGCTGTAGTAGTTAAAGGAAACTACATGGAGCACTCAGCGTTCTCGCAGCTCTTCCAGGGGTGTTACAAAACTGGCTACTGTCCATCTACACATGTATATTTATGAAGTGAGCATATTTATGGATACTATGTTGCATTTGCTGTTAGATGCAAGGAAAAAAGTCGAAGATGGCAAAACCGAGGAGCGAATCCTGTGAACTGGCCATTCCATCGGTTCTTGAAGTCGATTTGTTAGTAGCAATCTGTTTTGGTCGACCTTTCAAAGTCAGCAATTTAATACGAAGTCTATTTTGTTCACTGTTTGAAATCTTCAAGTTCTTTAAACTCGCCCATCTGGCGACTGCCTTCAAGGGATTAAAGTCGCCGTAATTAAAATTTAAGCCTAGTACTAGGATACTTTAAAATTAAAAATAAACACCACAAAAGAAACAAATAAAAATTAAGAAAGAGAAGAAAGCCAAGAAGAAAGCACGCTCAGGACGCTTTGCGAGTCGCTAAAGATCACAATCCGCCATCCAAAATGGGACGACACGTTAGTTGCAGTACCGAAAGGTGTATTGCAACCAGCGCGGCCGTGAAGACAGACGCAGCGCTTGATAGAGCCCCGCTGTCTTCAAACTGAGGTGATAACGGCGTGGAAGCCGACCGCCTCCTGGGACTTGGAGCCATCCGTGTACACTGGCACGGATTCAGCGTGACACGAATTGTGCTCCCAAAAGACCGAACGCAATATTCTCATCGCGATGGAGCTTTCGGAGCAGATACGTTGCGACATATAGTCAAAAGTGGTACCCTCTACGTCTAGGGTAACGTCCTAGGCAGAATCAGAGGCGCCACCGGCCCGAGAGCTACACCGAGCTTTCGAAGGAATTTCGTAGCCATAAACTCAAAGGGCTAACTAAGGGTATGAATGGCGTCTCTCGGTGGTATAGGCACCGTCGAGATCGGCTGCAGATGCAGTGAGAATCGTTGGCGACTGAGGGAGAGGCCGGGACCGCGTGTATAAGGGTATAATGCTGTGTATGGCGCAGAGCCAGTAGCATTTCCCCTGCATCGAAAAGTAGGCAGTCAAAGGGTGAAGTGCGGAAGGCACCGGTCGCCAGGCGAAGACCAGTGGTGGACAAAGTCTGTTGATACGTAGAAATCTCATCCGTAGTCAAGCTTAGAACGAATAAAGGATTCGTAGAAAAGTCACAGAATTGAAGACTGTCCGTGGCGCGAGTATAAGAGACACTAAGGCTACGAATATGAAGCCCTCAGGTCATGCGTCGGTCGAAAACAAGACCAGAAAAATTTGCAAATCCACTACTTTCAGGCGAACCACTTTGGGGATCAAGTCCGGGTCGGGGTGGAGCCCCGGATGGAGGTAGAAGTGCAAAACCTTAGTCTCGGCCAAGGAAAAGCGAAACATGTGCGCTTCGGCATTACGAGAGAGATGTGGGTCAATGCCTGTTGGAGTCGACGCTCCAGAGTTGGTATCTAGGTCGCACCAACAGAGATAGAGAGGTACTCAAAGTAGAGTGCAGGCGGAAAAACACTTCACGCTTTACTATGTCTTTATCTTCCTTTATTAAAAAAAAAATGCCACTTCTCTGCTTAGAAATCTCTACAAAAATTCACCTCGAATCTGCAATAAACGCACGAAATCAAACATAACTGAACGAGTTGTCCACCCAGGATTCTTTTTCGTACTGGTCTTATTTCGAGTGAAACAGGAGTCTAACTAAAAAGCTAAAAATAAAACGAACACAAATATTTTAATTTATTAGACGGATTAATATATCATCATCGTTACACACTCGATGAGTAATGGGTACAAATTCGCTCGGCATTTTTTTTGGCGTTTCGAATACGAACATTTCTTGCCTTACTTTAGTGAATGTTAAGATTGATATTATATTAAATAAGAACTTTGTCGAGGAAGATCACGGAGGGCCGAATTCCGGAACGCATTTTCGACCCCAAGTTAGATTCTTGGCAGATAAGATTTCATGCAAATACGAAACAAAAGGAGTCATTTTACGAATAATTTCTCAAGTTCACTCCTGGACCTAAAGACATTCCGAGCGAAAGGGCACGGTGCACTGAAACAATGCAATTGCCATTCTATTAATACAACCCTTATCCTATTTGCGACTCGAGTGCAAATGCGCAGTTACACACACAGCCGAGAATCTCTTAATTTGCCAACCGTCGTTGGGAGACTTCACATCTTTTGATGGATTTCAATAACTAACGAGACGCAGGATTAGATTTAACTTTGTCGAAAAAATAAAGACTAGAAAGAGCGCATAATATATCTTTAATCTTGAAAGTTTTTCTTTATCTGTTTACCTTGGAGGATCGAATCGAAAACAAGAATGTGTGCATGTATTTGGGGTGAATGGCGGCAGTCATGCTTCCTTTGGCATAACATCATAATTAATCCAATGACTTTCATATTTTTGGCACCATGAAATTACTAATAAAGCCAGTGCCTTGCCAACAGAACGTTTTCTTGGCATCAACGACCATATTCGTCTAAGACATTTATCTCCCCACCACCACCACCCCCGCAATTTTCCTCGAAAACTAGGCCCTAAAAAACACGATATATATATATATATATATATATATATCATCTGGAGATATCCTCTGTTTTATAGGGCCTAGTTTTCGAGGAAAATGGTGACCACGACTTTGCAGGGGTTGTTGGTGGTGGGGAGATAAATGTCTTAGACAAATATGGGTGTCATTGATGCCAAGAAAACGTTCTGTTGGTGGAATATTGTGGGTTTCAAAATAAGTTCGTCCTACTACGAATGTTTCGCTCAATAAAACCAAACGCGCAAGGCACTGGCTTTATTAGTAATTTCCTGGTGCCAAAAACATGAGTCATTGGATTAATTATGATGTTATGCCAAAGGAAGCATGACTGCCGCCATTCCCCCCAAATACACGCATATAACTATATATATATATATATATATATATATATATATATATATGAGGAATTAAACCACATTCTCCGAAGACAATTTAATTCAGAACAGTTTCGGTGTATCTCACACCCTTTTTCAACTGACACTGGATAGAAAATATAAGAAAAGTGCTTACAAACATAACACAGGGTCAGGTCGTGAAAGATCCCCTCTTTTTTCCCCCAATCCCCTACTTGTGGCTAATCAGGAGGGGGGGGGGCGTTAGGCCTAAACATATTGAAGGGCTGACATTTTACTATTTTGTTTATTTGCTTTCTTATTACAGGATTAAAAGAAAATTGACCCCCAGATAGATTTAAATTAGGAACTGACGATATCAAGCTCGATTCTGCGATTCTTCTCTTAAAAAGAGGGGATCTTTCACGACCTGACCCTGTGTCATGTTTGTAAGCACTTTTCTTATATTTTCTATCCAGTGTCAGTTGAAAAAGGGTGTGAGATACACCGAAACTGTTCTGAATTAAATTGTGTTCGGAGAATGTGGTTTAATTCCTCATCTTTTCTTGCGATATTGCATTGATTTTCATTATATATATATATATATATATATATATATATATATATATATATATATATATATATATATATATATATATATATATATATATATGGAGGAGACTGGCCTCATTGGCGCTGGGGACAGGGAGTGAACTTAGTGTTGAGAAAAAATATAACCTCTCTAATTTATTAACCACCCGCAAAATAAACCGACAAACCAAAAGAACAGGAGCTACGATAGAGAAAAAAAACACGCTCAGGCAGTCCCCTAAGGGGCTACGACATGAAACCAACACCCAATTACTACTATGGAGGAGACCGGCATCTTCCCAAAACTCAAACAAGCCCAAATCGCAAGTGCACGAACCCATTCCGGTACCGGAGCAGGTAGCGCGCGCGAATCTCCCCAAGTCTTGGGGAACCAAGCAGCCTTGGCAGCTACGAGTATGTTACGGGAAGCGCCCCATCTCGCGAGGTTGCCAGATTTGAGGTTACAGAAAACAACCTGCAGCCGTCTAATCATTAGGGGGGAGGGGGCACCTGAAAAATCAATGGCAGCGCGCTAGAATGCAACATTAGTTTATCCTCGACAGAAAGTCCAGAGGGCCGACCTCATTCCTTCATGTAGTTAATGTGGGGAAGAGCAAAACGGTCGTCCGGTAGCTCCGGCATCGCGGGGTCTTTGGCGCCATCGTCCCCCGCAATCATGTTCAGAAAGTCAGCAAGGACAATTTCGACTTTCCTCAGGTTCGCGGTCGCTGTCACGCCACGGATAGTGCGAAACAGGGGGAAAGTTTGTTGTTTTTTGTTTTGTTTTGTTTAATCAACCTGGATTTCTCCAAGAATTAATTCCTGGATTCAATAATTATGTTAAGAAAAAGCCTTAGAGAAGTGCCAGTAAGGACTCTGTGACAAGCTGGAGAAACTGCACCAGCCTACGTCAAAAAAAAAAAAATAAATATATATATATATATATATATATACATACTGTCCAATGTAAAAGCAAACCTCACTTAGCACACCACACCTGTTAAAATTCTTATCGACCATAAATTCAATAAGCAACGTAGTTACGCGCTAAATTACGAAAAAATATAGCGTGTGGTATGTCACATTGCACCATAACGACCAATGCAAACAGAGACGAGAAAAGGAAAATAGAGCCTGTCATAATTAAGTTGTCACCACCATACTTTCGTCGTGACTGAATTTTTTTCACCGCAAAAGGGTGATGTTCATTAGGAAAAGATTCTTTCCTGTTTTGTCACCGTTTTCGAAGGAGTACAATTGGATTTGAGTTCCATTAGATTGAACCTGCATGAAACAAGTAGAAGATAAGTGCACATCCGTACTCCTAGACCTATCTAGTACACAAAAAAGGAAGAGGAACAAATAAAAAAAACACGATTCATTTTGGGTATACATGTACATAATTGTGCATCAGCAGTTCTTGAACTCACAGATTAACGGCATGTAATTCGGGCTCTATTAAATGTAAGGTAACTAACTACTTTAGTTAATTTATCTAATGTAGTTTGCATTTCTACACCTTTCCATCTTCTATTTTTTATTGGGTGTTTGGTGGTTTTCGTTGTGTAGTTCATTAATTTGCTGTGAAAGCATCAATTGGTAGTAAAATATGACGGGGACCAGTCAACCTGATCCTGCTGAGAGAAGTCCCCCACTGTGGCCTTCAGGACTAGAGATAGTAACAAAAGAATTAAAAAATTGCATAACAAGGCGAAAAAAATAATCCAACTAAAGAGACTTAAAGGAACCGTTCTACCTTTCGAGGAAGATTATCCCGACTCCAAAAATACTCCATTAACGAGCACAAAGTCTCCTCCCAGTGCCGTAGAAGAAAGAGCCAGTGCGTAGTTTATTTTGGTCTCGCGGGGAAGCATTTGGCACTCTTATCGTCTAACAGACAACTCAAGCAATAATAAGGCACCGCACCTGTGACCATGGCGCCTTTCATTTGCACAATGCCATAGGATTCTTTTCCATCTACATTGCAAATTGCAAGGGCGAGGTGTGGGAAAACAAGACAATCACTCAACCACCACAGGGCAACTGAACTCTCACGAGACCAGCGAATTCTTTGAGATGCCTCAGAGTGGAGAGACGACACGGAAAAAGAAAAAAAAGAGTCAAAACTTGCTAAAACACTACCTAAATAAGATCCACACCGAGATATCCGAGGCCGGCTGAATAGGTTCTTTCATGGAGCATAGAATTCCGGAAAAAAAATGTAGCCAACAATAGGATAGACGCTCCCACTGAGCAATAATGAAAGAACGCTCGGAAGAAACATTCAATTTGAACGACCCTTAAAGTTTAATCTAAAAGCGAAGGGGCGAACCGCCTTTTTGTAAGAGGAACCAGCAATTCGCCCATTCGAAAGGTCGTTCTTACCCCTCGTTTTTCTTAGCGGAAGTTGTCTTAGGTTCATTTATTCTTACGATCGAAATAAAATGAAAAGACCTCGAGACTTCAAAGCGGATCAAGCTACAAAGGGGTTCTCCCATCGCTCAATCAACCGTTTGTCTTCTACCGACCCCCCCCCCTCCGGTCAATCAAAAGCAATGCAGATTCATTCAGGCCATTCCCCTCTTCACAAACAAACGGATTCTAACAGTCTCAGTCCCTGAGAAATTTTTCATAAGCTCGTTTCAACGAAGTACCTACCCGTGAGAGAGAACATATACGTCAGGTTAAATAATCTTAAAATACTCATATTTACAAAGGTGCTATCCGAAATTTCTGATTATAATAGGAAAAAAAAAGTTTGTACCTCAAAGGTTTATCTCACATTTATACATCAGACCGGATATTTACTCCTCTGAAGCTTTAATAAGTAAACACAGCGTATCATTTTTTTTTTATTCGCTGGCAAAAGAAAATGGAACATCTTTGATCATTGTCGTCATGATGGCTCATTATAAAGCAGTGAAATACCGTGTTAACTCTCTTGAGCAAACAAACAAAAAGGTGCACTTTGGATCAGTCAGCTGGAAGATACTAGTGACAAGTCCATTTTGGCATAGCCTGGTATTCTCGATCAACACCAACGAAGTTACATTAAAGTCTTTTTGAATCTTTCTCGGTCGTCTTCGGTCCGTCCGTAAAAGCTCGCACAACTATTTGGCGATTCGTCATTCGGCAATATTACGATGGCGTCTTGTACAAGAGCTATCCCGAAATTGACCCTTCTATCTGCTGTTTTAATTGAGCTTATTGTTATGGGTCATTATTTTTGCAACATTCAATTTTGCTACTACGTCACCAACGGTTGTCGATAATCTTGGACGAACTCAATGCATTTCACCCAAACTGGAACGTTTTGCTGATACACCTATGTACAATGAAAATCCTGTCGAGAATCCTCAAAAGGATGGTGAATAACTTTAAAGTATTTGTATGTGGAAAGTACTTTCTTGAAATAATGTTCAATCAATTCCTCTAATAAGTTGACAATTGGCGAAGAGGCACTAAAGCTTCGTTTTTCTTGTTAAACGTTCGTCAAAAGCTCGACCATGCAATAATCTAGAAAAATATCAATATTAAATTGTGTATACCTAATTCATACCCCGAGACAAAACTGAAAAGCTTTCTTTCCCCATATACTTGTCCAACCTGCGCTTGAAAACATTTATATTTCTACTCGATTACCTGCTGTGGTACATCATTCCAGAAAACTTCCACAGTGAAAAAAACTATTTTCTTACATCCAACCCGTTTTCTAAGTTTCAAGTGGTGACCCTTAGTCCTATTACTACTCTCCCACTCAAAGAACTTTCCAAAATCCATCCCAAAACAAATGTAAAAAAGAAGGCATCAGCTTCGTTGCCCCCTAGCGAGTTGATTTCTAAAGTGTGGGGACCGCATGCCTCAACACAATACTCAGGATGTAGCCTAACATAAGTTATAATGCTTAAGGATAACCAACCTCTTACTTTTATAACTTAACACTTCTCTTAATGAAGACAACACTATTTGCTTTATTTTTTTTGCCTTAATACACTGCTTAGAAAATCTCAAGTGACCTATTGCTACCCCTAAGTCCTTTTCATCCTATAGTGAGTTCAGCCAATGCCTATCCATTTTATAGCTGGTAAATTCTCTATTATCTTTGCCCATGTGAATAACTTGAGATTTTTGAAGGTTAATTCATCTGCCAGTTATGTATCTGCCAGTTATGTGCCCAAGCAAAAGAACTTGTTTAAGTCGCTGCACTTTAAAGGTACCTTCAACTTCTTTTCCAGAAGCTACCCATTTTGGTCTCATCTGCATAAAATGACACTGCTATTAACAGCTTCCGCTAGGTCATTTATTTATTAATTACAAATAATAATGGAGCCAGAATTGATCCCTATTCCTAAGTTGAAACAACTCATCTGATGATCACTACTTCCCAATGGTTCCCCGATAGTCAGTTCCTGAACCAAATGATCATTCGAAGTACTAGATCTAATATATTGGCTCATTTACGACTTGATTAAAAAAATATCTTTGAAGCTTTCAATAAACTTGGAACCTACGATATACCTTCGTCTCACATTGTCCTAGTTTACCGAGACTAAATTTAAGTAGTCGAGAATAAGTGCATGTACTTTATATCCTTTACATATTCCCCTTAACAGCCTTTGTAGAAGGCTGCCAAGAGATGAAGCCTATTTTTACCGCCCTTGTACTCGGCACTAGTTCGTGCACACACAGACTTTCGGACTGTACGACTTTTGGGAGGAGGCTGGACTCCTCCACTCTATTTGACTGCGTTTTGTAGGTCGCATGTTCCTGCGCTGAGGGGGGGGGGGCGAACCTACCCCCGACGCCAGAGCCCGCATTCCCCCTGATGCCTTTTTGCTTTGTTTTCTTATTTTGTTTTTATAATAAATGGTTTATTTCCAAGAAAGTTACAAAAACATTATAATATTTTTGTTAAAATAGCGACTTGGTTAACAAAATTCAACTTACAGTTATTTACTTCACAGTCTCGAGCCATATCGTTGCGTTGTACAATCCATTTGTTATTTACAGTTATTTTTTTTAATGTAGCCTAACATTAGGATGGGGTGGGAGTGCAGCGACTGCCTAGGCGCTTATGCCCAAATATGAGGTCGCCAGATGGGCTCGTAAAATTAAAAAAACAAACAAAAATAACGTGTCTACATCTTCATCAATAACACCTAAACTCATCCTTCTTTTACCCAATTAGACCAAGCACCTTTTTAACCCGATTCAAATGTGCCCTTACAACTATCGCCAACAAGTTAGTCGACCTAAGTACATAGTTTCCCACCTTTAAATACCTAATCACACGCTCGTATTCCTTCCACAACACATCAACCCAATCCCTACTCGAATGCAGTCCATCCATCACATTCGGGTTTTTTTTTTTCTTTCAATAAAACCTATCCCACATATCACCAACCCTCCCTCTCATGCACGCCTGGCATCGTCATTCAGACCAATTACACGAGACATCCATTCCAACTCAACATTCTCGGACGCACACCCGACACAATACCTTTCAATCAACCTCTTATGCCTCACTTCTCACGTGCAACAGCATCCCTTAAACAACGAGGCAGCAGCCTCTCGTACCTGTCAGACATCACTTACTCCAGCACCTCGCAAATAAACCATCGATCTATTCCACCTACTAGCACCCGGCGCAACTTGTTTGAACAACAGACTGGGGTATGGAAAAGAAATCAGTCCAATACAACTGGGGCACGTTGATTTCACAAGGACTTCACTAGTAAAAAAAAACGATTCATATAAACAAGCCCACTTAAAGGCTCGAATTTTACCTCTTTTACAAGGAAAATTCCCCCCCACCACAACCAAAATCCCTTTGTTAAACCATAACGTTGAAAATCGACTAAAATGTAATTTCTATGCAGTATGTTCGAGCAACATACCTGATGAGATAAACCGGAGAGAGACCAAATAAAAATAAAACATGGCAATTTACACACGCTTGTCAATTTAAACATGGCAATAGAATGAATGCATGGAACAACTCGTTTAATTCACTTGCCTCGCAAACAGATTTGAAAAGGAAACCATGACGCGGTCATTTAAACGAAACTTAAGATTCCATTTAAAAAAAAACAGACCCGAGCTCAAAGGAGGAATTCGTAATTTTGAACCATGAGTTCTTTCTACGCGTTTTATATATTTTTGTGGAGACGTTTGAAAAGGTTGCCTCAGCATAATGAGCTTTGCTACAGCAATCTATATCCTTAATCGTTTTCAACTATCCAACATTTGTATATCTCCCATCACCTTTTTTTTACTCACAGTAAACATACCTTTAGTGGATTTAGCAAATACACTGGGCAAATTGCCTTTTTTTCAATAACGAAGATTATATGAAAGTACAATTTTAGTCGTGGGTGAGGGGAGGGGGGTCTTGCAGATAAGGAAAGATTTCGAGTGAGAGAGGTGCAAATGGATAACTTGAAAGATGCTTGGTGTGCGAAAGTTAGAGTGAGGAACGACTGTTTAGGGTGTGAACAAATGACACTGAGGTTGTGACAGTGTTAAGGTGATGTGGGCATATAAGAAGAACGGATGGAAATAGACGAATAGAATAAACGAGAAGCGCAACGGGGGGAGAAGGGGGCGTGCCCGGGGCCCTGTCCCAAGGGATGAAACCTGACTGGGCGATAGTACGTAGTAGTGCCCAATCACTATGAAAGGGCTGTCGGTGTGGACAAAATAGGACAGAAAAGGGGTGGGCGAGGCGGCGGGTAGTTTTAGTAGGGCTAAAGCTTGCAGACTTTGTTGGGGAAATGGATAATTTAGAAGCCAAAGACACTCCTCCGGCAATGTTAGAACAATTGCAAGGAAAACTTCCAAGTGGTACTCCGCATTGGGAAAAGAAACAACCTACCGGAAAATCGAAGGAAAATTTGCATAGACACAACAGTGAAGAACGTGGCGAAGGAGACTGCAGCGAAGAACGTGGCGAAGGAGACGGAAGCGAAGAACGTGGCAAAGAAGGCAGCAGCGAAGAACGTGGACAAAGAGACAACAGCGAAGAACGTGGCGAGGGAGAGAGCAACGAAGAAGTCAGCTGAAGCATGATTGCTTCCCCTGCACCTGTCATCACCCTCCGAGAAGGAACTAAACAAGAGCGAGAGAGGACCTTTCATCAAAATCCTCTGGTACCATCAACAGGTTTCGTAACTTGAGAACATAAAACGACTGCTTCGATGAATGAATCCGTTTTGTACCAACGGAGTCAGAATTCGAAGCGAACAAGATGACCCAACCGCGCCACCTGCATGCAATCCTGTAAGGAGACCACCTACTTGCATGCATTTCGCGTGAGGTTAAGTTGCAACTGAACTTTCACTTCCTAGCCATGGGCCACTACCACAGGGGAATGCTACAAAAGCCCCCTTTACTCTAACCTGGCCCCTCAGGACAGTCTCTCAAAGGGCGCGCCCTCACTTGAGTACGATAACTTTTTTTCAGCGCTAATCTGGCGACCCCCTAATAGGGCACAAGTCGCCGTAATCATCCATATCCTAATGCTAGGATAGCTAGGATAAAAAAATGCAAGACACTATAAACCAAAACAAAGAAAAAACAATAACAAAAGCAAAAAAAGCAAGAAGGAAGCAGATTCCGGCGTCGGGGGACGGCCAGCCTCCCCCCTGGCGAGGGAACATAACACCAACACAAAGGAGTATATTAAAATGGACGAGGCCAACCTCCTCCAAAAAGTGAGATAGTCCTAAGTCTGTATACACGAATCCGTCCCGAGTATAGGGACAAACGGTAGCGACCCCCGCTCAAGTAACGTGCGCAAAAATCCCCCAGACAACAAGGATGTGCCAAACAGTCCGGGGACAAACAACGCAGTCGTCGCAGTCAGGTGGAGGGGGGTGTTTCACGACGGAACCTACAGCACAAACTGTAGGATCAAAGGATTTCTCCCTTAATCTCCGAAGCGGGCGGAGGGGGGCAGCAGAGTTCATCTGCCCGTGGAGAGCAATTATCAAAAAACAACATTCCGCTAGATTTACCGACCACCTCCCGTGGGGTAAATTTGTAAGAGAACATACCAAATGTCTATGTTGGTCCATAGGCTCTAGTCCCTTTGGCTAATATTTTATAACCAGGTGTGAATGTCGAGGCAGACGACCGTGACTAGAAAAAATGCAGAAGGCAGCAATCAACGGTAGCCGCTCAAATTAAGCAAAATTGGCGAATTAAAGAGCAAATTCCCACCAATGATGCCTTCCATCGTGAAAGTCTAAAAACGCTCTTTAAGGGTTATAGTCATCATAGCCAATCCCACGGTAAATTCTACCTATCGGCTCAGCACAGAAGTAATGCAACAACGCAAACAACAATCGAACCTTTGTAAATCTATCCAAACTGCCAATGAAGGAAAAGCAAACAATATGTGTGTGGGGGGGGGGAGGGGTTCCAAGGCGGCCATCTGGCGACTAGGAACAAACTGAAAAGTAAACACTTTTATTAATTACCCGAAGCAATTCAAACATTAGAATCATGGTGACGTTGGCTCAGCTACGGACACAAACAAACCCGCGACCGTCGCCCCCTCATTTATCCAATTTTTCAGGGATGGCGTGGTCAGACAACGCAACCGCAACGCCCTCTTTGCCATGATGAGTCAGAGGAAAGCCTCACCATCACATAAACGCACCATCGGACGAGGGAGTGTAATACAGAAAGGTGGGGAGCCGGGGAGGGGGAAGGAGGGGAAGGGGATAATTGCAAGCCGACGGGAAGACGAACACCACCAGCCATTTCGAAACAGGGTTGGCAAATAAAAAAAAAAAGCCCTAAAAAACCCGAGTTTTATTCCCGCTTTTTTGGGGGGTTGGGTTTTTTTTCAAAATTACTTTTTTTCAAGAAATGAAAAGCTACTTATTCTTGTATTCAAAATGCATATTTATGTATATAATTTCAACAAATATGTATCAAATTAAGATTCTCTCCTCTGATTCTGACTCCTAATTCCTCTCTCCTACAGGTTATGGCTATCATGGGTACCCATAATCCTCGATCAGTGATCTGTTACTGTGATCTGTTCTTACCTTAATATAATTATAAGCTAATTAATTATTATTATTATAAAAATAGAGATGGTTATTCCTGTTTATGGTATTCTAATGCTTGTAGTGTGTTTTTTTGGAAAAAAATGGTTTTATTGGGCTTTTTCAAAATTTGGGGGTTTTGCCACCTGTTTACAAAGGCAGCCGCCATATCCTACGGGGCCCAAAGGCACAGCTCGGGTTGCTAATTTCATAAGAGAGACCAACAATTTTGTTGATTTCCAGAACAAAGAAAAAAACAATGCAAAAAGGGGGAAGAGATCCCCGGGGTCAAACCCTCTGAAGACTCCGTCCAGATCATCCGCGGACAAGGCTGCCAGGTTGAGCTACCTTCCTAAAGGACCTTTCTGTTCCTTTGGACACGTTCTTGCTACTTTCTTTTTATTTTCTTTCGACACATTTGCTACTTTTTTTTTTACTTTAGTGTGAACCGAGTGGCTATGTGCAATGTGAAGGATGTGTATCAAATGTGTTTTAAACAGAGAGATCAGAGGTACTTGACCTATACGAGACAAACATGAGAGGGAACGAAGAGTGTGGGATTGTGGGATCAGGACTGAATCACGGGGGTGGAGTAAAGAGGGTGTGGTGTGACAGTGCTTTTGAGCGAGACAAGAGCCATATATCCCGAGAAATGCCGCTTATGTCCGATGGTGATGATGATGATGAAGAGCAACAACCTATAATTATGATTTTCTAGCCAGACCTTCACCATTTCAGTACGCTTTTCTCCTATTCCGTGTATTTATTAGCTATGCCAATAATCTTAAGCGGAAGTATCAAAATCATTTTTGAAATAGAGAAACTATGTACATCCACAGCTTTACCCATGCCACACCAATTAGTCAAGTAATGAGCGTCCGCGTAATTTACTTCTAGATGATCCGCGAATCCTCTCTAACAATGGATTCCATGAGCTTCCCAACGACCGAAGTAAGGGAAAAGGGTCGAAAATTTTCAGAAACAGTTTTTATTACTTTTTGAATAATGTCTAACATTTGCCTCTTTTAACTCCTGATGAATACTTTAAGGTGGATCGGATAGATTTTATCGAGACACGCCACTCTTGTTATTCCTAGTGCAAAATCAGTTTACATTTCTTGGAGGGGAGGGGAGGGTGGGTATGCAGTTAAAATTACATGACAAAGTTTAAAGCTTGATATTTTTTCCAATCCCCTTTCACCACCCATTCTCGTTGATGGGATTGCTTTTTTTTTTGTCTGTTTCCAACAAAGGAGTTGGTAACGAGGCACAGATTAAACATCCTGATGCTGGAATGGAAGCAAAATTGAGTTTTATATAAGAAGTACGTTGTGTGGTGTGTGGTGTGTGTATATATATGAGGAGAGAGAGAGAGAGAGAGAGAGAGAGAGAGAGAGAGAGAGAGAGAGAGAGAGAGAGAGAGAGAGAGAGAGAGAGAGAGAGAGAGAGAGAGAGAGAGAGAGAGAGAGAGAGGAGAGAGAGAGAGAGAGAGAGAGAGAGAGAGAGAGAGAGAGAGAGAGAGAGAGAGAGAGAGAGAGAGAGAGAGAGAGAGAGAGAGAGAGAGAGAGAGAGAGAGAGAGAGAGAGAGAGAGAGAGAGAGAGAGAGAGAGAGAGAGAGAGAGAGAGAGAGAGAGAGAGAGAGAGAGAGAGAGAGAGAGAGAGAGAGAGAGAGAGAGAGAGAGAGAGAGAGAGAGAGAGAGAGAGAGAGAGAGAGAGAGAGAGAGAAGAGAGAGAGAGAGAGAAGAGAGAGAGAGAGAGAGAGAGAGAGAGAGAAGAGAGAGAGAGAGAGAGAGAGAGAGAGAGAGAGAGAGAGAGAGAGAGAGAGAGAGAGAGAGAGAGAGAGAGAGAGAGAGAGAGAGAGAGAGAGAGAGAGAGAGAGAGAGAGAGGAGAGAGAGAGAGAGAGAGAGAGAGAGAGAGAGAGAGAGAGAGAGAGAGAGAGAGAGAGAGAGAGAGAGAGAGAGAGAGAGAGAGAGAGAGAGAGAGAGAGAGAGAGAGAGAGAGAGAGAGAGAGAGAGAGAGAGAGAGAGAGAGAGAGAGAGAGAAGAGTGTGTCACAAGGAGTCACAAGGAAAAGAAGTACCCTAGAAGACCTTACGGTCCATACGAGAGGGTACTTGTTACGAGTCAGGGACTCGTGAGCCTGTCAGCGAACCAGGACTTTATCCAGGCGCCTTTTGAACTGCTCCACAGAGTCGCTGTTCACGACTTCGGGCGGAAGCGCGTTCCACTCGTTGCAGATACTGTAACTGAAGAAGTTCCCGCATCTGTCCCGGTGATAACGCGGCAGCTCAATTTTGTAGCCGTGGTTTCTCGTTACGCCCTCGCTTAGTTGGAACATGTCCCCGTTGCCTACGTGGTCAATACCTCGGAGGATTTTGAAGACCTCGATTAATTGACCGCGCCGTCTTCGGGTTTCCAGTGAGAAGAGGTTTTAGTTCTTCTAGGCGGGATTCGTAACTTTTGTGCCTGATCGAGGGGATCAGTTTGGTCGCCCTGGCTTGTACTCGCTCAGTCGGGCGATGTCCTTCCGAAGGGATGGACTCCAAAACTGGACTGCGTACTCCAGGTGAGGTCGGACCAGGGAATTAAAGAGAGTGAGAACGATTTCCCTGTTCCGATACCCAAACTGTCGCTTGATATACCCCAAGATTCTCTGGGCTTTCTTCTCCGCCTCGATGCACTGCTTGGAAAACTTGAGGTCGCTGGTGATCACGACTCCCAAGTCTTTTTCCATGTCTGTGCTCTCGAGCGCCGAGTTTTGAGGCTGTAGACGGCTTTGGGGATTTCTGTGGCCGATGTGCATCACCTTGCACTTTTCGACATTGAACGGCATTTGCCATTTGTCTGACCACTCCCCCGAGTTTCCTCAAGTCGGCTTGGAGTCTCTCGACGTTTTCCGCGTCTGCCACGTTCATACCTAGTTTGGTATCGTCGGCAAATTTGGAAATCCTCGCAGTTATGCCATCATCTATGTCGTTTACAATAGATGATGAAGAGTAGGGGGCCCAGCACGGAGCCTTGGGGAACGCCGCTTGTTACCGGTAGCCAACCGGACCTTTTGCCCGTTCACCACTACTCGCTGCCTTCGACTATGCAGCCAGTTTTCGATCCAGTCACCTACAGCTCCGGCGATGCCTTAGCGCTCG